>JAMWET010005635.1:80000-405000 GCA_024036415.1 Prochilodus magdalenae | reverse complement strand
TCAGCCATTAAGAGCATACTCTAGTTTCATTTTGTTTGATGCTGTCTGAAACCAACTGTTCCGTTTTCTTTTAACTTTAAGTCTAGTGCCTGTCTGAAATATGTATAAATTGCAATACTGACTTCCAGAGAGACAAATAAAAGCACATCTATACATGCAGAAACCACGTCTGGTTTAATCACTACCTGTCAGGTTTTTTCAAAACTTAAAAGCTTTTTAGACAACCTGTTTGTATCACCGGAGAGTTTTCAATATGGAATGATGGCTGACAAGAATGACACCGAATACTTTGAATAGTCACCGTCAATTTCCTGTAGGGTCTCGGCCGCGTCTGGAGGACAGTCCGCCTCGGATTGTGGAAGACCCTTCTGATCTGATTGTGTCCAAAGGGGAACCTGCCACCCTGAACTGCAAGGCAGAGGGCCGACCCACACCAACGGTGGAGTGGTACAAAGACGGAGAGCATGTGGAGACGGATAAAGACGATCCACGCTCTCACCGCATGCTGCTGCCCAGTGGCTCGCTCTTCTTCTTGCGCATTGTCCACGGTCGCCGCAGCAAGCCAGATGAGGGTGTCTACACTTGTGTGGCGCGTAACTACCTGGGAGAAGCAGTGAGCCGGAATGCCTCGCTAGAAGTAGCCAGTAAGTCACCTTTCCTTTTAATCCTTGCTTTAAGAGCGTGCAGGGTTCTTAAGAGTTTAAGTAAAATACTTTTAATGTAATCCAGACTTTTAAAAAAGGTTTCTTTAGAGTACCTTACATGATGCTTTAAACCAAACTCATCCTACTTTGAACAAGGAATACTCTTTCTGTAGCAACTTGGGGTTAAGTTCATAATGATATTAGTCATTAGCTGGGCTAAAGCTGAAGTCTTAACCAAGTTCTTTGAACTCTGGGTTCCACATCACTTGACCCACTTAGATGATGAAGCATGTTGAATCAGCATAGTTAAGTTTGTATAGCCTCAGTTGTTTTCAGTCTAAAGTATGTCACAAAGTGTTTTAGAGGATGTCTCAGAGTTAGGGCTAGGAGATCGTATCATTGATCTTGTTTTTCACATTATTGTGTGTTATGGTTATCGTACGTATGGTATGTGATGGGATTTCTTCTAGAATATCCCTGGGAAATGGAAACTTAAGTGCAAACATATATACAGCCTCTTTATTGAATACACCTGTTTGTTTCTTCACTCGTCCTCCATTTCACTTCACACATGGGTGATATGGGATGTGAATTGCGATACTTCAAAAAGTTATTTTCTTTTTTTTAAACATCTGATCAGGTGGGACAAAAAAACTGAATCTGTAGTTCTAAAAATACTAACTTTTTAAAAACTTTTTCGTTTGGTATTTTGGATACTGTCTTGCACTAAATCCAGTTACAGGGCTCAATAAAACATGCAGTTGGTGTTCTATGAGTACAGATTATATCCATGGTATGTTCAGAAAGGCACATTGTGACATAATGACAATATACTGTATATAGTCTCAAATTGTCCAAAACTAGCTTCACCAGCCATATAGGTGCAAGACAGTAGCCAATCTGTTTCATACTTGTTAGCCCACTTTTCAGTGGTTGTGCCCTCACAGGGCCACCCTACATGGTAAGCAGACCTGATTAAGTTAATTAATTAAATAGTGAGTTTAAACCAGTGGCTTTTATGTAGATGAAGAGACTTGTGTAATGTAGGTTGTGTCTTTAGATGAGCTAATGCTGGAGCTAAAACTAAAGCTGTAACTTCATCTGCACGTCGTCAGGACAATGTTTTTTTCTAAATCTCAATAATGACAATGTAAAGGATGGCATAAGGATGTGCCTTCATTTTTGTTTTGTCATACGTGTTATGGTTGGTGTAATGGTATTGTAGATTTTTTCAAACCTTTAAAATGAGTTACCTTTATTTTTAGTAGGTCTTTGATAATATATTGTCAATCAGATAATGAAAATGTTAGAAATTGGAAAAGCCATTCAGATAACTTGTTTACTATTCATATGAACCCATTCATTCAGTGAACAAATTGACATTAATTGCTCAAGTCAAATACTAAGTTAGCTTGTTGTCATGCTTCCCAGCTCATCCTATGTTTCCAGTGCTCCTCCAAAACTCTTAATTCCCAGAGTGCACCACTTGCACTGTGACGTCTTGTCCTCACCAGCGGCCATTCACACCTCACATTTCCGCTTGTCTTCCCGCGCATTTCTAACCACACGCACATGCACCTCATCAGCCCTCTCATTATATATACACCCTTCCTCCTGTTGCCTCTTTGTGAGGTATTGCCAGCTTTGTTGACTACTGATTGGTTTTCTAAATTCGGTCCTGTTTGTTTTGTGCTTTGACCTTTTGCCCTGTTCGACTTTTGTCTCTGCCCGTGGATATTTTTCCCGATCAGATTGCTTATTTGGTTACTACTTATACTATCTTTAGGTTTTATCTTTGTGATTTTGCGCAGTCAACAGTATCAGTCAACACCACCTTCGCAGGTGCAGTACAAAAATGTTTCCCACTGTTCCAGATTGCTAGCTAGCATGTCCTCTGTAGCATTTACTAATAATACATGAGATCTGTCCATAGCTTTAGGAAATGTATTCAGACACCAAAAGCATGTTAAAGCCATCATGGCAGAGTGTGCTCTGGGTTAAAGTAGTTTTGAGGGGCTTAAACTTCTTAATCACTCCTCTGCTCACTGGTGAGTTGATCAAAAAGTTGTTTTCGTTTTTTAACATGATCCATTTTTAAACAGGTTAAAAAGATGTTAAAAAGAAAAGTACATTGCTGATCTACAGTGACGTCCTGGCTGCCTTATTTATACTCCCTTTCTGCATAAAAATGCTTAAGTCAAAACAAGACACATCCTCACACAACAGACAAAGAGCTAAAGTAAAAACGTACCACACTAAAATGTTCTGCTCCAGTCTAGCTTGCAAAGGTGGTCAGGAGAGTGTGGGTCAGTGGGTAAACTGGGTAATCAGAGCACACTTGGCTCATAAGGAGGTGGGGCTTAAAGACAGAGGAACTCTAACAGAGTGTTTCAGACAGAAGGTGAATACTGACAAATAGTATAAGGAAAAATATTGTGTCTTGGGAAAATGTAAGTAAATCTATTCTAGTGCAGTATCCTAGTCTATGTTTGAAAATAGTTTGTAATAAATAGTTGAAATAATTAAATTGAAAGTGCAAAGACAACATATCAGATTGAAACCAAGTAAATGTATTGTTTTGTGAAAAATATATATGCTAATTTGAGAATAATGACAAAAACATCTACAACAACATTTGATATATTATTTAAAAAGGTTGGGCAGATTTATTGTAACACATAGATTTCCAACCCATCTTGTTTTAGTCTAACCTACTTAAGCTGAAAAAGAAATGTGCTTTTACAAATAAATAAACAAATAAATAAATGAATGTAGGGTATTTATAGGGTATTACCTTGTGTAAATATCCAGTGCCTGAATGTTTGTGTGGAAACAGCACCATCCTGGTAATGTGTTAGCAGGGCATAACTGTGTGGAAATGGTTGCGTTCTATCCAATCAGCAGGGTCATGATTCTCAGCTGACCTTAAAGCGGTGGTTTGCCCATAGATGTAATGGTAAAGCTAAAATGTCTTTAAGTTTGCACGACTTTGAAATCTTTGCCATCCTTCTTAAGATGTACACTTGTGCAACACTATAGGCTAGAACTATACACATACATGTGTGAGTTTGCTGTGTGATAGCGTTGGGATGCTCAGTAATAATGTATTGCTGCTGTGTGGAGCTTTTGAAGTGCAGATGTTTGAGGCACTACTCTGAGCTATACACGTAAAATGCAAATGTCATATGACCATAGATAAGCAAGTCTTTAGAACATGACAGTGAGCCACTGAAACTGTGTGTACTCCTCCAACTGACACACTGACCAAGTCAATCACTTGATTCACAATCCCATCTCAGAAGAGCTCAGTTAAATCTTGTGAAGGAAAACGAATGGGTACTCAGTCCAACTCTTTTCATAAACAACACCTGTATATCAAACCAAGTGAATCTTGCCTATTCCCTGTGCTGTGAGCTTCTCTTTGTTCTAGCTACTTTTGTAGCTACTGTCTGTGCCCTGTTGTCGTAATCCCATGGAAATGGCATAGGGCAGAAGAGTTGCAGCTCCAGTGCCAGAAGAAACTGGATTAAAAAAATTGTTGATTAGGAAAGAAGCATGGCAGATTAAAGTGCTAATGTGTTCTCGTTAAAAACACAAAACAGCAATTTAGCATGAGCCCATCTTCTGCCTGGCTGACTACCCCCCTTTTCTGAGCTTTAGTCACCGGCATAGCTCGTGGCTGCCTGACCTCATTAGAAGGTCACATCAGTGTGATGTTTAAAATGACATCAGAAGCTGCCAGATAGTAAGGCATTTTGCTCTTTTGAGGCACAGGATCAAGGTCAAGTGTACATTTGTTTATATGTATTTAGTGGAAATGGGCTGTTCTCGCAAGTCTGCTAAACTTTCCGCAAAGCCGAGTTCATCTGTGCACTTATCCTATAAGCTCCATGACTTAATACACAAACCTGCAGTGCTAGAATATTGAGTTGTGAAAGGTCAGGGGTTTTAGTAGCTCTGTCAAAAATGTCTCTGCAGAGGATTTTGACTTCAATCTTGACTGGCCATTATTGGAAAATATCCTTGTGTACAAGGGTGCTTTACTCCTTGTGCTCTAAGCTGGAGGGCAGTGCTCAGACAGAGAAGGATCCACTCAGACTTATTTTAGGTAACTTTTTAAGGTATATATAGCTCGTATACACCAATGTGTAATGTACTCTACAAACTGAAATGATGATCTTAAGAATCTGTTCATCATGTCACCCAAGTCCAGTTTATATTAAATATGAAATCCAACATTAATTTTAACCATTATGTCAGAATGAGTTCATTATGGATAAATGTCTGCATTTGCACACATGGATTTTGAGGATTGATGATGTCAAGGCAATCTGTGCATCAGTTCAAAGAATAAATAATTTCACCTCTGTTTATTTCAGTAAGATTTGATGAATAAGGTTGTATGGCAGATCATACATTTATGTTAACTGCTGTGAAAGCCTTATAGTATGTCTATCTAACAAAATTTGTAAGGACAGTTAATTATTTATATTCAAGGCTTAAAGACAAATTAAATAGTAGTCTGGGTCATTTAGCCTTTACACTGTATTCAGCATGCGTACCTGCCAGTTAATGGGCTGTGTGCTATGTTATCAAGACCCGCTGTACTACACTTATGGATTGAGTGCTTGTCCTTGCGGATGATGAAATGATGAGTGAGGTCATAACCAGGGAACCAGGCACACTGCCGCCTGCCTCCTCTCCGTTAGCCATGATTCATGTGCTAATTAGAGCTGGACCAAGGCCAACAGGCCTGCTGCCTAGGTCCTGGGTGGGTGTGCTTGGAGAGCAGGAGTTTCAGTGCAAGACAACAGGTGGAGAAAGAAGAGTGTGTGGGCTTGCGGCTCCCCTAACCTCCTATGCCCCTCTTTATAAATGTGTTTTTATCTGTGGGGCTGTGGATCCTGCAGCCTAGATTACAGCAGAGGGAAGATTGTGTTTGGGGGGAAATCATCCTGCCTTACAAGGAAGCATCAAGCATTAGGATACATGAGCAATATTTACTGCGATAGAGCTGCACAGTTTGTCTGGCAGATTTTTAAGCTTCTCCAGCATTATGGAAACAAAGCAGATCATGTCTATGCTTTGCCCATCATGTTTTTCTTATCCTGAGATATTTGTTGTGCTGTTTCCAAAGAGCATGAAATATTAAGAACCCTTTGTGGAAGTGATCACTCATCTAATAACCTCAATGTGTTATGAGGCTCTGTGGTGTCTGCAAAGTGGATCTTAGAACCCGTATGATCATCAGGGCTATAGATAACTATTATGTAACTGGGTCATGTTTGAACTTTTTAGGTGGGTTACACAACTAGGTAACAGCAGCGAAATATCAACATACCATATGCTGATCTTACAACCCAACCGAGTTTATTTCATACCCTTTTGATCCACAGAGAGCTACTGACCACAATTTATCATAATAATAATTTGCGAAATGCTCTTCTTAGCAGAAGTACATTATTTTTCTGGAAGCATCATCTTGTTCTTACTGTAATAAATTATGCCATGCAAATCTAGGCCACATGATATTGAAGCGTACATGATTTTTGATGTCTAAGACCAGATTCATGTGCTGTTCACTATCTAGTTGTGGGAATACCGGGAAAAGCATAGGACTACTTGTTGAGCTCTCTAACATTTTGACAGGTACCAATAGTCTGTACTCAGGGAACAATGTAATTCTTTCACATTCTCCCAAAACAACAATTTTTGCTGGCTTTTGTGCGTAAGAGAAAACCTATATCTGTTTCAAAGCTATGAATGTGACAGTCTGTCTGGGGGAGCAAAACAGCAGCACTGAGCCAGGATTAAGATAAAGTAGGACAAATAAAAAAAAATGAAACTTACTTAAAAGGCTTTTGAGCCAGCTGTCCCTCTTTCTCTTGGTGTGGGATTATGGAGTAATGACGCTTTGAAGGCAGCGGTAATACGGCTCTCTCTGCACCTTCGCGTCTAAACTCTTTCAGGGGGTGACTGTTGTGGGCTGTCCTGCATGCACATTACGATCATAAGTCTGTTTTGGTGATGTTTATGTTTTCTTTGTGTACTCCATGTGCTTAGAATTTAAAACTCACCAAAGTGTGTTTTTCCAGAAGTGTTCATACGAGACGAGAAAGGAGATTTGAGTTTATCTTTTGGCTGATGTATAAAAGGATGTAGAAAATGTGGAGGTGCAAAAAGGTAGTAGTTGACAAGTCTGGGAACTGAGTAATGCATTACATGCTAATTTGTCTCTTTCAGAAGATTTTGAGAAACTGGATCAGATATTAGTCTGTCTGGAATTGTAGGAAAGTATTGATCCAAGAAAATATCATATATTATATATTATAACAAAGATATCCTCCTCTGCTACATAAAAGACAGTATACTTTTCTGGCTAAGATCTGGCAGATCGTTTGTAAACACAAACAATGTGGGGATTAACCTAGTCCCCTCTCCCTGGAGGTCAGTGCTCCATTAGCTGAGACTGAGGGTGGGGTGATAGCGCTGTGTCGGATTAGCCCACCTCTGGAGTAGTCTAGAGTGGATTTATTTATGCAAATTTTTTGGCCCCCGAAATGAACAACATCCGCACTCTGTGACATCACCAGCTTGCCAGCAAGCCCTCAGCTTTCTGACCCATCGCAGGCAACAGGCAAGTGCAGTAATTATAGGATCCCATGCTGCTTATAGTTACAACTGTATGCAATGGCCACCGGGTCACTAGTGTAGGTGTAGAGATACTACATGTTACAATTTTTTAAATGTTCTCATCCCCCTTAACACATTCACACATGCTTACTCATGCCTCCTGTTAAAACAAACTAATTTATAAAAGATGAAAGTATGGACACAATGTTTTTAGTGCTGACTGAGTAAATTTGACATATAGGCTGCACATATTCCTAAAATGTGTTAAATAATCTCCCAAATATAAGAAGCAGGAGCACATCATAATTCAGCAGTGGCACATTAATAATGTACTACCCAACAGGCTTGTCATTTAGCATCCCTCCGTGATCCCTATAGGGGGCAGAGAAGAAAGAGCCACTGGCCCTTTGAAATAAGATCAACCTGTGTGAGGTCCATCCACAGAAATGGCCTTTTACTCCTAGACCAAACATTCATTTTAGGCTATCACCTTCAGCCATCAATGCTAGTTTTTAATACCGAAATCTGCTTTCAATCTGTGCAGTCACTGGATGCCTGATTGGATATGCTCACTGTGCCATAGCTCTGCTGAAGCTCAGTGTTGATTATGACTTGCATGTGCTGTATATCAGCGATTTACACAGGAAAAGAACACTGGGCGACCACAAGAAATCCAAGTGTGGCCCACATGCTGCCCAGTCATGTGACCTTGCCAGGCTCTTAGCATTGGCTAATGAAGCTCTGTGCGCATGTCCCTTCCTTGGATGGGCTAAAAATAATCCTGCAGCTTTGCTCTCTGCCTCTTTCTTCATTTTGGCTCCTGAGGAGGAGCAGGAGGAGAAGGAGAAGAAGAGGAGAGGACAGAAGAGCTGAGAGGAACCATTGTCTCATATGGTCTGTCCTGGCCCAGTGCCATGAGGCAGGAGCAATGACAGGGTCGAGCGAGTATATCTCTTCCCCTTAACTAGGCTTGCGGTATTGCCACTGGCCTTGTAGGCTGGCCTTCTGGAGGTAAACAGTGACACCGTTTCTCCTCCTTCCTTTCTCTTTCTTAACCAGAACTCATGAATTACTCATGGCTTCTGTCTCCTGAAAAATGCATCGTGCTGGGGGGCTGTTTTGAAACAGGCTGTCCTTGTCCTTGCTTGTTCATGGGCCTCATGCGAGTTATATTTTATTCAGGAGGGCGATTGGCGACTGCATTAGAGCAGGGAAAAGAGAGTGACAGAAGTGTGTGCACTACTTACATAGAAACTGACACATGTATGCACACAACAGAGTGCATTCTTAGGTCTGAGCATACCGGTGGTCATTTGAGAATTTGAGAATTCTGTATAACCAGTCAGTCAGCATACAGCGCTGACCCCAATATCACGATATATCGCTCTAAAGTAATATTACTTATTTTGATTAAACTTAAATAATTTTGAAGTGTATATTAATATATGTACCTCTGTGTAGAGAGAATTACCTTTACTAGAGTTAGTAGGAATAAATTACAGCCATATAACAAATAGTAATCGTTTACAGTGTATGCTTTTCTGTAAAGCTGCTTTGAGACAACGTTAGTTATAAAAAGCACTATACAAATAAATATTGATTGATTGATTGATTGATTAATATGTGCTTTGTGGATGCAGGGTCAGGTGAAAAAGTGAGAGAGATATTTTTGTAAGCAAAAAGCGAAAGGTTCAAAAGGAATAGTAGGGAGTCTATTGCTGGAAACTTCACATTAATTGTATATATATTTTTGTATTTTTAAGCTAAAAATAAAAATAAGTTTCATACCATGTCAGGACTATAAACGGACGTCATATATCACTGAAAATATAAAATGTTTTTTTACTGTTCATCAAAGCTTCAAATATAATGATTTTTATCCACCTCTAAATGTAATAATATTCTGTTTTACCTACATCCCACCTCACCTATCATTATAAACAAAACTCTCCACTCCAGTTTGACAGGGCCACCTGAGTTTTTTTTTTTTTTTAAGTCTGTATATCTTTTTTAAATCTTCAGTCTTAGTTAGGTTAATTGCAGGTTTTGATCTCAAATACATTAAGTGATGTTGAGGTCTGGACTCTGGGCTGGTCAGGCCATTGTTCTGAGAACATCAACAGCTTTTTGGTTTGTTTAGCATTTTTAAAAGCAAGTGTGCAGCTGACCTTTACAAAAATAAAAACTTTAAGCTCTGTTTATCTGATGGTTTTGGTGTCTGCCAAGTAATATTAAGAGTCTTAAGAGTCCTCTATTTTTTCTTTCTTTCCTCTTTTCATATTTGTTTCCTGATTTTTTTTTTCTGTATTTACTTTTGACTTCCCAGTGGATTGTGTTATACATGATGTCATCAAAATATCCCTTAAAAATTAAATACTTGTACCTAATATACTGTACATTTCAAAATGTAAAAACTGTATGGGTGTGTCGTGACTTTTACACAACAAGCTTAGAGACCACCCCCAGCTTATGCCATGTTTCCCTCTAAAATATTGTCATATTACAGAAGGAAGTCAAATCATGTTGACTTGAGCTTGTTTTTCCATGCTGGGACTTTATGGTTTACTATCAGATTAAAAAGCTGCACAGTTAAAACAACAAAAGAAACATCATCTTTCTCTGTTTTGTGAAGCTCCAGCAATCTACAACATCTAAGCCTCTAACCACAAGGCCACTCTACAGTCAGTCAGGCGCTACACTCCGTTCATGCTTTAAGATTGTCAACCAGTCTTCCTCTCAGAGCCCAGATGGGTGCTTATGAGGAAGCTTTCTGGGTGGGACAGATGCATCCGATCCTGCCCAACCACTCACGTGCCCCCTCCTTGTGTCAGTAGGGACATCAGCTCACCAAGCTCCTTTTAAAACATCTGCACAGCTCACACACACATACAAACACTAGACTTCTTTTTCTTGTTAGTGCACAGTCATGAAAAATGGCCGGAGGGACCGAATGGCCACTCAGTCAGCAGTCACCGTCAACCACTAGGGAGTCAGTGCCTTATGCAGCCACAGGCACAAACGCACAATTGAATTAATGTTATACTCTGTTGGTCACATTATCTGTCTGTCCTTGCGGCTATAGCAAAGAGACGATGCTTCCTCTTGTCATAGTAGGCCCATCTTCAAGTTGTATTTTTACTTTTTTACTTTTGCACTGTTTATTTTATTTTTTATTTTTTGCTCTATTCGGTAGATTGTGAGTAGAATTACCTATGGAAATGTAAAAGGCAGTAAGACTTGTGTGTAATAATTGAACTGAAATGACCCCTTTTCTTGAAGTGACATATTTCCTTGTTTGTACTTTATTGAAACTATTTGTTGAACTGGTGAATTAATTTGTCTAAATAAACATTCATATAAGGAAAAAAGCAAGGGTGAGTGAGAAGGATCATGACAGATTGCATGTGGTGTGCAGAGAGTGGCAGAGTTGTATGTGTGGGTGTGTGTGTGTGTGTTGAGGGGTTTCTCAGTCCACAGACTGGCAGAGGACCACTTCAAATGCTGCCGTGCGATCTGAGACACAAACTGCTTAGAGACAGCCCCCCGCCATTTGTTCCTGTTGGACAGATTTGAATATTCATACTTCAAAGAAGATTATTACGGCTTGAACTGGCAGAATGAGCACCCAGCGTATCCTGTAGAAAAACGTGACATCCTGGTGTCCGCTGAGGATCTGTTTGAGGAATATAGAATAATAACACAGCACATCTGGCTCTAGCTGTTGAGCTTGCTAAATTTGTAATTAAGAATGAATTTAAATAGATTTAGTTTCATCAATTAAGGCACAATTCAATTTCCATTCAATTTTCTTTTGCAAACACTAAATGATTGCATTAAGCCTTATCATGCTCCATTGATAATGAATATGGCTACATAATACAAACACAAGCCAGACAATATGGTTGTTAGCCTGATTACTGTGTTGTGGTGAGTGTGAATTGTTTGTGTCTATTAGCGAGGCAGAGAATGTGATTGGCAGTATGTGAAGCATTCTAAGATGTTTGGGAGGTTTTGGCCCTGGAGGGGTTGTTTTATTGTTTGATGCGGGAAAGTCCTGGTGTCTGTCCCTTAAGCTTAAGCTCCAGCCATGGTAGTTGTATTAATCTTTCAGTCATCTGAGACAGTGAACTGTCTGGTTGAAATACAGTGATATGACTTATTTTTTAGTCCCAGAAAGATGCATATAGACAAGAGGACACAGTCCAGTGTTGACAGTGATTACAACTTCATTCATGATCATTGTATACCATCTTGTTTACATCTTGTCTATTGCAAACACAATGACCTCTTGTCTCCATTTTATTTATTTCCATGGGGGAATTTATGTCATGTTCCAGAAGCAGCTCCATTATATCATGCGTCTGCCAGTTAACTATTCAGAGGCTTTAAAAGTGAGTGCGTTGTTACGAAAGGAGTTTATTATTGATAAGGTCTGGGGCAAAGGCAGGGAGGAGCAGGAGGCTGGAGCTAAAGCTGGAGCGCCAGTGTTAGGCCAAATGAGGAAAAATACAGACAGCTCCATATCCCGCTGATAAGGCCTTCATTTATCTTAGTAAAAATACGGGAACAGACATCATTGGAAAGAAATATAAAAATTCTAGATTTTCTTCTTTTTCACCCTAAAAAGGTGAATTTACTTAGCCAGTGGGTAATTGTACCTATCACTGCACATAATTAAAGTTAATTCTTTTTTTTCTCTTTTTTTCTTACCTGCATTTCATGTTTGTTTATATTGGTATGGCTCTTGTTGAGTGAGATAGGGCAGGTTGGGTAAGAAATTAGCATTAATGTAACTTTTCTGTCCCCTGTAATTTCAGTGTTACATGTTCCATCCTACAACGCCCCACTTAAGTATACTGATGGCCAGTTTGATCCATTGTGATAACATTTAATTTGTATTTCTAACTAAACAAATTTCAAAGAAAACATATTTCATATTCACATGTGGTCAATATGAATAGATGTTCATATGATTCATCACTGCACATCCACATGCATCTCCACAACTTAAACTTTCACTTGAAAAGAGGCCTTGGTTTGTTTGATTTCGTTGTTACAGAAGTCAATTTCAGATATTCATATAATTCAAAAACTCCCACACCTCCCACACTGTGCTCCCCCAAGGTTTGTTTTAGACGCGTGGGAAACACTAAAAACCTCTTTTAGTGCATTTTATTAGAAACATTTCTCTCTCTTTATCCCACTCTCTCTTTTTGCTTAAGCTCTCAGGGATGACTTCCGCCAGGCCCCTAATGATGTGGTGGTGGCTGCAGGTGAAGCGGCTGTTCTGGAATGTGTTCCTCCACGTGGCCACCCGGAGCCCAGCATCTCATGGAAGAGGAACAATGTCCGCGTCAGTGACAGAGACGGGAGGATCTCGGTGAGTGGCCAGTGGCCAGTGTCCCGCAAATGAGATCCTGTGATGCGGGAGATGGGTAGCACTGATTGCCCAGTGCTGATTACAACATGAGCAATCATGAAATCATCATCTGCCTCTTGATGCACTCAGGGTTAGCTCAGAGAATGCATCAGCATCTTTCGGAAACACTTGTGCCATGATTTGAGCCTTGCTGGTTCAGATGTCAGTAGACAGGTGTCATTGTCTTCACACCTCAAAATGTCCTACTAAATTACCAAGTCACTGGTAAAGAGAAAATCTTCTCTGTTGAGCTGTGGTCACCAAACCTCCTTCTGTAGATCTGTCTTCCTCTAGCTTTTATCTCCAAAGTAAATCTCACACATCTGATCTAGCTGATCACGGTTTTTTGAGCACAGTCATTATAATTAGCTGTGGTTGATAAGGGCTGTCACTATTTGTTACCATAGTAACATAATGACAAATAGTTGAGTAATAATTGAGTTTAACCTGAAACCGTAATAGGGTAATTATTTATACAGCACATATAGAAACAATAATAATAAAAAACTGGAATAACAGTAATAACAATAATCTTTATTTACACTAACAGTAGACTTTATTAGGAAACCCGATTGTACTTATACATGGTGGGCCAGCAAGTGGACACTATTTAAAAACTCAGGCAGCACTGCTTGTCCTGTGGGGGTCCTGACCACTAAAAAACATGTTAAAAAGGGACTGCCAAAGTTTGCAGATAAACAGATGGACAGTCTGAACAGATACAGTCTGTAATGAACAACTACCACGTTCTTCTATGTTGTAACTGGAGCTGATAAAATGAATTTAGATAGAGCTGTTCATAAAGTGCTTACTAAGTGTACATACAGTGAGGAAAATAAGTATTTGAACACACGGCGACTTTGCAAGTTCTCCCACTTAGAAATCATAGAGGGGTCTGAAATTTTCATCTTAGGTGCATGCCCACTGTGAGAGACATGATCTAAAAAAAACCTGGAAATCATCAATATATTTATGTGTTACTGCTGTAAATAAGTATTTGAACACCTGCCAATCAGCAAATATTCTGGCCCTTAAAGACCTGTTAGTCCGCCTCTAAAAACTCCACCTCCACTTCACCTATTATTCTAAATTGGAAGCACCTGTTTGAGGTTGTTAGCTGCATAAAGACACCTGTCCACCCCACACAATCAGTAAGACTCCAACTAATAACATGGCTAAGACCAAAGAGCTGTCCAAACACACTAGAGACAAAGTTGTTGACCTCCACAAGGCTGGAAAGGGCTATGGGGCAATTGCCAAGCAGCTTGGTGAAAAAAGATCAACTGTTGGAGCAATTATTAGAAAATGGAAGAAGCTGAACATGCCTGTCAATCTCCCTCGGACTGGAGCTCCACTCAAGATCTCACCTCGTGGCGTATCAATGATCCTAAGAAAGGTGAGGAATCAGCCCAAAACTACACCGGAGGAGCTGGTCAATAACCTGAAGAGAGCTGGCACCACTGTTTCCAAGGTTACTGTGGGTAATACACTAAGACATCATAGTTTAAAGTCTTGTATGGCACGGAAGGTTCCCCTGCTTAAATCAGCACACGTCCAGGCCCGTCTTAAGTTTGCCCATGACCATTTGTATGATCCAGAGGAGTCATGGGAGAAAGTCCTGTGGTCAGATGAGACCAAAACAGAACTTTTTGGTCTTCATTCCACTCGCTGTGTTTGGAGGACAAAGAATGATGAGTACCATCCCAAAAACACCATCCCTACTGTGAAGCATGGGGGTGGAAGCATCATGCTTTGGGGGTGTTTTTCTGCACATGGGACAGGACGACTGCACTGTATTAAGGAGAGGATGACCGGGGCCATGTATTGCGAGATTTTGGGGAACAACCTCGTTCCCTCAGTTAGAGCATTGAAGATGGGTCATGGCTGGGTCTTCCAACATGACAATGACCCAAAGCATACAGCCAGGATAACCAAGGAGTGGCTCCGTAAGAAGCATATCAAGGTTCTGGAGTGGCCTAGCCAGTCTCCAGACCCAAACCCTATAGAAAATCTTTGGAGGGAGCTCAAACTCTGTGTTTCTCAGCGACAGCCCAGAAACCTGGCTGATCCGGAGAAGATCTGTGTGGAGGAATGGGCCAAAATCCCTGCTGCAGTGTGTGCAAACCTGGTGAAACACTACAGGAAACGTTTGACCTCTGTAATTGCAAACAAAGGCTACTGTACCAAATATTAACATTGATTTTCACAGGTGTTCAAATACTTATTTGCAGCAGTAACACACAAATAAATCATTAAAAAATCATACATTGTGATTTCCGGATTTTTTTTTAGATTATGTCTCTCACAGTGGACATGCATCTAAGATGAAAATTTCAGACCCCTCTATGATTTCTAAGTGGGAGAACTTGCAAAGTCGCAGGGTGTTCAAATACTTATTTTCCTCACTGTAGCAACATTTCATACATTAGAATCACAACTAAAAGTGATTCAGAATTAAACAAATAAAAACAGAGAGACATGAGGATAAACAAAAAATAAAACAATAAAAAAATAAACAATGAAACTACAAATAAAAGCCTAGACGAAAAGAGATATATTAAATAAAATGAACAATGTATATAGAGAGGGCCAGCACTATGAAGATTCTCAACCATTAAGAAATTTTAAAAATACTAATGTAATAAAAATCAGGGAAATAATCACCCGAATGAATGATGCTGGCAATAATTGTGTAGAAATGTTTTCATTAAACTGCTGTAACTAAGACCAGTAGGAGAATGCAAAATATGCATCATCATCATGCAAATGACTTTTTATTTATGTAATGGAGTATAATTGAGTAATAATAAAAGCCTTTGTTTGAGGTAATCTGTGCCACCAGGAACAGTAACAGTTACTATTACAACGCCACTAAAGGTGGTCACAATGCGCAAGTGGCAAAGTTGTGCTCTGACTTTTGTTTTCATAGATGAGGGCTGGCAAACTGATAATCTCTCACACTCGAAAGAGTGACGCAGGCATGTACGTATGTGTGGGCTCCAACATGGTGGGCGAGAGGGACAGCGATCCAGCTGAGCTTGTGGTGTTTGGTGAGTCTTTTGCCAGTGTTCACCAAGCACATGCTGAGTGGTGTGGAAGTGTTGGTCAGTGTGCAATCTCTTTGTGTTTGCGTGAGCAGAGAGACCAGTGTTCATCCGCAGGCCAGTGAATCAGATTGCACTTGCCGAAGAGACAGTGGAGTTCCTGTGCGAGGTACATGGAGATCCGGCTCCAACGGTCCGCTGGCGCCGGGAGGAGGGAGAGCTTCCTCGTGGCAGGTCAGACCCAAACGTGCTGTAATTATGAAAAGTTTTTATGAAAGTTATTTGTGGAAATGGCATGCCTGAATCACATAGACAGTGTGGTTTCTGGCACTGTATTTACTGTATTCTATGAAAATGAACAATCCACCAGAGTGCATTGCAAAAAAAAAAAAAATACCGTAACTAAAAGATTCTGAACCTTTGTCAGCTTGTCCATTTTTGGTCCAGTTTGCATGACAAAACAGGCATGTAGAAATGACAACAGATAAATAAGAAATTCTCTTTAGAAGGGCCAAGCTTTGACAGAGGAGGTGAGTACAGCTACTGAATGACATGCAGTTGGGGAAATTACCAAGAACACAAAATAAATAAAAATTGTGTCTGTCGGAGTATCTGAGGATGAACAAAAAACATGGCAAAATCTGAAAAAAACATAATGCTAAGCTTGCTTTTAATAATAAGTCTGAGACCAGTTCTCTAACTGAATACACTTTGTGGCTCTTCTTCACTTGTGCCTCTGAAATGTGACTACTACCAACTGAAGATGCCATCAGATAACTGATACAGTGGTAAATAAAATACTTCATAAATTCAGCTTTCAAGCTGCTTCTCCTTCTAGGTCATTGGGGTTCCTATTGGGCAGGAGACAGGAAGCTCGTTAGACAGGCCACCAATCTATTACAGCGCAGAAAAAAGAATAAATAAAAAAACAATCATTTAAAATAATTTCGGTATACAAAATGAAACTTAAAAAAATGAGACCTATTTGCCATAACAGTTGATATAGGTGTAAATTCAAGCTGGTTAAAAGGAAGTCAAATATGTAATCTGACTCAAACCAAATAAAAGTATTAGCGCAATGTTCAAACCTGACCAAACCCCAAGGTTCTGTCGGGTTTGGATAAATATTGTAGGCTCTATTTTCAGTTAAGAAGTATAACGTTCACAATAAATCTGGTGGGAACATTGTATGCAAGACTGACTCTTAGCGCTGTAGCTTTTCAGACATTCCTCCCCCGGGCCAGAGTCTCATCAAATTAGTAAAAACGCAATAAAAATAAAACGGATAAACAGCCCTATTGTGATTGTAATCACACCTCTGCACAGTTTGGAGAGCTTTCTCACCGCCTACGCCTTTAAACACTCAAAACAATGCAAAGATTTAGGTGTTGATAAGAATGTTAGAAACTTGTTGCATAATTTCATAAGAGTAGTGTGACTGCAGCAGGCCCTGCCAAATGCATAAAATGTATTATGTGTTATTTATTGTACGAGAACTTTAAGGTTATTCCTTATTTTCTCACTAACTGGTAACACATACCACACTTATATAATCTTCAGGTCCTAAAATGATAATTCAGTCTTACTTCATAGAATCATGCTACTGTTCTCTTAGCTTGTTGGCACTCAGATGTGCCTGAGCCACGAAACTGTGAACAGTGGCATACAAAGTGTCACTGTGGTAAAAACATAACATGTCACAGTATAATAGAATGGTGTTAGAGAGGTGACGGAAGCATGAGGGACTTTCCATTGAATTCTGCACTCGCCACAAAGCTGTGACTTTTTCTTTTCTGCAGGTTTGAGATCCGGAGTGACAACAGCCTCCGTTTGCTAAAGGTGCGAGACGAGGATGAGGGGACATACACATGTATGACAGAAAACAGTGTAGGGAAAACTGAGGCATCAGCCATGCTGCAGGTCCACGGTAAGACACTCTCTCTTGCACTTGAAAACACTAATCAACATTAACACAAGGTCACTCATGTACAGTACCCATGTGTTCTGAGAACACATTCAGCTTCTCTATATGGTTTGCCATTTTTAGGTATTTTCTATCTCAGTAGCAGCTTTTTAACAGCTACACATCCTTTCAGACTGTCTTGGGTGTTGTGTTGGGTTGTCTTCTCACATTGGACAGAAATATTGAAATACCTGTACTATTTATTTTTAGTCTGAAGCAAGAATGGAGCTTGAGTTGGTCCTATTTCTCAAGATTATTGTGTACAGTACAGTTTATCTGATGGTGTTGGTAGTCTGTCAGGTTGTTAATGGTTATTTTGTCAGGATTGTTTAGTCATTTTTTTAGTAATTTTTTAAATTTTTGATAAGCTTATATCTTAGGCTTTAATGGTTGTATTGATTGGGAATTCAATAAAGAAAGGGTGATCTCTGAATTTTGCACACTATACACAAAGGCACATACAAAATGCACAGACATTTCACAAGGCTCCACATGTGTGATCACGCACACTCCAGCAGCCATAAAATATGAATCAGAAGTTGGTATTCATGGGTTCATGCATATGCTCATCTTTCATTTCCATTAAGCTGATCTGATCACGGCTCTTTGAGCCTGTCAGACGCCATCAGTGCTATCTGCGTGAACTGAGACGGAAGAAGGGCGATTATCAGCCTCTCTTTCTGTCTACCACACACTATATCCAGCTTGTGGTAAAGCATATGGATTACTGCACATCACAGCTGTTAAAGCAACAGTACGATTTAGTGTAGTGGTAATGGAGTATGAGTGGATGTGTTTGTATGTGTGTGCATTTAGGTAATTGGCTTTGTTGGCTGGGAACTAACCAGCACAGCAAGAGGAGGCAGCTGGAGCAGTCCCGATTTAATTCATCCTCCAGTTATTTTTGCCAGTCTGAATTAAGATGAAACCTAGCAGTTCATCTCTCTCACTCTCTCTCCCTCACTCTCTCTCTTTCATGTGTTCTGCCTTTTAAAATGCCTACTTTTCTGTTTCATTAGCTTTGATTTATTTTTTCTATTTATTATCCATGCCATCCTCCTCAGATCCACCACTCAGAAACACACACACACACACACACACACACACAAACACAAACAAATGCATGGGTACCACTAAACCAATGAAGCTTCTTCATTACAAAAACATGTTTAGCTTTTGTACAGTGTGTGTGGGTGGGGTGTTCAGACATACAAGCACTAAAAGTTATTTAATATACCTTTTGTGCATGTATCCACTTCAGATTTACACACATAATGTCTTTTGGCACTGTCTAATAATGTGAAATATATTCATTAGCATAAATGGTATTTAAAATAAAATATTCAAGAGGTAACAAATATTTACATTTTTACATTTGACATAAAACTATAAAATTATATATAAAATTAAACTTATCCAGTTCTCCAGGATGACATTAAGTGACATTCATAAACTTGCTACAAAAATGCCTAGAAAGAGCCACCATGGACATAATTACAGTCCCTGATAGTGTAATTGGTTTTATAATATAGAAAAGTGGAGAATTCATAAGAAACAGTAAATTGTTTCTTAGGCTAATTATTAGGAAAGTAAGAGAAGCCAGCAGTCGCTTGAAAGAAATACTGAAAAAAAGAAAACTGTTACTCATTTAACATTAAGCTTCAACACAATCATCCCCATTCCTGCAACCCACACAAGACACTTTTACTTTCTCTGTATAATTGGAAGTAAATATATGCACGGATCAGAAATATCACAGACAATCCTATCTGAATTAGAAAATAAGTAGGAACTAAAATTGTAACATAAATAATGTAACTCTAATTTCCACTAAAAGACAGGGCTTATGGAATGACTGGTACAAGTAACTTTTTTAGAAAATATGAAATAAAAATATAAGCAGCAGTGCAATATCTCTTTAAAAGTAAATTAAAAATCACTAAAAGCCTACATCTCAATATTAAAGCAGCTCTGCATTGCAGGTAAATTTACAAACTGACCTTTGGTTTAATATGAAGTGTGGCTCTTGTGGATGAAATGAATCAATTGTGAGTTGTTTCTGTTTCAATCAATTGTGAGTTGTTTCTAAAGTTGGCCTCCAATTTGCCAACTTCTTGCTAAAAGTTTTTGTTTTACCTTAAAAGGAGCAATAATAACATGTAACTGCATCTCCATTTAAGGTGGACTAGAAATTATTTTGTATGTCCTTCTCGCTCTTACCTGAAACATTTGGGTGACGTCTTCATGAATGAGAATATTGGAGATATTAACATTAATATTTAATCGTCACATTGCAGTGTTGGCACTCATTTCAAACAACTTGCTAATCACCCATATACATTAGGGAAACCAAACAAGTTCTAGAGCTGTGCAGTGTCATTTTGATGAATGTGTTGTTATGACTTTTATGAATATCATAGATTGTGTTAAATAGACTTATTTAAACCTAAATAAAGCATGAAATCTACTGAGTATTCACTTTACAGTGCATGGTGTCTTACCACCCTGTAAAGTAAAATTTAATATTAACATGCATGTTGCTATATCCTTACTGTACCCAGTCAATATTTGAACCATTTAAACCATTGAAACAACATTGAAATCATGTGTCTGAATATTTAAACACTTTTTAGACATCCACGGATGACCTTTGTTTACTGGGTACATTGTATATTGAGTTAACAAGCATCCTTCAGTGGCCAAACAGCAGTCCGGTATTGCTTAACTGCTTCCATCTTCATCATGCATCATCTGCCCTGTGGGTTTGTTATTGGGACGGCTGAAGATCTCTTTAAAATTGTTGTACATTTGTTTTAGATTAGATAATACTTTGTTGTCTATTATTGTCTGTTTTGGTGTGTTCAGTGTGTTGATTAGTGTGATAAGCCTTGATACCTATCAAGGCTGTCATAAAATGCTGGATTCCAGAAATGAATAAAAGCTGTTATACAAATTATACAAATTGCCATCAGGAATCCCTCATTACTGCTTTTAACAAATTACATTTAAACACTGTATGTTTGTTCATGGAAAATATTATATTTCATGTTGATATCAGCACATACTGACCCCAAAAAAAGTGGCCACTCTGGTCACAGGCTCTGCATTTTTTATGGCCACAATGTGAAATGTTATGGCCAGAAGCATCTCACTGCGTGCTCTCGCCTCCTCAGTCTGTAAGGAGCTGTTGCGTGTTTGTTGTCGGCACGCAACACTGCTGGTGTAAGAAAAACATACCCGTGTGTGTGTGAGCGTGGAAGGCCTTTTAAGCCATTAGTTTGATATGACTATAATGGAAAAAGCAGGCCATTATTCTTATTAGATTTCAGTAGGGATCTGTTTCAGTGGAGATTCAGCTCTGCGAATAGGCTGTATAAAATGACCTAATGTTTTGTCCACTAGTATTCATCTGACCGCCATCAAATGAGTTTGAGAGAAGGGAGAGTGAGAGTGCGCAGACACAGAGGCAGAGTTTTTTTTCTCTTTTCAACGGATGTATCTCTCATCATCTTTAAAGTGTCCTCTGCTCAGCCAAGTCCCATAGTAAGCCCTGGAATCAGTGACTTAAAGTCCTCCAGATTACGGATTGACCACCCACACATCTGCTGTTTTTATGGTCATCAAATGAGAGCTGGCCGACTGTCCGTTTGAAAGAGAACATTTTAAACCATGATTGAGTAGTGCCTCAAAAACATCCCCACCCACTTGGTCATCCAAAATTTATCCAGCATAAAACACAGAATGAGAAATGAGACATGCCTTTCAATATTTCATCCTTCAGAGGACGATTCGTCCACAGCTCATTATTTCAGTCCCCTAAACTGACTGTAATACGTCTGTTTTGTTTTTTTGTTGTTTTTTTTGCACCTGAAATTTGACAAAAATGAAAGTGTTTTTCTATCCATTGTCACATCGCAGTACCCAGTTGTTCTGTTGGAGTTAAGTTATCTTCATGGCCATCACAGTGTGAGTGCTTATTTGCGTGGGAGTTTTCTAGTTTGCTCCAAAAGACTGTGAAAAGATGAGTCAGATTCGTTCTCCCTTTCTTCCTCTCACATTCTCCTTCCTTCTCTTTCTATGCGTCTCCCTCTGGAGCCTAGTCTGCTGTGTTCATATGCCTGCTGTGAAATTTCTTGAGCAGCAGGACAGAAGCCTGGTTATCAAAACAAAGGCCCACACAGCCCTCGGCTCGGTGGCTTCTAAAGAGCCATAAGGGAAATGGCTGGATTTTTCACTGCTTGCTGTGTGCTCTGGAGCCTTGTAGCAAGAAAAAGCAGTGACCACCTCATATGCCCTTCCATGTAATCTTCTGCTGTCAGCAGAGCTCACGATTGGTAAGGCTGCCTTGTGAACAGATGTTCTGATTGCATCGTGTAAGCGCTACTATCCCAGTACACACCAGCGCTTCATTTATCCAGAGCCGGAGAGTCCAACCCCTAGTCCCAACTAATTAATTCCTCTAATCCCAGATGAGTGCAGAGTCTATATGGTTTTAAGCTGAAGCTGCTCGAGCTAATGTGAAAATTGTAGCACTGATGGAGCTCAGTGCAGCAAAGTAAATAACCTGATTGGTGAGATCCGGGATCATCACTCAGGACTTGTAAAAATGCCAATTTATGTGGACTCAGTATGATGGCATGGTGTTCAGATGCTCTTGGCACCTTAAATACTATCAGAAAACAAGTGTTTCTGTTTGTTTGTGCTTATTTATTCTAGAGTATTTGTCCTTTGTGCTGTTATGTTTTGGGAAGTCCAAATTGCACTGAAATACTCCATATTGGTTATTATATTACATTTGTTGTTGATGCTGTAAAAAACGTAATTATCATCAGCTGAGGGCTATGTTGGTATCCAATCAATTTGCAAATTGTGCTGCAGTACTTTGGTTTGTTTGCATGAGTTTGTGCCATCAAAAGAAGTATTTGTACCATTTCCTTTCTTTAATTACTTTAATAACTCCCAACTAATTTGCAGACTTTAAAATAGCTAACTCTCTATCCTTTCTTCTCCCCTCTTTCCCAGTGTCCCCACAAATAACTGTCCAGCCGCGGGACCAGGTCTCTGCTCAAGGCCGCACTGTCAACTTCCACTGCGGCACTCAGGGCAACCCCCCTCCAGCAGTTTTCTGGCAGAAAGAAGGGACTCAGGTAGGAGATGCTTCCACTAAGAAGCTAAACTAGACAGAGTGTGGTTTGTTTTGCTTTTAGATGGGTCTTCGCGCCAGCACCTAGCACTCAATATCATCCGTTTACAACGCAACACCGTACACTGATGAAGTATTATGTGTGGGTTATGGAACCCTAATTATTCAAAGCTCTTGATGCAAATCTGTTTCATTTATGTCTCACTGTGTTTATCAGTGACTCATTAAGTTTTTCGCTGCTTGAAAACAAGCCAGAGCCTCTCAATAGGGATTTTTGTTCCCCAGCTCCTTGCCGGCTCTGATTAGGCGCGCCGCGCTGATTACGCTGAAGAGGTGAATCAGAGCGCTGGCCCATTTGAGCCTCATTCTCAGATAAAGAGGTAGATCTGTGTTCTCAGTGGCATAATGGGAGAGCGCCGGTGAAAAAGGCGCTTCCTCTGAGAGGCCAGAAACGTGAAAGGAGGGGAGAGAAGGTGGATCTAAGAAACATCAGGTGTCAGAGCTCCTCCTTCAGGCAGACAAAAGCACATACCCCTGCCTGGTGGTGGTTTGGAACATGCTGACATTCTATAAATAGACTTCAGACACAGTAGCAGGACGGTGAAGACCATTCAGCCCTAATGATGCGGTGGAAAATGACAGTGAATTAGGATGTGGTCTACTGAGTGAATTCAATCACAAGTCCTCTACTTTCATGTTGACTGTGCGCTATTTGAAGCTTTTTACCCCTTCTACATCTGATCAAAATGAAAGCCTCTTAGGGCAAGTAATGCATTGCTCTTCCTTTCTGACAGATGTGCCGTTCTCACTGAAGGTCAAATAAGCAACAATTGGCGTCGGTCACCTTACAGTCAGCTGGGAGATTTGTGCATGCTTGGTCAAAGGGTAGCAAAATCTTGCTTTTCATAGGTACCCAAATTACCCATTTTTACAAATTTTGGTCCAATTGGATTGCACTAAAACTTTTCAAATTTCACACTATTGGTAGTTTTTTGGTAATAAACCTGAACTCCACATAGGATTTGAATTACAGTGCAGAATATAATCTTTCATTCAGTGTTATTGGCCTCAAAATTAGATGATCCTCAAGGGGTAAGGAATTCAGACATTATTCAGAGAAATGTTTCAAATTTTGATAATTATATATATAAGAGAGATATAACAAAAGCATATAATGACCATATGTCTACAGTAGTGTACAAAAGTCAGAGACTACCCTTTATTTAATTTGCAGTCAGAATGACCATTATGTGCAAATAATTCATTGTGCAGGGGATATTTTTGAGGAAATAGATAATACCTGCTTAAAGGAGGGGCAAATGCAAAAATCTAAAAGTGGATTTAAATAGATGATGAGACATAGAAATAAATGGCGCTCCCAAAAACCTCAGTTAAACTGTACCTGAATGTTGTTATTTGAGAGATAAGAGAAAACCAAGCTTCGGCCTTACCTGGAAAGGATGTAGACAAAAAGGAATGTTCTGGTGCTCAAAGAACTATGAACTGACCACTCCAGAGCCCAAACCTTAAAATCACCAAATGTCTTTGGGATTGCTTGAATTGTGAGAAGCTGTAACGAATCAAACAATCGACACACTAAATATTAAAAAATATGAGTATTAAATGTAGTTGTTGGGGCATTTCTGTAATTTTCTATTTACAGAATTTGATATTCCGCTAAAATGAATATCTTGAAATTAAATAAATGTTCTCTAACTTTTGACTGGAACTGTACATATCTATATATCCTCCACTGTATTAAACATTTCGGTATATGCGAGATAAATAAATCTGGTAGCCTTTTGTCCACACATTTCAATATAAAGGAAAAAGCTTCAAGCTGAGCTAGAGAAAATCATTACTAATCTTCAGAGACAAATGATTGATAGGCCAAGTAAAGCAACAGCTACAAAATGTACTGCTGCAGAGACAAGCTCATTAGATACCCTGCTCACCCAGAAAGCTGGCTCTGCATTTCTGCATGCTAGACTAAGGTTTTACAAACATGGAAACAGGCCCAGGAGGTGTCTAGCTAAATGTATAGCAGATATAGAGGGCAATTTGTTTATAGCAGAGCAGAGATCATTCCCAAATTAGTAACATTTTAAATACAGATATTAAACAGGTTTTCAAACAGTACTGTCTGTAATCTCTACAGCTTTCACTGTGTGAAATCTAAGATAGATATTGTTGTTATATAGATGTAGGTGTAATGAAAATGTTATTATTTAATGTGTTTATGTTTGTACTGCACTCTTATAACTATGGGAACACTGCAACTGCTTGCTATTAGGTCCTGTTGACGATAAATAAATAGGCCAATGTGTGTGTATCTGACTAAACCACAACTTCCCCTGTTGTTGAAAATAGACCCAACTACATGTGCTTTTCTTCTATTACCTATTAATTTTACGTATGGCTGTGTATGTTTTATCTAGATGTTGCTGTTCCCGGGGCAGCCACCTTCTCAGGCCGGCCGCTACTCTGTGTCGATGAATGGAGAGTTAATCATTAAGGATGTCCACAGTGAAGACTCTGGCTATTATCTGTGTCAGGCCATCAGTGTGGCAGGCAGCGTCATATCCAAAGCTTTGCTGGAAGTAAAGCCTGGTAAGAACAGTGTATCATCAGTAATTCAAAGAGTAGATGCCATAAAGAGTATAAGGAGTAGATGGCAAGAGAACATTACAATCAATGCTATGAAAATGTCGACTTACATATGTTGACCCAGACCCAAGATAAATGTTCAGTACTTTTGTTTGTTGGACATAATTAAATTTGGTGTTGGACTACACTGCAATGCCAGTAACATTTTACCATTAAAAAATCCAGTGTATTACAAGGTTAACCTGGGTCTAGAAAGCCAACAGGAGCTCTTTCCTTTCCTTCTGCCCTAGCCATGCTAAAAGTAAGCAACAAATTTTCTTGATTTAAATGTGTACATTATTTACACAATAATAAATAACATGTCAAATAGCTTCTAAAAAGACAAAAAATGTGTTGCGAAATTTTCTAATGTGAAAATGTTGTAAACTCAGTGCTTCACTTTTTTCATTGCGGTATGCTTTTTCTCCGCTGGCCTTTGTCAGTCCATCTGCATCAGAGCCAAAGCAGAGGTGGTGCTAGGAGCTTTCAGGCAGACAGAAATCTCAGTCAAGCCCATTGCACTGTGTCTTGCAGGCCCGTCAGACCTGGTTCCTCCCATCATCCGCCAGGGCCCAGCCAACCAGACGCTGGCCCCAGGCTCCAACGTCCTGCTCCAGTGCCATGTGACGGGCAGCCCGCCCCCCAGCATCAGGTGGGAGAAGAACGGACAAAGCCTCCCAGAGGACGACGTCCATATAAGCCTAATGGAAAACGGCACTTTACACATCAGCGGCTTGCAGGTATTTGACGGACATTTCGGACCAAAACATAGATTGTTGGCTTTCATTAGTGGCCTGGAAATTGAAAGCACTTTGGACAGATAGGCCCCTCGCTGAACATTTCAAATCGACTGAGATGTTCACAAAAACGCCTCTGGTAATGGGTGCGCTTGAAGTGTTTCATTTGCCGTGACTCACTCGCAGTTGTGGAAAGTAGAAAGAGTAACACTTGCCTGATCTACTTTGATACTGTATTTGTGACTGTTTACTGAAGTTTGTAACTTATGGTTAGTTAGTAAATTACCATGCAGTAAATGACATTATAATAAGAATATCTTTCAACTAAATAGTATTTTTCTGTAGATTTTCGAGTTTCGAGTTTAGATTTTCGATAATATGTGCAGGGAATATTTCAGGAAAACTATGGAGTAAAGGAATACTGTGCAGGCAATGTTTTAATGGTAATTAATGACCTCATTTAGAAACATAAACCAGTTGCCTTTGACAAAGTAGCAGTTGCATTTTCCCTTGACTCACCTGCGTATTGAACAGATTGTGCAGGCTGTATTAATTAATTTAGACTGTGCATGATTTACAGTCTAGAGGATTCTAATTATAAACTGACAAGTGAAGAAATACTTGTAGGTTTCTTCCTGCTATAAGGTGCATTTGCAGTGGTGAACTCAAAGAGCCTTCTCCATACCCAATATATCAGAGAAGTGAAGCAAATCTGTCGTCATGATAGTGTTGAACACGGGAGATGCATTAGCCTATCACAGGCTGAAGGTAGTAAAAGAGATCTTTCCAGAAGCAGGCTGGAATGTTTAATTCACCATTGCTTTGTAGAGCCTCCTTGAATGCTTAAGCTCCAGGCACCACGCAACAAGCAACACTTTCAGGTGATGTCTTGCAGATTCTTGCAAATTACTATGGTGCTATTTTATGTTGTTTATATGAAGAAAAGCTGCGGAAATTTAATTTGCATCTGTCATTTGCTTAAGTGGTTTCATTATGTTAAACACTTTCTGTCTGTCATATTTATATGGTACATTTGCATGTGCAGAGATGTGCAGTAGCTGTAAGGATTTGTTTGTCACTTCCTTCTGCTTCTGCTGATGTGACCTCTAGCTCTCAACGAGCAGGCCGGATCAGCTGAAAACGTCACATTTGATCCGCACCATTTGGAGACAGAGCGCTGCAATTATCTCTGTCCTCTTTCATCCATAAAGAGAGATTATTTTGCCTTCTCTGTTGCTAGGAGACCGACTCAGGGACGTACACCTGCGTCGCCTCCAGTTCCACAGGCGAAACGAGTTGGAGTGGGACCGTGACCGTGAGAGGTAAAGAACAAATGCTCTGTTCATTCACATGCTTTAACTTGCCCTTCACAAAGGCTGGTTCCCGTAATACTTACATACTACAGCCATTATCCATGCTTTGGGCCTGGGGATGACTGCACCCCGACTGGTCATGCTAACCAAGGGGCATGTGTGTTACAGCTACAGGAACATCCTCTCTCCCACGACTCTCACATACCTTGCAGCTACCCGGCCCTCCTCAGAAGCCTGTGGTGACAGATGTGAGTCAAAGTAGCGTCACCCTGACCTGGCAGCCCAACCAGCATGAAGGGGGTGATGCCGTCACCTCCTACATTATTGAGGCTTTCAGGTAAAATAAGGGGCAAGGCAAACCACTGTCTATGAATGCTGTAAGCCACTGTCCCTTTTTAGATCATTCTTTATTTTGCAAGTCTTGGTGTGCATAATAGTGATGGTAGGGCTTTCCCTCTGGAGAGAATTTGGGCCTAGTCAGATTCATTAAGCAAAAAGAACTTGATATATAATATATGAATAATATCATGAGGGGATAACAGCCACTACAGGATATCATCCTAACAGCCACTGCAGGCGTTCTCACAGCTGAACATTTTTGCATTTAACTTGGCAACTTGGAAAGTCAAAAGAGCTGATTTCATAATACTGCTGACTTTATGAATGCCCTTAAACTGCACTTAAATCGACTCCAGAAATACTTTTCACAGATATAACATATATACATGTGAAAGGGATAAAGTTTGAACACAGAATGAACAATGTTTCTATATAAAAAGAGAACTGTATGATAGTCTGTCTTTACATGATGAATTAAGTAGATCAAGTACAGTAATACTTTGGATTAACCACTTTCATAGAAATGTATAATAGCAGGGGTTGGGTATCAGTTGAATTTAATCAGTTTCAATATCAATCCTAAATCTGCTTATCCAATTTGGCTCCAATTGATTTAAGTTTAATTTCAGTAAAGTAAAAAATGTGCCAAAATATAATTATTTTTTCTTGTTCATGAATTGCCGTCTTTTATCACCACATCTATGGCAGCAACATTATTAGCACTTACAGTCATTATTTTATCCATTATGCCAAATTCTTGCAAAATATCACTCGTCTTGAGAAATAACTTGTCCAGTTGTTGCTAGTCGCAGCAGCTACATTGTAAAAGTAATCAATAATAAAACTTGTAAATACTCGTCCTGTTTAAATTTGCACTCAAATGGCTGACAGTCATGTGTACTACTGTTACTGCTGGTAAGTTTGGGATTCCAATGAGCACCAAAATGCAGCATAAGCTCTAAAATTTTGACTTGGCCTACCTAAATGGCGGTGACTAGACCACTAAGTAAGGATGCGATTCTTCACCAGTGTCATCGCTGGGGGACACTTGTTGGTTGAAATTGGTATGTCATGAGCATTTATCTAGTATATGATTCATCTTACAAATTTCAGTCCTGGATTGACACACTGCAGTTTAGTTTATTTTTTCCTGATTTTGCATGTCGGTTACTGTGGATCATCTAATTACAAGGTCACTTACCAGCAACATAAATTCCATGACACTACTGGGCTTGATCCATTCACATTCCCATTCACAGGGTTTCATGCTAAATATTCATGCTTAAGCTTACTGCATTATTAGTATTATTAGCCCTGCGATGGACTGCTGTCAGGGTTGTTTTTTTTTACCTCCCTCTAGTATGCCCTGGGATAGGCTTCATCACACCCCCCAACAACATGAAGGATAAGCAGTTTAGAAGATAAACGAATAAACAAAAGCATACGTATCATATTAGTCCTGGTATGGGAGATTCATGTGCTTATAGAAAATGTGAAGCAGAGCTTTTTTCGAGCCATGTTTCATTGCATTAGATTTTTTGCTTCACTTCCTCTTTCTTAGTGGCTTGTAGCGTCAAAAGGTCTCATTACAGGGATGGCTGTTGGAGAAACTCCATTCAGAGACTGTTAGGACTGATGGAGGTTCAGGCTGAAGTTTTAAGTACAGGAGAGGCTCTTTCCAGCAGATCCCTTGGGCAGCTGTTACAGAGTTTCCCACTGGTCTCTCTTTAAGTTCTGCCAACTGACAGCCCTCTGTTATTCCCTCAATGGGAAGGCAGCCAAAGACTGGGTGGGATTTGGGGAATCTAGTAGGGATGCTGGAAGTAGAGGCCAAGTCATTATTTAGCTTTGCTCTGACACCTTGTTAAGGAGGTGCTCCAATGTGTGGTGCGGTTTCCTCTGCGCAGAGGTTTCGGTTGTGTGCTCACAGCCTCTGGCTGGATGCCTCTGACCTTATCTGCTTGTGGTGTGTAGCAAAAGAGTCCAGTCATTTCCACTGCCCTCCAGACATTCCTGTAAAGTGCCTGAAAAAGAGAGAGACAGTTATATTTTTATGGATAGTCAATTGAAAGAAGGAGTGGGTGATATGGGAAAATGTAATATGGTACTCTGAGACCTTTTTCCCCATATTTAAAAATATGCATTATTAATGCATTATTCTTGCATTGCAGTTTGATGATATAAAGTACCTCTGCAGATTATACAAAATGTATTTATTTAAAGTTCAGTTAAACAGCCAGGTAGAAGTAAGCCTGGAAAGAAGGCTAAAAATAATAATAATAAGATAATAAAGAAAATAAGTGTTAATAGCTAAATATTATATTAAATGTTGATATTTAATGGAGAAATCCTTTACTTTTATTGCAACTTCTGACTTCTTTCTTCTTGGGGGACTCAGTATTTTAAAATCCAAATTTTCAACACCTTCAGGGTCGTTGAATTATTTGTTTTTCACAGTCCTAATAATCCCAAACTCATTTGAGTGATCCAACTCTGGGGTGGTTAGCAAATTTTCTTTTTATTATCTGTTTCCTTTTCTCAGTAATTTCTTACTGACAACTGCACATTTCAGACCCACAGTGCTGAGTTGAGTTCTTACAGTAGAAGGATGGACAGAAACACCTTTGGATTTTTTCAGATCTCAAACTAGAGTGAAGCTTGATTTTATTCTATCACAGAAATGAAAACTTTAAGTACTGTTTATGCCATGGTGATTTGTATCGAATGTGGTCTGCTAGGTTTTGCCTGGTTGTTGGGAGACCCATTTTCTCACAATAATATCAGATTTGGAAACTTTTCTTTCCACTTATTTTTCATCTGACGTTCCTCTCCCTCATTCAGGTGTCTTATTTGATACCTAATCTCCTCAGAAATATCTTAAAAAATAATAATAACTTAATGCCTCCTAACACTTATTCTGACTAGGAATGGACAGTTGGACAGTTGGACAGTACTATGCTCAAAATGCTGAGAAAACTATAATGGCATGTCAGTAATGTATCATCATATTGAATTTTGAACACATACATACACAAGCATAATTAGCTTAAGCAGCAATTAGGGTCTATTTTGATTGCTCTCTCTTTTTAATCCAGTCAGTCAGTGGGCAGCACATGGCAGACAGTAGCAGACCAGGTAAAGCAAGAGAAGCACACAGTGTCCGGGTTGTACCCCAATACCGTATACCTATTTATTGTCCGAGCAGTCAACTCCTACGGCCTGAGCGACCCTAGCCCCATCTCAGAGCCTGTCAGAACGCATGGTGAGTATGAAGATTTAATGTGTGCACATGTGTATATAGATATATGATTTTATCACTTATAATGTCTTGAATGTAAAAGTATGATCATGGCAAAGTGTATGTATATGTGTGTGTTGATTTTAGATGGCAGTCCCAGTGGTCCAGCTATTGATCACAGGCGTATACAGACAGATTTAGCCGAAGTCAGAATGTATGTGCAACCTCCAGAGATCCTGACTCCTACCAGTGTGCAGATCACATGGACTGTAAGGACATCACTTAATCATCTGAATAATCGTGTTCCACCATATTACAGTCTGCTGCATACTGTATCATTCACTGTGCATTTGTCATGTTATTTCAGGTCGAGCGTGAACCACACTACATCCAGGGTTACCGGCTTCTGTACAGGCCAGTGGGCAGCACCTGGCTGGTTCAGGACATAAAGGCAGGGCCCAAACACATAGCCCTCTTATCAGACCTGCACAGAGGCACAGAGTATGAACTTAAATTGAGACCATACTTCAAAGAATTCCAAGGATTGGACAGTGAGCTGGTAGTGGTTCGCACCCCAGAGGAGGGTAAGGCTTGCTTTTGTCATTTCATTTCGCGTTTACCCACAATACCACCTTGAGGTAGAAACTCATGTTTACCTCAGCATTATGTAACTGTTCATTATACAGCATCTGTGCTGTTAACTCCAGTGACCTTATTGACCCCAGCACCATTTCAGAACACATTGTGGGTTTTCTAGTTTCTAATTTAACTGGTTCTTTACATTTCTAGTATCAAATTAGCAGTTTCAAGTTTTACATTTTGTTAGCTTATTTTTTTTTAAGTTCAATGCGCTCAAAATTTGAAAGCAACCAGGTTATTTACTTTTTAAAGTTAAACATTGTATCATTTTTACAATGTAATTTGTCATGATACCAATAAATATCAACATATTGCTCACTTGTATACATAATTATGTAATGTAGCTTTCTAGTCTGTTAAAGGTCAAATAAATACTGAAGGACTGAAGTCTGGTTAGCTTGTCCTGATCGTTTATGATCTTCTGACCTCCCAGTGCTAAGCGCTCCCCCTCAGGCTGTGCACGTAGCCCAGCTGGGCAACAGCTCCACTGTACGTGTGACATGGGAGCCTCCTCTCACCGATGGCCTAGATGAACCTATTCTGGAGTACAAGGTAGGAGTCATGGCTTTTCCATACATAATGCTAAAAGTGGCTATAGGTGTTGGGGCCATAACACTCAGTCTGGTGCCCTGTACAGGTGTGGTGCGTAGGCAATGATTCTGGTCTTCAGCAGCAGTTAAACCGGAGTGTCGATGGAGAAGCTCTTTGGGTATTGTTAAACGATCTGGTGCCAGAGATGCTATATCGTGTGCAGGTGGCGGCCGTGACCAGCACAGGAGAAGGGGCACCCAGCCGCCCTGTCTTCATCTTTCTCAGTGAGTATTAGAGTTGCTGTTTATCCAATATCAGGTATCACTATAAGGCTATTAATACAATAATAATAGTCCTTAAACAAATGTAACATGAAATTCCACACGCGCACACTGTATGATGTGATATTGTTAGCTGTGTATTGTTTTCTTGTGGACTAATACAGTCTTGAATAAAGGATGATGGGCTAATTTTAGTAAGTACATTCACTGAATATTGATTTTACTTCTTAGAAGTTTGTAAAGAAAAAGTATTGGTATTGTCCAATAGTCAAGGTTTTAATATTACTATCAGAAAACAGAAAGTGACCATCTGTGGTGAGCTTCTGATGACAATTATTAGATGTGACTTTTGTTCAAGACTGATGGAATCAGTTTTGGTCTTCCAAATGTAAAGTATGATTTCTGAGCTCTAGAGAAGACAAAGGCTTTTGACAGCTCAGGATATACTGTATGATGGTTGGATAGTATTTTTTTTTTACAAGAAGTAGGCAAATCAAATTTTTAGGTCAAATATTTGCCATCCTTCAGATGACTTGTTTATATACAGTGTCTATATACTGTTTGAACTTGGACAAAGTACTTGATCTTACTGTTTAGCTCAATACCATTTACTTTGTGTGTTAAATTTTTGCATGATAGAGTTAGAGAATACAATAATTTACAGGTTAAGAATCTGTGATCCAAGGCCCTGGATATGAAAAATAAAAAGTGACAAAATGGCATCTGGTGGCATCTGGTGTACATTTATGGATCCTTATAGGAATTATGGCCTTAAGAATTGTGTGACATGGTTTAATGGACAGATAAGATAACGGTAATGTTGATGGTCCAGAATGTAAAGAATCTGTGGTGCCCTTAATCATTTTTCCTTTTTTTTGGGGTGACTTTGTATAAAAATGTATTTCACTCAGAGTAGATAAAACGATCAAATGAAAGCTACCAGTTTGCACTTTTAACCTCATAGTCGTTACTTTATACTAATGTGCTGGAATACAGAGCCAAAACAATCAAAAACTGTCACTGTCCGGTTGCTAATGAGCCTCATTTGATTTACTTTTCAATATAATAGTAGCTAGTTCACATCTAATGGATTTATCTGTCACTGTGTCATGGCAATCATTGGCAGCATTGCTAATTTGATGCCAAGTCTGGCACATGCTTCCTTTGATGAACTTGCAGCCTGCCACCATGTTTTTAAAACTGCTGGAAAAGTATTTCAACCCACTCAAGCATCTCAAGCCATATGACCAAGCAGATGGCCAAATATTTCTTATACGTCAGATAGATGTCAGTGTTATGATATCTCTGTTTAGTGGTTTTCAGCAGTAAATCTTGCAGATATAACAAGATGACTGCATTTGTGTCACTAATGCCGTTCACATCCAATGTCTCCCATACATTTTTAGTAGTCTTAATAATACGTCTCTCTCTGTTTTTCACTCATTCTGTCTTTCTCACAGAACCTCCTGTGGGGGAGCCCTCATTGCCAGTGTTAAAGGATGACAGCATCAGTCTCTCCGAGCAGATTTCTGGGGTGGTCAGACAGCCAGCCTTCATTGCTGGCCTGGGTGGAGCTTCCTGGATGGTGCTGATGGGCTTTAGTGCCTGGATCTACTGTAGACGCAAGAGAAGAAAAGAGCTTGGCCACTATGCCACTTCCTTTGCCTACACACCTGCAGGTAGGCAATAGCTGAAATAACATACTCCTGTACCCTGTCTGCCTGTATCATTTTTTGTTTTATAGTGTTAATAACCCTCTTTTTTTCCTTAGTTGGACTCTCCCATAGTGATGGGTCAGGACTCATCAATGGAAGGTATGGATCCAAATAGATATTCTGTGCACTAATATTTTGAGCTTGTTTTTTAGATTTGTAAATAATATGATATTCATCAGTTATAACAATTTCAATTGCCCTGTCTTCGTAGGCCATGCCTGCTTGAATCAAATATGGGTAACTACCCCTGGCTCGCAGACTCTTGGCCAACAAGCAACTTTACCCACACCAGCAAGGACTCAATGACCTGTTGCTCTGGTCGACATGACTCCACAAGCAGATACTACAATAGTAAGAGCTTTGTTGGAACATTAGAGATTTAGCATTTCCAGCACTTGATATTCTGTGTAAAAAGCTATTTTCACATTTACATTTGTTTCCCAGCCGTCGGGATCACCAATTTCCTAAAACAGAACGATACATACAGCCCAACTTCCAACGATGGCCCTATCTACAGCACTATTAACCCAGCTGATGAGGAGCAGCATGACTTGAGCAGTCTTTACTCCCAGGGTCCAGACCCATACAGCAGCTCACCAGTCCTCTCCAAGACTGACTTATTCAGTCTGGGCCAGGACTTAGACCAATGGAGCCTCCAGTCTGGCCAAAGCACAGCTGAATATGCCAAACTGCACTATCCAAGAACGGGTAAAGGTACTGTGGCTTTACTTTGTTTTCAGGTTTAAAGGGAACCCAGACATATGGGCCCCAATGTAGCGTGTCCAAAAGCAGTCAAATATATTTATACACTCATCATCAAAGAAACAGTTGCACCCAGAAGGAAGTGTCAGATTTCAGTGCTATTTGGAAGGAAGATGAAAGTTAAAGATAAAGAAGAATGAATGATAAATTGACAATATGGGCAATATTTATTGAGCTACACATACAGAAGAAGTGTCTCTCAGTATGGCGTTGGGCCACTATGTTTTCTAATGCAGCGTGTCTGATGTCTCAGCATGGAGTTGTAAAGATCCCTAATGGTGTTCTGCAATAACCAACTCATGCTGCTTGAAAATCCTCACACAGTTCCTGCAGAATTTGTGGTAGGGGTGGAGTGTTGATAGTGTGTCTAATAGCATCCCACACATTTTCAATAAGGGCTAGGTCAGGTGATGTAGCTGGCCATGACCGTGTCTGTGGTTCAAGGCAAGCTCTTAAGACAGCAGCAGTATGACATAGTGCACTGGAATGTGCGTTCTGTAAAAGTACTGGTTGCAGGACTTTATTAATATAATGGTGTGCTGTCAAAGTGCCTGTAATCAGGATCAAAGGTGATCTGGTATTGTACAAAATTGCACCCCACACCATGGTACCAGGCCCTTTTAAAGTGTGCAGCTGACAACAAACTCTAAATAGGTTGGTGCTGATCACAGTGCCATCACACACAGATTCATTTTTCGTTTCCAACAAGACAAAAGCAGGACTCATCACTGAAGATGACCTGCTTCCATTCTGAGTCACTCCATGACAGTCTGGTATGACACCATTGCAGTCTTTGGCGATGATGACGTTGTGCTAAGGGTAGACATTGTAAAGGTCTGTGTGCATGAAATCCTGCATCATATAGCCACCTTCCAATAGTGCTGGCTCTAACAGGATGAGTCATTGAGGACTTTACCGATCACTGAATGTCCACAATAGTGGCTGTTGGGTCACTCTGTGCATGTTGGATAATCCATGCATGTCCAAAAAGTCTGAGAGGGGAAATACGAATCTCCCATTCAGTCGTTCATGAAGGTCTTACAGATCCTTCATCTCGCAGGTGCATGCCGTCTTCTACCCACATCCGCCAAAAGCATGCTATGGTAATATCCATAAGAACGGTGTGGCATGGAGTACATTGATAAGGCCATCTCGCTTCCCCTTTCGAAATCTTCCAGCTACTCAAATTGCTTTTAAACTCTTCTTCAAGGCACACTTATATTCATACGTACTTATTTTATGCTTGCTGTAAAACACGAAACACCACCAACACTACACACAAGCAAAAGAATGACCTTGTATAGTTAGTCAGGTACAATAATAAGGTCCGTCCTTGCCTATGCACATGTACAGCCGAGTATGAAATTTGAATCATTCATGTCTCACATAAACTGTTACAGTGGAGGAAATAAATTTTCAATTTCTTGCTGATTTTGTAAGTTTGCCCACTGACAAAGATATGAATAGTCTATCATTTTAAGGGTAGGTTTATTTTAACAGTGAGAGATAGAATATCAAAAACAAAATCCAGAAAATAACATTGTATAAAATATATAAATTTAACTGCATTTTGCAGAGAGAAATAAGTATTTGACAGTATTTGATTTGCACATGTCAGGAGGAATTTTGGTCCAATCCTCTTTGCAGATCATCTCCAAATTCATTAAGGTTTTCAGGCTGTCGCTTGGCGACTCGGACCTTCAGCTCCCTCCATAAGTGTTCTATGGGATTAAGGTCTGAAGACTGGCTAGGCCACTCCATGACTTTAATGTGCTTCTTTTTGAGCCACTCCTTTGTTGCCTTGGCTGTATGTTTGGGGTCATTGTCGTGCTGGAAGACCCAGCCACAACCTATTTTTAATGTCCTGGCGGAGGGAAGGAGGTTGTCATTCAGGATTTTACGGTACATGACTCCCTCCATTCTCCCATTGATGCGGTGAAGTAGTCCTGTGCCCTTAGCAGAGAAACACCCCCAAAATATAATGTTTCCACCTCCATGCTTGACAGTGGGGACGGTGTTCTTTGGGTCATAGTCAGCATTTGTCTCCCTCCAGACATGGCGAGTTGAGTTAATGCCAAATAGCTCAATTTTGTTATCAAAAATGATAACCCACGAGGTGAGTTTTTGCATGGAGCCCCAGATCGAGGTCGATTGGCAGTCATTTTGTATTTCTTCCAATTTCTTACAACGGCACCAACAGTTGTCTCCTTCTCACCCAGCGTCTTAGTTAAGGTTTTGTAGCCCATTCCAGCTTTGTGCAGGTCTATGATCTTGTCCCTGACATCCTTAGAAAGCTCTTTGGTCTTGCCCATGTTGGAGAGATTAGAGTCTGACTGATTAATTGAGTCTGTGGACAGGGGTCTTTTATACAGGTGACAATTTAAGACAGCTGTCTTTAATGCTTTAAGGTAGGAGCCAGAACTCTTAATGTTTGGTAGGGGATCATATATTTTTTTCTCTCTCCAAAATGCAATTAAATTTATATATTTTATACAAATTTTAGCAAATTTAAGCACATTATGTAAATAATGTAATGTAGTTTTAGGTGTATTGTGTAATGGTGACCATTGTATTCTTGCAGCTACTGTGGGAGTAGAGAAGTCTTATGGCCCAGCCATGTTTACCTGGTCCGATGTCCTCTCCCTACCACCACCAAATACCAGAAAACAAAGATGCCAAGAGAGACAGCGACCCAGGTCAGAAACACCATTAATGGCATTGAGCATAGCTAACAGATAAACTGAAATTAAAAGTGCAGAGTTTGAAGGGGTAATAAAAAGTGTGATGTGTATTATGTATTTTAATAACCTCTTTTCTGATTGGCTGCCTTGTATTTTGTTTTTTGTACAGAATGAAGCAGTCAATAAACTGCACTTACTTTAGATTTTGCAGGGCTAAGGTGCCACAACCTGAATAGGCGGCTATGCTGTAAATACTTTTCATGGCATCATTGTATAAAAATGTTTTTGCATGTTATGTGTTCTTCAAGATACTATTATCAGTAGTTTTTGACCCCGGGAACGTTTTCACCTGACCATTATATACTACTACATTCAAAAGTTGTTGTGAAAGAATTTGCCCTAGATCTATTTATTCCATGCAGAATATCCCCCAGTGATCTGCATGTCTTCTAATAGATCATTTCAGACATGTTTCTCAGTTATCCATCCTTGTGCTAAACCACTCCCAGTGGATAGAATAGAGAGGGAGCATTAAAACAGGACTTGCCCTTTTGGACATCAGAGCTCACACTGACATAAGCTAATGAAGTTAGTGCTTAAGCCAAGGCTTTAGTGCCATGCTGAGGGTACAAGCAGACTGAGACACAGGCCACCAGCCTCTGCTGAGCCTTGTCTAATAAATGCTGGCAGGAATCTAGTGCAGTGAGACACATCAACTTGCACCTTAACATTTTTCTTCCTTTCCAGGATGTTAGATGTTGCCCTGAGGGATGGGTCTGTTTTGATGAGGATTTCATAAATATGATTTGTCTTGACATTGTGATGCAATATTTAATTGTTTATTACCCATAAATCCTCTGCCACACACTCCCTGAGGGTCTGTGGTCTTGTGATAGCCAGTCTGTTGTTGGCTGGTGTTTTTCTATCCAGCATGTTTTGGATAATGACCTCAGTTTGTTCTGTGGTTTGCATAGTATTTGCATGTGCTATATCATTAAAATGGATCTCTGTAATGATTTTTGTATGTTGCGTTGTAGCTCGGAGGAGGATGAAGAGTGGTGTCCTCCTCTCCCTGAGAGGACGTACCTGTTTGAGGGTTTAGAGAATACAGCTACACTGCCCCTGAGAGGAGAGCAGTCTGGCCGAAGCACCTCTTACAGCCAGCAGTCTACTAGCATCCTCACACCATCCCCACAAGAAGAGCAGCGGCCAGCTAACTTACGCCTGCAGCATCCCGACCTACTGCCACGGTACATGCTCACTTGTATACACACATATACCCACACTCTCTGGCCACTTTATTAGGAATACTGGTTTTATGCTGTTTATGTTAAATTTAAACCGTTCCGTTTGCATGTGACAGCAATGAGCCTGTGCCCACTGTGGTCTCCTGTTTTAGTTGTAGGCTGGCAGCAGTGGATGAGGTATTTTGCTGTTCTGTACCATAAAGAAAATTATAAGATATTTTATCCTTTCTGTCAGCTTGAACAAGTCTGATCATTTTCCTCTGACCTTGCTCATCAAGGTAGTTTTGCCCCCAGAATGACTGTTCACTAGATGATTTATGTCTTTTTGCAGCATGCAGTGTAAACTCTAGAGACTGTTATGCATAACAATCTGATGAGATCAGTAGGTACTGAAATGAAAAGGACCAACCACCAGACCTCGGTCAAAGTCACCTCAATCACATTTTTTTCCCCCATTCTGATGTATGATGTGAACATTGACTGATGCTCCTGACTTTTCTAGTTTTATTTGTTTTCGTGATTTTATGCTTTGCACTGCTGGCAAATTATTTGCTGATTGGATAACGCATGACTGCAGGTTCCTAATAAAGTGGGAACTGAAGGCTTTTCTTCATGAAGAATTGAACATTTTTAATGGGTTTATGCTTGTTCAGCAGTAAGGCACCATGCACTCCGTTGTCTCAGTTACCTCTGTCCAACCCAAACCTGGAATCTCACAGTGGCAGCATGCCTCATCTGACAGGCCACTGCCGAGACATTGGCCAAATGGATGGACTGCTGTCAGACAACAATAAGCATTTAATAGGTAAGAACTCAGCTAACTAGTTTTAGACTCTAGAGGTCTGCATCTCCACAGGTCCTACACTGTGCACAATAGCAGTGTGTGCGGAAGCAGGACAACATATATATGTATTAAAAACCTGCAAATAATGAATAGTCTATATAAAATAATAATAATCAAGTGGAAATTAGCATGCATAATTAACATAAGGGGAAAACAATTGAAAATCAATTTGAAAGTAATAAACTACTAAATACTTGTAGTGCAACCAATCACATTAACGACACATGAACTGCAATATGGTGCTACAGAAATGGCAGAGGCTTTAGACGGTCAGTAGGTCTCAAGTGATGTTGTGTATACTATGTGTTATTTCTTTCTCTCATTCTGTCCTTAAAAAGGAGAGTTTGCTTCATTTACACTTGAGAAAACTATTCCGTCCCCCATTCCACAACCAAGGCCCAAAAAGAAATCGCCCAGAGAGGGACGGAGAAGAGAAGTCTTAAAACCAGGAGGTCAGGAAAAAATAATAGTGTTACTGAGTTTGTACTTTCGATATAATTTCTACTTGTACTGCACATGCAGCTGTGCACTGCTGCTATAACGCGGACAGCTCATCCTCGACTCATCTTTTCGTTTCTCCGTGTAGACCTGCCCCCTCCCCCCGAGCCCCCTCCTGCACAAGACTCGCTGAAGCAGTTGGCTGCCATGCTGGAAAGAGGCAGCAGAACACCCCCATCCCACCAAGAGAGAAGAGCTGAGCGGAGAGCTGCCAACCAGAGGAGTACAGAAGGTCTGTACTTATACTGCATTCTGGCAAATAGGGCATTTACCTATGCAATATCTATTGGCACTGAAGCAGTAAATGATTTGAACAGGTTTCATAGCCTTTATTTATCACACATGATTCCTCTTACTCTTTTTCTTACATGTATTAATTAAATCACCTCTAGTTACAAATGATAAACTGTGTTCTGTACAGACGAGGAGCTGATCCAGTACTGTCAGATGAATATGGTGTCCGGAGGTCAATTATCGAGCAACTGTTCCCCTACTGGAAGCCCTTCCTCCCTCTCCTCCACAGCATCCCGAACCTCAGGAGCAGCCAAAAGGAGAAATGAGGTGGAGTGAAGATTTTGGAGCAGTCGTGCATGTGAATGTGCTCATAAACATGTTGTGACTGCTGACTAATTTAGCTAATTTAGACTCATTTAACCAGGCTGCTTGAAAAACATGTGTATGTCAGCCACATACACACATACAGTTTGTTTGTGTGATTTTACACTGCTTGGTTCAATAGACCCAAATTAGTTAATTACAGTAGTCACAACTCGCTCAGAGACAACAAAGCAGCAAACCAGCAAAGTAGCAATCAATAAGCAGCAGAAAAAAAACACCAAGCACACTTAATCACCAGGCTCGTAATTTAGCTTTCATTGTTAAACAATAACATGTATTCAGAAGCACTGTAGAAGATAAAACATCAATACTAGATGTGTACTATTTGAACAGCTGGGAATAGGGGAAAGGATGTTAGCTCTTTTGGTGTTACCCATCCTACCAGCAGTTTATGTAATCATTTGCTTGTTTGTTTGCAGAACATGATATGAGAGGAGGGGGACCATGATGAATTTGTCCTTAGCATCTGGCTATGCCATCTTTCCTTAGAGCTTCAACCTGCTTTCATTGAATCAGAGGCCAGTAGAACACAAGAGCCATACAAGTGTATGTGATTCTCATCCACCTCTTTAATCATTTATTTATTTATTTATTTATTTGTGTTTTTATAAGCTTTTCTTATATGTCCCATTAACTCCCTGCACCTGTATGTGTATATAGATACTTTTGACCACATTTTGTGTGAGAGGAAAGCAATGAAGGGGGAAAAATTCCAGTCAATATTTTTTCGGACAAAATGTGTTTCTGAATGTAATTGCCGTTTACATGTACACCTTGATGTTTACATGTAATACCATGGTGTTTATATTGTGCTACACAATAATACAGACAGTATTATCAGACACAGTCTACACGATCAATGCCCCTCAGTGTGGTGTGGTAGAGTAGAACAGCGGTCCAGAGTCCCTGTCTGTGAATCCCTACAATCACTGCTTCAAATCTGTCCACGCTGCAAAACTGTTGTTCGTTCAACAAGAGTCTCGCCTGCCAAGCTCCGCTGCTTTTCATGTGTTCTCTACAGATGCTTAAAGAAAAGTTTACTGAAAGATGCTAACGTTGCTAACACCGAATGAAAGTTAGCAGGGCCTGTTAGCATTATGCAATTGAGATCACCATTCACTGTTTACCATTTCAGTATTACCCTGGCTATGTCCTCTGACATACTTTGACTGCAAAAGAAAACACAATAAAACAAATGTGATGTTCTTTTTATACTACCATGCTTGTTCATTCTTTTCTGGAAGAACTTTTACATACTGTTGGGATTAAAGAATAAATAATTACATTATCGGAAAGATACATAGATTAACTTCTTGTTGTTTATCATGGTTTGCTTAAAACTGTCCTGCTACCAAAATTCGAACCACACAGTTGAGACTTTAATGCGCCATAAATGATTCTGACCTCCCTCCTGAGTACACCCCAGCCTTCCGCACTCTTCTGAAGGTTGGGAGACTGAAGATGAAGCAAATGTATCTGTTCAATGTATATTTGTTCATCTGACAGTTTGTACATGATCAAAAAGACACTAATTGACTTTTGGTGATTCTCTATTGATTTAGTTTTGTGCTGTTATTTTATTGTAAGGTTTGTGTAGAGTGCTGTTGTTTTCCCCTCAAAAAGGCGATGTTTCAAGCCAAACTCCTGGAATGTGCCGATCTCATGTGTAGGTACTGGGTACTCAGTCTACATGTCCAGCTTCATATTTGAATTTTCCATTTATACTTTAAATGGTGCAGCAGTTGCATTTTTAAACATGATTAACAGTTTCTCATCAAGCTAAACCCTTCCCAGTGCACTCTTGTTCAGGGGCTGATGGTAGTGATTAGATACAGTGCAACTTGTATGTTAAAAGGAGGAAATTGGTGACCAATAGATTTCATTTCCAGGTAAAATCATGATCATCAGTTACAAGTTCATATCAAATACTTGTCAAAATAAAAGCAATAGAACTTGCATATCAACAATTAGACATATGCAGATGGATCTGAAACACTTTCTTCATGAATATGGACTATAAGGGTAATGAAAGAAAAGCTTCTGAACACAAGGAATTATAGCCATTTAAAATTTGCTACCTCTGTGCACTACTACCAGACACTCCCTCTGAGGTTTTCGACTGATGACAAAAAGATTGAAACTAAAAAAAGAAAAAAAAACTGGAAAAAGAGCGAAACAGTTGGTTTTAGGTGACAGCTGCATGAAGATGTTAGTATTCACCACACTGAACAATAAGACAGATGGCAGCCTTAACTTTTCAATTACATCTGAAAGTGAGAGGCAGGGGTTGTTTGTTGCTGACAGCTCATAAATAAGCAGAGGCATGACATAGCGCGGCTCAGTTTGCCTCTGTACCTCAGCCTGACGTGTGAAGTAGCAGGAATCATATCCGAGCTGGAAATAGTGGCAACATGCATGCTTTATTTGGCCTACCTGTACAAAATGGTTGCAGTTAAAGTAACCTGGTATAGGCTACATATATATACACATTTATTATCAATATAATATAATAGCACCCATAGCTGAGTATTACTACTGCACTCACAAAGCATTTTATTAGGAACACCACCAATATACAGTTATGATCTATTCTATCAGCACTTTTAGTTCTACAATTACAGACTCTATTGCATCTCTTTCTGTGCATAGTTTGTTACTCCCCTTTTACACTGCTATTCAATGATCAAGACCCCAACAGGACCACCATCGAGCACGTATTATGTGAGTGGTGGATCATCCTCAACACTGCATTAACAATGCTGTGGTGGTGTTGTGTTAGTGCGAGTGGATCAGAGACAGCAGTGCTGCTGGAGTGTTTAGGCTCCTCAGTTTCACTCGTGGACTGTGAATAGTCCACCAACCAAAACTATCCAGCCAAAAGCATCCTGTGACTAGAGGAGGACCAACACAAACACTGCAGCAGCAGAGGAGCTATCATCTCTGACTGTACATCTACAGGGGAGACTAGCAAGGTAGGAGTGATTAATAAAGTGGACAGTGAATGGACACAGTGTTTAAACACTCCAGCAGCACTGCTGTGTCTGATCCACTCACACCACCACCACGTCAGTATCACTGTGGTGCTGAGAATGATACACCGCCTAAATAATACCTGTTCTTGGAGGTCCTATGGAGGTCCTGAATATTAAAGAAAAAGGTGAAAGGGGATTAACTAAGTATATAAAGAAACAGATGGACTACAGACCGTAAAACTGTGCAGCGTATGTTAGATTGCCCTTATTTGCACTCACCATCGACTTAGAAACACCTACCTTGTTAGGTCCACAGGGGTGTTCTGCAGCCTGTTGTCATACCCAATTTGTGTTAGCCAGCCTCTAGCACTTTATCAGTGAGCTGTTTCCAGCCATACAGCTCCTCTTAGCTGAAAGCTTTTGGTGGTTGACCACTCTAAACCCAGCAGTGCCAGTGTGCTGCAAAAAGTCTGTCAGTATAATAATATCTGACAGCCCCGTGGTCAGAATCTAAGCAGTAATAATAAACTAAATGAACTGTGACTGACAAAATTGTGCATGACAGCAGATGGGATACAGACAGTAAATGTGCACCTACACTATCTGGGCAAAAGTATGCAGATACCCCTTCAAGATGTCGCCAACCGCATGCTCACAGCTTGTATAATAGCTATAGAAAACTACTGCTGTTGGACTGACCTCACTAATGGTCTTGGAGACCATTATGCAGTCAGCTCTGCACAGGAATGTTTTAACATTGAGACAGATGTAATGCCATTTCAGAAGAGTAGGGGCTGTCACTGCTGCAAAATGTTGACAAACTCCCAATTAATTCCCTTAATTTTAGAAATGTTGGACGAACAGGTAACGAAGTATAGTGCCCTATAAGGTAGGTGGAGCAGTTGGAGGTTAGGTGCTTAGCTCAAAGGCACTTCAGTCATGTTCTGTTGGGTCTAACCTCCAGTTTTTTATGGTTGTTAAAAGTGGCTTACAGTGAACTGTGTCAAACACCAATCCACCCAATGCTAACCGAAGAACAATGAGTTACATCTTTAGCTAGGCCCTGATTGTCATCTACATTTATTTAGCCAAAATGATCTCTCCAAATTGCCCAGACTGACATATTGTGCTGTGAAGAACAGCAGAGGGGGCAGCACATGTAGGCAAATGTAATGACTGTCTAATTATCTAACAGCTCTAGTGAAAGTACAAGGCAGATTTTTCTAGCAGGGTGGATGGTGTACAAATTAGTATAGGTGATGTTTTGTTGCTCTTGACAGATTTGTCCTCAGCAGTTCATGCTGAGATAAACACCAGCATTTTTCCCTAGGCAGCTGAGTCTGGCCATCCAAACCAGGCAATAAGCAGACAGGGAGTAATTAAGACACAACTGAAAAGACTGGGTTAAAAAAAAACCTAGGTAAAAAGTCTATGGACAAAACCTGAGACTTGCGTTGGTCTTCTCTCAGAAAAAACAAATGCACTACATTAGCTAATAGCCACCAAATCCAATATCTATTCATAAACTCTTAATGCATACTAATAGGTCAGTCTGCTCAGATCCTTAGCCTACTTTAATGGCTCCTTGCTGCCTTGTAGATGAATGTTAACATTGCACAGATACTGCAGTACGCACTCGAGCTGATTAAACCATTCATTATAATCAGTCTCTAATCTAAACAGGCCATTTATTGTGACCTGTGTTTTACCACTATTGATCCAAGTTTTTTTGAGGTTGTGGGGATCTGGGAGACCTGCATGAACAATGGAGAGAGAGAACCGACAGATTGTCCAGCATGCACGGAGTGGCCCATCAGCCACGACAGAGGACATTCAGCAAGCAGTGATTCTCTTCATGAGTCATTCAGCACCAACAGCAGACAGCTACACGTCGCAGGACTACATACACACAAACCGTTATGACGACTGCTCATAGCACCAAGTTAACGGCACAAGGACAGCAGTGATGTTGTGCCATGGAGTGACTCAGAGTGGCAGCAGTTCAGTGATAAGTTCCACTTTTGTCTTGGTGTAAATGACCAGTTAATCCGTGTGTGGAGGCACCGTGGTCAGCACCAGGAGGTTTACTGTCACATATCACACGTCCAGAAGGCCTGGTGTCACTCCACAGCTACTGCAAAAAAAATAAAAAAGATGCGTGGGATGGATCATCACAGGCCACCATGAGGAACCTCTATAACTTGATGCAGACACGTCTGGCATGCTGCGTTAGCAAACACGACAGCCGACGCAATACTAACAAGCTGTATGTGTAGCTCTGTCTAAAATATCATTTATTGTTCCTGGTCACCTTTATCTCCCTTCCAAATAGCACTGCAATCAGACACCTCCACCCCTTTCTTCTTCTGCGCAGACGCTTCAGCAGAATATAGATTTATAGGCTTACAGAGTGACTTACGGGCCTCAGGTACCAGAATAGCAGGCAGGCTCACACCGTGACTCATTGGCACTTGTTCCAAACCACATAGATTAGAACCCGAAGAGCCACAGACAGGCCTGCTGGATCTTTCTATAGATAAGAAAATGACTTCAAATGAACCTCTTACTGGAGAGTACATGCAGTATGCCTCTGCTCTGCAGCAGATAATCATTTCCCTTCTTAGTCAAGCTTCAATTTCTATAGAGAAAAGCATAGTTAAGATGTAAGAAAGTGGAAGCCATAATTCCAGCCGACTTCCAGCTTCATTGTTAGGCTGTTCGTGGCATTACGGATGGGACTGGAGATGTGTTTAGATAAATCTTTAATCTATGTTTGATTATGCTTGAAAGCTCTGGGTGAATTAATTGCAGACTCCCTTTAGCCATATGGGGGCAAGTGTTGGGTGGGGGCTGTGTTCATTTTATTAAGCTGAGGAAAAGCTGCCCTCTAGTGTCAGACTGCTGATTTAGCAAATACAGGAGGGTCGAACATAATATATATAAAATATATATTTAAATAATATGCTTACAAAAACACAAACCCCCAATGACACCCCACTCCCATAAACCAACATACACCAGCACTGTATTCACCAAACCAATGAATAGGGGGGTGGCCAAACAATGTGAGATGGGTGAGATGGGTACAAATGTATGATTCAAATCAGGGTCCCATTTATTTCAGTACTGTGTGAACAGGATGTTTTCCAGGAGAAGATTATTAACTAAATGTTTAGACTTTCACAGCTTGTATTTGCTGAATATGCTAAGAATAACTTTAATGCTGCTGCCTCCCTGTGATTCCAAACATTCACAATTAGCACCTCACCTGAAACCCTGAGGGTGCACACAGTCATCAGGTGGCAGTACTGTGAAAGGCTGGTGATGCTCAGCAGCAGGTTTCTATTTTAAATAGAAATGGGTGACTCCTGGCTAGTTAGTTTACTGCCCATTACACACACTCTGGGGGTGAAAAGGCTCAGAATGACTCTTTTATGATGACATGAGATCTACAAAGAGCTAAACGTGTTGGCAGTGCAGGCAGTAGATGAAAGAGGGAGTAAGTCATCTGATAGACTTCATTTTCACCCATGTGTGAGGTATCTGGACTGACTGCACTGGAAACTTACCGTTAGCATACCGAGCAGCTCCTCCGCCTCTGTGTCTGGCAGTAGGTGTGGCATTCCCAGGTCATGACGTTATTTTTCAGATAGCTCCTTCCTTTCTGTCCCAGGCGTAAAAAAGCCCTAAAACACCTAAAATATCAGCTAACTATAATATTCTATTCTTCTTATTATTATTTCTAATTATTATTAATCATTCATTTCTAAAGACACTGTAAATCGTCCTGTCTCTCGTTGGAGAATAGAATTGTTGAAGCCCTCTATTTTGCCTCTTGTAGACAGTACATTTAAATATAGCACATGGTTCAGTGTAGCTTTGTTAAAAGTGTCAAGTTCATCCTCAGTGGTCACGTTCTACTTTGCCCTAATTTTATTTTAATGCTGCTCTACAGATGGTGGTCCCATGGCATTCTCCAGTAGAACAATATATTTCTTACCCCCTTCCACTTAATAAACCTTTATTGGCCACGGACAGTCAGTATAACTGAATACAGTGACTATAATGAACCTCATATGATGTGCAGTGTCTTTGTGTTCCACTTCTTCTGTCTTAGAGGTGTGTTAAATTTTCTCCTTCTCACAATCCATGTAATCCCAAACACATTCAGTGATGTGGAGCTCTGGACTCTGTGGTGGACAGTCCATTGTTCTGAGAACACCAGCAGCTTATTTGTTGAATTTGCAGAAGTTTTCCTAGTCAAACAGGACAAACAGAAACACCTGGGAATGTTTTCAGATCTGAAGAAAGAAGGGAGCTTGATTTTCTTCTTTAAGTAAGTTTTTTCCTTTTTCGTTCTTTTTGGGGGTTTTCTTCTCACTCTATGCAAGTGGACTATCTTATATCTAAGACCCTCAGAAAATTTCAAGGACTTCTATAAATAGAGGGAGCTGGATTTTAACTTAGTAATCAACTTGTACACCCTTAATCTGATTTCTTTTTTTCAGTCTTCAAATGTGTAAAAAAAAAAGTGCCTAACCAAAAATAACGAGCAGCATTTGAGAGACATAACACTTTTGGACTGAACAATGAATAATGAATAGATCTAATTACCCAGTTGCTTATAGGCACATAGAACATATTGGGCTTCTGATCTCATAACAAACATTGTTTTTAATGTTCTGTTCCTAATGTCTGACCTTCTTCTCTGGGACTGGTGTAAATTGGAGCAGTCTGGAGTAATGTCTGTTTCCCCTCAGGCTGCTAAACCCCACTGATGCCCCTGAAGCAGGACTTTGTCTGCTCAGACTGACCTTTCTGCTGACTCTCTGCTGTTCAATTTGTTTCAGACACCTGTTGCTTGTATTGGAAGGTGTAGAGTGGAAGGAAGTGGTAAATGTCAAATAATGGCAATACTATTGGTTTGATAATCACTGCATTACAGACAATATTATTTCTGCTAATTATCACCCTTTTGTTAAATGAAGATATTCTGTACCACTCAGTCCTACCATTCTACTGTGTTAACCTTCCCATCTCAGGTCTTTATGTGTTCCTCCAGATTTCCGACCTCACTGTTCTGTCCTTATTGTGTTGTATCGATTTTGATTTTACCCATTTGGCACATCTAGTTGCTCTCTGCAGGTGGTGATGACTGCCTTCATCACAGTGTGGTCAGTGAGAGTTAGAGGAAGAAAGGAAGACAGCAGTATAATATAAAGTTTCTATGCTTACTTTCCAAAAGCACTAATGTGTTTTTAAGGATGGGCCTTATTGCTCTACCTGACCATATACATTCTGCATGCTTTCTGGGAAGGGTGGTCTTATCGACGAATAGTGTGCCATACCGGCTGTGTGCAATATTGCCATAGCACACATTGAGCAAGCATTTATGCCGTCTGTGAGTCTTCACGTTAATGCCAGCACCTTTGGCAGACGGCTGCATGACGCAGGACTATATGCATGGAGACCGTTACAAGACCTTAACACCTCATCAACTTCACCAAAGACTGCAATGATGTCATGCTGTCTTGCTGTGACTGTAGCGGGTCATCTTTTGTCTTGGTGGAGATGACTGATGAACAGGGTCTGTGTAAAGGCTTCTCCTACCTGTTATTCAGTCCTGTATTTGGCCTTGAACAAAATACTGGTGTTACAGTACCATGTACCCATCACTCAGTCATGCGAGTACACATTAGACCTTGCATTATGGTATGCGCGTAATACCAAAACCACGCTTAAGAGCCTAAATCTGTCTGATACCAAAACCAAGGTCTGTCAGGTCTGTCACTGCTGAGGAATAATGAACATATAGAGATTATTCAGCTGAATATAATTTAGCATTTCACACATTAATATTCTAAAACAGTACACACTTGGGGAGCTTGAGCAACAGTTTGCCATGAGCAGTTTATTTGGCTTTCCAAGCATTTACGTGAAAGGTTGTGAACATCTTACTTACTGACAGATGGTAGTGTGGAGGGTGTTTCCATATGGAGTGTTGGAGTGATCTATCGGTATGGCTGGCACGATAGTGCTGCCAGCTATCAGTCACGCAGTGCTGAATAGAGACACAGCAGACCGAACATGCTGCATGCTGGACAAGCCAGAGCAGATGTTCCTTCAGCCCTCTGCCTTCTGCCTTATGGCTCCAAGTGGACTTATGGCAGCCCATAAAGGCAATTACTTCAGAATAAAGCCAAAATCTAGCTTACACTATTTTTCCCTGATGTGACACGTCCCAGTCAAGGATATCTGCAGGTACTTGTGTGGTCAAGGTTCCAGAATCCAAATATTGAAGAAGAAGATGGAGATCAAATAAACAAGCAACAATGAAACAGAATCTCAGTTATATATTTTCACAGAACTGTAAAAGCCTGTTTGTATGTATATCATGTATGCTCCTAACAGCAAGTACCTGAACTTCAGTGTGTAGCCCCTGATGCATTGTCACAAGGACGTGTTTCTAGTTAACTGTACAGTCAGTATTATTCATTTTACATTATATATGCCAATAGATAAAATCACAATTTAGACATAAATCTAAAAATCATTTTACAAGAACAGTATAAGCAGGAAAGTAAGCAGTAAAAATATTTAAGTAAATTCATACAGTAATGTAAATGGTGACTGTACATCAGTTTATATATATTTTTGTTAAAATATAAGATATATGAGCATACTTCCTCTAGAGAAGAATGTTGGTTCCAGCTTCACTCCAAAAGTCTTCTGTTGCCGTCTGCCAATTATTCCAGGAAACATCTCCTTTATTCCAGGAAAGATGCACAAACAGATCAAAACAAATCAGAGTAAGAGTATACATGCCCTGAGAAACCTAATTCCAGCTCTCTTTATTGATTTTTTAAATCTTTTTTTAAAAGTTTAAAACACTTTGTCTACATCAATAGTGTACAACAAAAAAAATTCTTGACTTTTTTTTTTTTGGTTCTCGTGATGCACGCTCAGTTAGGCCAGTCTATAATCATCATTTACCAAAGAACTTTTTAGCATTGGTATCGTGTTTTAAATCATTCTCCTGCTTCAAACTGCTTTCCTGTAGACTGAAAGCCTTTATCTGTTAATTGGCAGACAGAAAGTTATTTAGCACATCTAGATGTAAATATCAGAAAATAAGAAATATAAATTCTGATCCCTCATAAAAAGATCAGTCATACACAACACTCTACTCAAATGACATGTTTTCTGATTTGATTGATTTGTGCTTCATGTGCTATTACTGAGCTGGGCTGTGGGGTAGTTGGAGTGGGTTTACTGTCTACCATGAATAGACATTGTGTGGTTAGAAGTGACCTGCCTGCTATCTGGGCCATTTCATCCAGCACTGGTGAGAGTTCTCACCTGCTGCTGTGTTCAGCAGAAGCATTCAGCTGCTCTGCGCCATTGCTACAGTATTCAGTGTAAACAACAACAAACAATAACTAAAGAAAAATGGCCTCGTCTTTATGTTACTTTCTGTGGAGACTGTATAATATCTCAACATGTCCTTTATAATACAACAGTTCTATAGAACTGAACCAACAAACAAAGATGCTGAGAAGGGATTTGATTGTGGTCGTAAGTAAAACAATGAAGAGAAACAATCAAGGCTAGCCATCTCTGATGCAATAACGTCATCACGCTTCCTGTTTTTCAAGGACTGAATTAGCAATAATTATAGAGGCTGTCAAGAGAAATAGCGTTCCATTGTAAGGCTTTTATTCACAAGCTTTTAATGAGCCTCTAATTAATCATCAGCAGACTGAAGCAATGGTGCACTTTCACGCCTGCTGACAACTGTGGATGCTGTCGTGTTGTTTTCTGTGTTTTCCTTCCTTAGGACCTTCTGAATAACTGTCTGGAGTCATGCTTGTGTAGGAGATAATGTCCTACTCAGTCCTCCCGAGTACTGTTTTGAGCTAATGTTGTATAAGGTAAAAGCCAATCATTAAGGTGTACTGGAGAGCTCAGTTTAATACAGCCCATTAAGGATCCATCTGTGTGCTTTGTGAAGCGGCCTCGTCAGGTGATAATTTACTAGGAGGAAGGTTTTACCAGGCACTAGGGGACCAAAAGGCAAGATGATTTAGTGAGCCATTAGCAGATGCCTGTTTCAGCTTTAATCCAATTCTTCATGTGCCCTTCATAAAATCTCCTCTGAGATGTGTGGTTAAAGAAACATGAAAGAAATGGTTGATTTTTAACCATTTCTGGGCTGTTCCAATAAAGACATGTGCCAGAGTTCTGTGCTTATGCTTCATGTCTAGACTTTTCATTGTAGTGTAGGAATTTACAGCCTGTAATACTCAGCTGGTGTAGTTAAAGCTGCACAGTGTAAGATTTGGGGAATGTGGAGGCCTCTCTGGTGGAAATGTGTATTTGCTTATAATGCACAGCAAAGCATATTGACCTCAACGAGTATGGTTCTCGTTCTGAGTACCTTTACATGACCAGTCCCTAGTAATCAGAGAGGCCTGTACAGAAAAGTTTGTATACTTCAAGTAGAAATATTTGGTGCAGGTATTTAGAAATGTGTATACAGTTAGAAGCACTTGAAAGTCAATTCAGCATTTAAGCAGCTGCATTTTTAATAAGCTGTAGCTCTCTGAGTGGGGTCTTAGGCAAGCCAGTAAACTTACTGTTACTCTAGCCCAACCTTTTTAAGATAAATGCATGAATTTGTTTTTCTAGGTCTTTGACACAACACTGATTATATGTTGTGACATATAATCAGTGAAGCATGAGCGGCCATGGGAAAAAAACTTTCAGAAACCTGATTTCCATTCACACCAATGGGATATTTTGGTCATTTTACCAAGCTTTAGTAATTATTTTTCCCCTTCATTGATTTGTTTCGTACTTATATATTATACTTGAATAAACACATGGACTTTTCTTTTGTGTATTTGTTTATATTGTCACTGTCAGGTGATTTTTTAAAACATTTTTTGACATAATTTGAAATTCAATCTTAGATATTACGATATTTCAAGGTCCTGTTTATTTCAATATTTGACCCACTATAGTGATTTTGCCCCCTTCAAAGCATATTTTGATTAGCACTAGTGTTCACTGGGGGTCGTGAAAACATAATTTGAAAAATAGACTTTTCACATTTACCTGTCAGTATGAATCAAGTTACTTAAAATGTTTTTAGTTCTCACTGATAAGTACATGAAAAGAAAACCTAAAAGCATACTCACCTTTTTTGGTTTAAAATATATACACTGCTCAAAAAAATAAAGGGAACACGTTTTAATCAGAGTATAGCATCAACTCAGTTCAACTTCAGGAATATTGATCTGGTCAGTTAAGTAGTAGGTTCAGTTTCAGCTGCTTTAGTGTTAATGAAATTGGGCGGGGGGGGGTGGGGGGGGGGTGGGGCTGGCCTGGTGATTGATTGATGGACCTATCATCTGGAGCAGGAAAAGGTCCAGGAGTTTGACAAGCAGACAGTTCCTCACACAATTTCTCCAGAATAGACAGCATCACCACACAGCAGTGGCACCCACCCACTCTCACAGTCTTCACAAGGCAGCCAGTGTAGGCCACACTGTAATACCCATTGTCTCAAAGTAAAGTGATTGTGCGTAGTTGTCTGTGTCCTTATGGGACCCTTTCATTTACTGTTTTTCTTCTTCAAAAGTGAAGAATATAAGAAATGTGGCCCATGTCATTGGAGCTGGTGAATGTGTGAAGTAACTCTATATTTCTTCTGTCTTCCATCATAAAACTGCTTAGGAGCACAGTTCCTCCTTCTCTTTCTGCTCTGGTTGAATGACAGTGATAATAAGAAGGCAAGTGATGTTTTTTTCAGTCTCACATACAATGACCAAAATATCATAAACCTAATTGTGGTGTTATGTTTATTACAATATACATTTATAGCTTTATTAGGTACAACAGTACTGTAATATAATATTAAAATGAAAGTTTAATTACTTATTTAGACTTGTTCACCGAACTGTTATTTAAATGTTTGGCCAATAAACAGATAGCTGGCTCCCTCTGCTGGCAGTAATAAGTAACCCCATGGTCATAGACCCTGCCAAACCAACTGCACATGCCAGTACGATTGTTCATCAACAAAATCAGCATATGCTGTGATTTAATTCTGCCATGTGCCATGGTGGGTGACCAGCTAAACCAGCACCAGTTGTGTTTTGTATGCTGGTCAGTCAGCAATTAAAAAACGTTAATGTAGTGGTCACCAGCAAAACCAGTTCATGTTGTGTTTTTAAAGCTGCTATGCTGGTTAACCAGCTGGACCAGGCTAGGTGTTCAGATAAACCAGCATCAGACCCGCATACACCAGCTTAGACCAGGTCTGTGTTGTTGTTTCTTTATCCAGCAGGGGAGACTTTCTTAAGCCCACATTGTGCAAGAAACACTATAAAAACAAACATTCTCAACATTTACACTAGGTTCTCAAGGTGCGAGTTCTTGAGCACAACCATAATACCATACGAGAAAAAATCAGCCACAGAGTTCACTGACGTATAAAAGACTACAGAGGAGGATGAAGATAACAATCAGGAAATGAGTGGGGATTGGTATCTGCTGTAGTTGGAACATGTTATCATCACAATCATTACACAACAACAGAAATTGTCCTACTAAATTGGCCTTGATGATAACAATATATAACAATATAAGTTATTAAGAGTGAACATTAGGGAAAAAATATGTGCATCCACATGAGCCTGGATTGTAGCTGTAGCAGGAGTTTATGTCTGAGTGCCTGTGCCCTTCTACATTCAGCCTTGACAGTTTCAGAGGGTAAACATTAAAGACGTGTACAACATGTCCTTGATAACAGTGAGTTTGCAATAGGTAGCATTAAATATGTGAGGCACACGTCCTTCTATATGAGCCCTGATTATACCAGTGAGTCGTACCCACTCAACCTTTTCAATGTAGAAGCACATTTGCAGAAATTTCTATGTAGAGCAGCCTATAATGTCTGCGCACATAATGACCAGATACTGTTCAACAGTTCTTTCCTATAAAACCTCACATCACTCCCTTTATGCCATTTCTGCAGTTACTGTAAACTATCTGGGCTTTGACCTTGCTCTGTAGAGTTACATTTTTAGTCAATTTCACTGGAGTAATATAGTATCAAAAACAAATTGCTCTGTCATCCCGTGCTTTGGCAGTCCTACCATTGTATTGAAATGTCACTGAGTTTAGTCACCAGTGCTTCTCAGTTTCGTTAACCTTTTGTATAAAACAAATGATAAAATCTATCACTCTGTAGAGATGGTTAAGGTCATTCTGTCTGTTTTCTTTAATCACCATCTTTTTATGGGTCAAATAAATGCTGAGAGATCATTTTATCTTAAAATATCCAATTCTTTAGGCTTTTTAAAATCTAAGCTTTATCTAAATTCATAACTTCACTGGAATTTCAACGAAAGACAAATAAAAGGGTAAAAAAAAAACATTTTATTTCTCTGCAGTGTTTCTAAAAAGTCAATTGAAAGTACTTTGTCATCAGTATTAGTGCAGCACTATTTAGCTAGTTCTAAATAGTTTTGTATTTTCAGCAGATTCTCTTAAGCACACGCTCAGCCGCTCTGATTGGCTGCTGCTCTGCTGGCCCTATTGTTCCCCCGCGCTGTCATGCCTGGGTCCTGTGCACAGGCAAAAAATATCTGCCAATAGCTGAGGGGAATCTGTCTGCCTTGGCATAATTGAGCTTCAAAGTATTCAATTGGAAGAAAAAGGAAAGAACTTTATAAGGGCTAAATAAAGGTAGGTTGTCATTTCTTACTGTTTTATGCTTGTAACTTAAATATTTGACAGATGGAGTCAAAAATGGTCTAATATCTGCTTGTAGCTATATTTAACGCATGCTGAACAAACATACTCATAGGTCTGAACCTAGAGAGATCTCAAATTACATAAAATATATTTCTAAACCTGTACAAATCTTTTAGAATGATTTAAATAGAGATATTTTTCTCAAGTGGCTTGTATCCTCAAGTGGCTTGTATCCTCAATCCTCAAATCCTCAAGTATCTTTTCATATGGGATATTGATGAAAACCCTGTAGAATTTGTACTCAGTTTAGTTCAGTTCACTTCTATTTGTGTGACATTTCTTACACAAAAGTACATTAAAGGCCTTAATGAACAAACTGAGAGCAACAAACTCTGGAAAAACTCCATAAGAGCACAACCAAATTTTAGCAGCCCAGTTGTAATATTTTTTTAACCCATTTATGCTCCATTCAAACAGGTTCAAGGTTTCTATGTTATAAAAGTCCGGCATACAGTCACTTACCTAGAGTGAAGCTTTAAAACTTTTCAACAGCAGGTTAACACCGTTGAGAAAAGTGTGATATACACTGAGACAACTTTATTGGTCAGCTGGCTTAACTGGGTTAAAAGTCATATTATTAAATAGTTGGGTAGTTGAAAAGTTTCAGAGCTCCACTTATACAGTGATTTGAGTAGCCTACAGCAGAAACATTGAACATGCCTGAATATTGTCTGCTCATTTGGTACAATGTTATTGTCAGTGAGATTTTAGGTCCAGGATGTACAGCTTTATGGGAGGCGGATTATTCTGTGCTGGAGTAAGCAACATACTCCTGGTGGTCTCCACGGCCACTGACTACTGGATGCAGTATCGCCAGGCCAGCGGCTACATGCACCAGGGCCTGTGGCGCTATTGTACGCCCGGAAAGTGCATGACACACACAGACAGCATTGGTGAGAGCAAGGAAACTGTTCACCATACTCATAGCTTACTCTGTGTGGTAACTTAACTGAGTGACAAAACACTGTGCAAATACCACACCTACAATCCTAATTAACATTCCTTTTTGTCCAAATTCCAATAGCTTACTGGGATGCCACCCGTGCCTTCATGATTCTGGCCGTCTTGGCTTGCTTCTTTGGCCTAATCATAGGAGTCATGGCTTTCATCAATTACTCCTCTTTTGGTGGATTTGACAAAACATTTGCTGCTGGAATTCTCTATTTCATTTCATGTGAGTGTCATTCTCAGTCTCTGCAGTACGTCAATAAAAAATATATGTTCTTTTAGCCAACATATTAGCTATGTACTTCCACTAGCTCTATACAATGGATATTAAATCAAACTGCCAGATTACATGTTAGCCTCTTTTAGCTCTCTGACCCTTCCTACCTCCCATTTAGGCTTCTTCGTGCTGCTGGCCATGGCTGTATACACCGGGGTGACAGTAAACTACTATGGGAAACGATACGGAAGCTGGAGATTCTCTTGGTCATATATAATGGGTTGGGTCTCGGTGGTGCTGACATTTTTTTCAGGTACAGCAAGTTTCCTAAAACCATCCTCAAAATAAATAAATAAATAAAACAGACCTCAGACTTATGATAAACTTATGAAATTATTGTTTTACTTAAACGTGTTTGAAATTAGCAAACATAAGATGCATAACCAAATCATAAAACTGTTGCTTGATATTGTGTTCGTTCCTTTCTAGGTATTTTCTACATGTGTGCTTACCGTATGCATGGACCCAGAGGCCCCATGTCCCGCTGAGGCATCTCAACCTACTTCAACCATCATTCAGTCTGAATGTGAACCACCAAGTCACCACCGGGTCCTTACATTTTAAAACTGTCATTTGTTTACCTCACAATTACTAATTATCAATAAATAAATAAATGGCGGAAGAGAAACAGACCAATGGCTCCCTTCATTCTTCTTACCTTTACTTCACAATAAAGAAATCCAGGTATACGTACAATTATTCTTGGCCAAGATGCGCTACTACAGTTTGTAAAATTGGGCATTATTGCTTTTTAATCTGTGCAAGGCACAACTGTGGGCACACTTATGAAAACAACCAAAGAACAAACAATTAAGAATACCAAATGCAAGTTATTCAGAGAACTGCATGTTATTTATTGTTAACAGCAGAGTGTAATAAGGTGAGACATATATGCATCGCTAGCTCTCAAATCGGTAACATCAGTGGATAAACATGCGTCTTGAACAGAAAACTGGTAATAAATGCCCATGAGACTGTTAGACGTCTATTGCTTTACAGTAAGTCATCACCTTACAAGTAAAGGTCTGATGGATTATGAGATTAGAAACATGCCAGTAACTGGGTGCACCTTAGAATGTGCAGAAACCGTGTTTAGTCAACTTCCTCAATGGTTGGTCCAGAAGCTCCACCTCCAGGAGCAGCCCCGGCCCCTGGAAATCCTCCAGGCATTCCCTCAGGCATCCCACCTGGCATGCCCCCAGCACTCTGGTACAGCTTGGTGATGATGGGGTTGCACAACTTCTCCAGCTCCTTCCGCTGGTGCTCAAATTCATCCTTCTCAGCAGTCTGCACAAACATAAAAACAACAAAGAAATTAATGCAGATTCACAGAAAGGCCATAGAGCTGTGCATTCCAGAACCAAAACAATCACACAAAAGGATCTAACAAATAATCTGAAAAATAATTATTATTATTAATAATAATAATAATAATAATAATAATAGATTCATTTCAGAATTATGTTCTTTCTTATATAAAATGCATGATATGTTGAATTTCAGTGTAGCAATGTAACTGCAATGTGCCAGCAGTACTACATCTCTGCTTTAATGACTCAGATTTTTGAGGTACTGGAGACAAAAAGTCTCTCTAAAATTTGACTTCATTCCATTGAGCTAGTTCTTTGATACAGTTACACAGTTTATCAAAGATTGTAAAACCAAAAGAAAATGTATCTACTGATATGGTTATTTATGGAATATGCAAAACATTCACATTTCACTGTATGTCCACTGTTAGGGAAATGTATTGGCTAGGTGCAAATACTGCTTTTCACATATTTCCACATGGGGCGCCAATCACTGGGGTCTTATAAACTGTGGGCTCAGAAAGAAATTGACAGCCTGGGGCAACGGCGGGAAATGGTGGTGCTTTTTAGACATTGCACCTCGGACTCTTCGAGAGCGAGGGTTGCCCTCTCCTTGGGTCTTGCTCTCTTTCCTCTCTACTATGGACACACACCCTTCCATCAACTTATAAAACCTGAACGCTACCATGAACTTGGCTTGAGCTGGCTGACCACAGGCTCATGGATTGAGCTGGTTCCTTTCAAGGTTATTCAGAAAGGCACAGTTTTAAGCACACACCTTTACGTAGGTTCACATGTCACGTCAAACTGCAACACATAGAGGCAGTGTGGTTTGGTTACAGCCAGGGTCAGGATATTTTAATTAAACCCTTGACAGTTTGGTGGTTTGACTCCATGTGCCAGTGGTTCCTGGGCTTGTAACACCACAAGTTTGTAAACTCCTGGTTCTCCAGTGATTCTTCCTAAATCAAAGTCCATCAGTAAAGTTTGTTTGCCCTTTATTGCAATAAAGCTCCACAGCCCAATACTGGGGGGCCCCTTGAGCTAAAGTTTGGCATTGGACAAGACTTTAGGCTTATGTGTGGATGCTGTAGGGTGTCTTGATAATACTTTTCTAGAGAGAGTTTTCAGGCTGCATGCATGCAACTGAAAACTTTTGTGTAGATTAGTTCACTTATTTTAACGAATATCTAGACACAGTGGGAAGTATTAACACAGTAGGGATCTGATCTGACCAAGAATCTGGTGGTATGCTACTTATTATGATATAGGGGGTGCAGGTCAATATATTCCAATAGATACACACACCATCATATGCACAGGTTTGCTGATGTTAACTTTAGCAGTGCCCCTTTATTCTAATTGTTTGAGTTGGAGTGAAAGAGTCTTATGGCTGCTTTCTAGTGGTTGAGGATTTAAACACAAGACAAACTGCCACATATTTTGATTGTAAACCCTAGATTGAAAATAGTGTTGTTGATAATCAATACAGTATCACAAAACATAATATTATGCATGATATCTTACATCCCTACAACACAGCAGCATAATTCATCACTGCCAGTTTGGTCTAATTAAAAAAGGAGTGCAGTCTTTTGCTTTCAATTTCACTGTGTAATAGTTAACGCTAAGAACTAGTACCTGGTTCTTGTCCAGCCAGCTGATGACCTCATTGCACTTATCCAGGATCTTCTGCTTGTCCTCATCGCTAATCTTGCCCTTCAATTTCTCATCCTCAACTGTGGACTTCATGTTGAAAGCATATGACTCAAGGCCATTCTTGGCGGCCACTTTGTCTCGTTGGACATCATCCTCAGCCTTGTACTTCTCTGCCTCCTGAACCATGCGTTCAATGTCCTCCTTGCTGAGACGACCTGTACATAATGATGAACATTAGCATCCAACGTTTTAAGTAAAAGTATTCACAAGGTAGATAAATGTGTGACAGTTGTTCTACCTTTGTCATTTGTTATAGTGATTTTGTTCTCCTTGCCAGTGCTCTTGTCTGCTGCAGAGACATTCATGATACCATTGGCATCAATGTCAAAGGTGACTTCAATCTGTGGAACGCCACGGGGTGCAGGAGGAATTCCTGTTAATTCAAACTTTCCAAGCAGGTTGTTGTCCTTAGTCATAGCCCTCTCACCCTCATACACCTGGAAGACAACAATTTATGTTCATGTGTTTATGTTTAAATAAGCCATATTACAATGCCATTCCCTACTATTCATCAAGTTCAACTAATTTTCACACAATCTCTAAAAAGTGGGAAAATGTTTCCAAAATGATGAACAGAAATGATTTCTTAATGACTGAGGCAGCTTTAGTGTTGGGGGTAATTAATTGTACTATAATATTGTGCAAATTATTATTTTTTTTAAATTAACATTCACGTCATGAGAAAATCTTTTTACTCACAGGGCCAAATGTATGAAACATCATTCTCACCTGAATGAGCACACCAGGCTGATTATCTGAGTAAGTGGTGAACGTCTGAGTTTGCTTAGTTGGGATTGTGGTGTTGCGTTTGATCAGGGTGGTCATGACTCCACCAGCTGTCTCGATACCGAGAGACAGAGGAGTGACATCCAACAGTAGCAGGTCCTGGACATTCTCAGACTTATCTCCTGACAAAATGGCTGCCTGGACAGCTGCAAAACCAAAAAACATTTTACTCCCAGTCCATAGAAAACTAAAAGCAAGACCATTACCACTCAACTGATCATTCAAATTACCTGCACCATATGCAACAGCCTCATCAGGATTGATACTCTTGTTGAGTTCTTTTCCATTAAAAAAGTCCTGCAACAGCTTCTGGATTTTAGGGATGCGAGTAGAACCTCCAACGAGAACAATGTCATGGATCTGGGACTTGTCCAGCTTGGCATCACGGAGGGATTTCTCAACAGGATCCAGGGTTCCCCGAAACAGGTCAGCATTCAGCTCCTCGAAGCGAGCCCTGGTGATGGAGGTGTAGAAATCAATGCCCTCGTACAGCGAATCGATCTCAATGCTGGCCTGAGTGCTGGAAGAGAGTGTGCGCTTGGCGCGCTCACAGGCAGTGCGCAGACGACGCACTGCCCTCTTGTTGTCGCTGATGTCTTTCTTGTACTTTCGCTTGAACTCAGAGATGAAGTGATTTACCATGCGGTTGTCGAAATCTTCACCACCCAGGTGAGTGTCCCCAGCTGTGGACTTGACCTCAAAGATGCCATCTTCAATGGTGAGAATGGATACATCAAAAGTGCCACCACCAAGATCAAAAATCAGCACATTTCTTTCTGAGCCCACCTGCAATTGAAATGGATAAACAACACTAAGCAATTTGTTGAACTCTTTATCTTTATATTATTTACAATAAACTTTGAAAATGCCACATACTAGGCCTAAATTTGGGAAAATATCTAATAGCAGTTTTTTCTGACCAGTATTGTGGCTTCATTTTACATTTGTATTATTTTCTATATGCAAAGGTATTTCATTTTGGCAGGAAAATAACAGAATACACAATTTTTAGATAGAGTCCCAGAATGCATGTTGTAATCATGTTTTCATGGGTGCTTGGTGGCCTTTAATTGGTCTAACTCATAGGCAGATCTTAAACACGTCTGAAAAAATAAAAATGATAAAAACGACCTGAAGTATCAGTAGGTGTTTGCAACATTACGCACTTCTACCTCCAGTTCCTAATTATGCTAGTGGTTAACCTAACCTTTAGGCCTTCTGTTTAGCTCCTGAAGTTCTAGCCAATGGAAGAGCTTGTTTAACTTTGATACCACAGAAGAAATACCTAGTTGGATAATATCCTGTTTGATGTTTCAATAATGTTTACCTTTTATTTCCAATTCATTTGCAGAGCTTAATAAAACAAGCATGCTAAACACATTAAATAAAAATAGTTTTGAGAGAAAATGACAAATGTTTATTTTTCCCATCAGGCCTTTTTCCAAAAGCATTGAAGGCCCTGATAGTTCCCCATTGGTGTGAACATTTTATAAGGAGTGGAATATTTGGATAATTAATATAAGTGAAAAGTAAAATTAACTGTAAATAAGGTCTTGTTACATTTAACAAACATTTTAGCTTCCTAAATAAAGTCACATTAATGTCATTTTGATTACATTTATATTTGTATATACTGTATATGTATTTTTGTAAACATTTGTTTTGTAATTTCAACGTACATATAATTATTTTCTTTTCTAGTACCACACCTAAGCATATGACAGCACACTCACTTTCTTGTCCAGGCCATAGGCGATAGCAGCTGCAGTTGGTTCATTTATTATTCGGAGAACATTTAGACCAGAAATGGTCCCTGCATCCTTTGTAGCCTGACGCTGAGAGTCATTGAAGTATGCAGGTACAGTAATGACTGCGTTTGTGACAGACTGCAGGAAAAGGAATGTAAAATGAAGAATACGGTGTGCTTATAGAGGTGAAGTTTTATTTACACAACAAACAACTTTGTGGATCACCGCCAATGATAGAACGTTAGAACATTAACATGTGCTTTAGTATATAACATCTTTAGTATAAAATATCCTTAGAGCATTTTAAAAATGATGAAATAAGCATTTCTTAGAACACAACTAAGGATTAACATGTTTATGTTATCAACAGTTCTAAAATAAATTCTCACCTTTCCAAGGTAAGCCTCTCCAATTTCTTTCATCTTCACAAGCACCATTGAGGATATCTCCTCGGGATAAAATGCTTTGGTCTCGCCTTTGTATTCAACTTGAACTTTAGGCCGTGAAGAGTCATTGATTACTGTGAATGGCCAGTGCTTCATGTCTGACTGGACAACTGGATCATCAAATCGCCGTCCAATCAGCCTTTTTGCATCTATATATGAAACACAGGAAGAGAAAATTAAATCAAGCATGGCTAAAAAAGAAGTAGTCAGCTGCTTTTAGATGCTGACAATGAGGCTTACCAAATACTGTGTTGGTGGGGTTCATGGCAACTTGGTTTTTCGCCGCATCACCAATCAGTCTCTCTGTATCCGTGAAGGCGACGTAACTGGGCGTGGTGCGGTTGCCCTGGTCATTGGCAATGATTTCAACTTTGCCATGTTGAAAGACTCCTACACATGAGTAGGTGGTCCCAAGGTCAATGCCAACTGCTGGTCCCTTTGACATGGTGAATATGGTGCTGCCTGTAAGTATATAGTAGACTGAGTTTCAGGTTAATGTCATTCGGGACACTAGTTTCTTTTACTGTTTAATGCCAACTGTATCTTCATGATGCTCTGCCTTTAATCCCAAAGGAGCTGCATTATCTTCACAGTCTATTCCTGATCATGTGATGACAGGTTACTAAGCCACTGGTCCACAATTCCATTCACTAGGCATCAGATGAACTTGCACTGAACCAGCACCTGTTCATACAGGCTCTTAACAGACCAGCTGTCTTTACTGCATAAATATGCTTACACCATGACACAGTTCCCATTAATAGGGAAACCTTCTACCGAATATTATACACTTCTGCACAATTACAAGTCAACTTACAGTCAAAATTGTTCACAGCAATGGTGATAGAAAACAGGCATATTTAAAGTGGGAGCAATATGTAAGATTTTTTAATAAAAAAATTAAAAATAAAAATTAACTCAAATTTTAAACAGAATGTGAAAAAATAACAGTTCTGGCAATGTGTCAAAGATGTATGTATAGTGTTACAGAGATATCTACTTAAATCGTGCTGAAGGTTTTCTCCTGGTTAGATCATTTAAGGACAGGTAACCAATGAAAAAGATTAAATGCAACTGTGGCTAAAGCTTTAGGCAACCAATTATTATAACGACCGTCACTACATCAGGAAACCACACTCGGCAGCACATAAACAAAAGTGATATAAACAGACACACAAGTGTTAATATGTGCGTTCCTTTCCGCTGCTGAGGATGCTTTTGACAAGAACAATAAATGAAGTTTGATTCTAAATTGGCAATATTTCTTCTAGACTGGTAAGAAGTGAGGAGGATGAATCAGGGATAGCACATTTTCTAGTAAAGTGTCGCCTCCTATAGACCTTTTTCACAGTCACTGCGTCACCACAGGAGGTGAGCAGCAGTTTAATAATGCATCTATGAAGCACATCTGTGTCCAAAGTGAAAGAAGCTACATTCAGACGGCAGGACGTAACCCTGCAACCCTTGTTTAGTTGGTGTATTTAATATTATTATTTAATATTGGTGTATTTAAGAACAGGCAGGTGTACATTAGCCTTAGTCACTGTTTACAGCATGACCGGAAGCCATTCAAAGCCACTGTTCACGCTTCTGCGTTAGTGAATGTGTAATTATGACAATGGACTGGTTGTGTCATCTTACCAATGGTTCCTTTAAAGCTACCTCACAGAATGGCACGGTATGAAGGGGTTATGTATATGTATATGATGCCTGAGACTTTGTTTATAATAGCTTCAGAATAAAGTTTTGGGCTAGTTTGCATGTTTACAGAGATAACATTGCATTCAAGCCAAAACAGTACCTAAAGAAACCTATGTTTACCACTGTTTTACCATGACCATCACTCCAAACTCCTAGGACGCGTATAGGTTCACTACTCGTTTCTATAGTCAGTGAAATGGCTGTGAACATTTGGTACCTGGATCTTGGGTGGTCACCACCATGAAATTCGAGTCTCCCTACAGCGAACTATTTCACATTAAACCACCCTGAATTACTCCACAGTTCAAAGCTGGAATTATAGTGAAGATGTTCCCCTTTAACTGGATATATGGTGATACTGTAGTGTATGCAGCATTCACGACCACCTCATCCGACGACTGTGGTCACGTTGATGTGAGTTTAGGGAGCAGCAGATCGCTCAGAACTGCTAGTGCCGACTGCGACCCAAATGATTTCCGCAAACATTACATAAGAGGGGATGGGAGTTGCCTTGTATGGGCAGTTTTCCTTTCGTCAGAGAAGTCCGCTAGAACATTCCAGGCATTTCGGTAAATTCGACGCCGCGAACTGAACACGGCCACGAAGTCGAGACACGAAGCGAATCACGTTCTGGAACATTCAGACAGCATTCCGCATTCCCACACAGCTCCTCGAACACAGCTATACACTGTTCCTAATGACTGTTTAACATGGTTTTATAGGACACACTCAGTCTCCTTCTCCAAACTAAATTATATCTCCGCTTACCTCACAGCTCTCGGACGTTAGACTCTATATCAGCTGACTTGTGAGAATCTTGCTCCGTCTATAACAGTCTGTCAGTGTCCTGCGGGCTGCAGCAGCATCTCTCCCCGCGGTCTCCTTTAACACGCCCACAGAACCGTCGAGAACACGGAGTGGGAGACACTGCCAATCAAACGCAGCAAGGAAGCCGCAAGGGCCAATGAAAAACCGGGAACTGCTTCGGGAGGAGGGAACCGATTCCTTATGTCCGTTTCAAAGAATCAAACGTTCCTGTTCTACTAAAGCAGGTAGAGAAGACACCACGGATGGTAAAGCATTACTCCAGTAAAAGTAGAACTTCCTCAGTAAAGGTACAAAAATAATTTCCTTTAAATGTACGTATGTATGGAAAATAAAAGTAGCATGATTTATTATGAGATAGATAGACACTCAGCTGTAGATAAATATATCTCACTTATTACAATGAGGAAAGAGATATATACAAGACAGTCTATCTACGAAAATACAAATATCACTGTGTGTGTATATATATATAGAGAGAGAGAGAGAGAGAAACACGGAGTTTGAGCTAGGCCACTCCAGAACCTTGATATGCTTCTTACAGAGCCACTCCTTGGTTATCCTGGCTTTGTGCTTTGGGTCATTGTCATGTTGGAAGACCCAGCCACGACCCATCTTCAATGCTCTAACTGAGGGAAGGAGGTTGTTCCCCAAAATCTCGCAATACATGGCCCCGGTCATCCTCTCCTTAATACAGTGCAGTCGTCCTGTCCCATGTGCAGAAAAACACCCCCAAAGCATGATGCTTCCACCCCCATGCTTCACAGCAGGAATGGTGTTTTTGGGATGGCACTCGTCAATCTTCGTCCTCCGAACATGGCGAGTGGAATTAAGACCAAAAAGTTCTATTTTGGTCTCATCTGACCACAGAGCTTTCTCCCATGACTCCTCTGGGTCACCCAAATGGTCATAGGCAAACTTAAGACGGGCCTGGACGTGTGCTGATTTAAGCAGGGGAACCTTCCGTGCCATGCATGACTTTAAACTATGATGTCTTAGTGTATTACCCACAGTAACCTTGGAAACAGTGGTGCCAGCTCTCTTCAGGTCATTGACCAGCTCCTCCGGTGTAGTTCTGGGCTGATTCCTCACCTTTCTTAGGATCATTGATACGCCACGAGGTGAGTTCTTGCGTGGAGTCCGAGGGAGACTGACAGTCATGTTCAGCTTCTTCCATTTTCTAATAATTGCTCCAACAGTTGATCTTTTTTCACCAAGCTGCTTGGCAATTGCCCCGTAGCCCTTTCCAGCCTTGTGGAGGTCAACAATTGTCTCTAGTGTGTTTGGACAGCTCTTTGGTCTTAGCCATGTTAGTAGTTGGAGTCTTACTGATTGTGTGGGGTGGACAGGTGTCTTTATGCAGCTAACGACCTCAAACAGGTGCTTCTAATTTAGAATAATAGGTGGAGTGGAGGTGGAGTTTAGTTTTTAGAGGCAGACTAACAGGTCTTTGGGGGCCAGAATTTTTGCTGATTGGCAGGTGTTCAAATACTTATTTGCAGCAGTAACACACAAATAAATTATTAAAAAATCATACATAGTGATTTCCAGATATTTTTTTAGATTATGTCTCTCACAGTGGACGTGTACCTAAGATGAAAATTTAAGACCCCTCTATGATTTCTAGGTGGAAGAACTTGCAAAGTCGCAGGGTGTTCAAATACTTATTTTCCTCAGTGTATGTATATATATGTATATATACATATGTATATATATATATATATATATATATATATATATATATTTTTTTTTTTTTAAATATGCAATGAGATACCGGAGATAAAAAGAGCAGTGCAATAATAACAATTAAATGTGCAAAGGATCCAGGAATCAGTAGGTATCAGCAGATAATGACATTACTGAACAATATAATAAACATGTGCATATGTTGGTTTTTTAGAAAAATGTACAGTGTCCAGGAGTGCAGATGTACTACATATACAGGAAAGTGTAGATAAAAAACCCATGATTTTGCATAAGAGCTTCATTCCTCATCTGTCCTCTATGGCTCTGATAGCACAAATTTATCTTAAAGAATGTACGTAAGCTGGCATAATCAATATGCATGATTTTTGGTTTAAAACATTCCAAAATTCAACAAAAATGATCAAAAGAATGCAATGAAATTACAGTCTTGTAAAGATATTTACTAAAGTTGGCATGCTACATGGCTAGCGCAGTTTGACTTCTAATGCTCATTTGTATATCAAGAGAAGACAGAGAATCATTGCAGCACTGAGTGTGCAACATGAATAGATAAAGAGGAAGAGCTGCCCACTCTTAAACACACTAAAAACAGGAAAACTAGTTTTTTGCATTTACAGGTATTGCTTTCCACTGGACACGCTCCTGGCAGATAAAAGGATAAAGTCTGATGCTGAATTCGCAATGATTTTTCAGACTGGTAGGTAAACAGGGAGAGGAGTGAAGATGGAGGAAAAGAGACTGTATGGAGTATGAATCAGACCAATGTTCCCTATTACATCTCTCTTCTTTAAAGGGACACTCTTGCCAAAACTGAAACTTTAGCCATTACTTCTCAGCTCCTACAACAGTAGCCATCTATAGCTCTCCGAAGCTAAATCGTCTGTAAGCCTAATCCCTTTATGATGATGTACCTTGAAGGTGGGAAGAATTTTTTGAGTGTTTGTTTAGAGCGGGGACAGGTAGCAGGAAAAATGGGCAGAAAACACCCCCAGAGACAGACACCGAAGAGCCCACATTCACTGAGACATGATATTCTGAAATAGAGACACCCATGCAACTCCATAAATAGAGTTAATTTTGGGATGTTTTAACACAATTGCAAATTACTTCTTTAATCTGAAACTATGTGTAAACATGCATTTTCTGGCTATAAATACAGACTAGTGTTTAGATCCTTCTAGAGCTCTGAGAAAAATATCTGACTCAAAACATGTTTTGTCATGTTCTTGTATCCTAATCAAAGTGTGAGTGGTACCGCACCTTGACTAAACAAATGAATGAGACAATGATTTGTTGTAGGAAGGTACAGATTGTACTTTTAAACATAACCAGGCCGAACATTCCTTAAGGACATTAACCTTTCCTAGGTTATCTAACAGGATACCATGAAATTAGATCTCTGTATTGTCGACATGTCATAAACCTTCATGAGTAATGAAAAGTTTGATATCACTACAGAAGCAATGACTGAAATAGGAGCATGCATGACAAAAAACGAGTACAGTAGGGGCTTCTCACATTCACCATGCAATTAATGGCAGCAGCAACCTGTGAACATGGGGCTCAGCCTCCATGCAGGTTAAATCAGGACACAGCCTGGGTTCCAGTTTCTGGGAAATAGTTTTACGCCCTTCTTGTAGGTGAGGCAAGAGCTGCCTACAGCAAATGTACAGCTAGAGCTACAGAAATCAGGAGGGAGAAGTTACACTCGAAACCTGTGATTTCCTTTTGCATATGGAGTAATGGAAGATAACGCTTATAAATAAAACACACTACCTTTAAGAATAATGGAAAAGATGAAGTTCCTTCTAAACCTGAATGGCATGTAACGTGCAGTGCAGCCTGGAAGTGCAGTCATGAGGGAAGATATTCAGCACCAAGTATTAATTTAAGTACTGCTAATTTGTCTGTTTACTTATGGTCTCACAAAATTAGGTGTTGTGCATTGAATAAGTGTCCACTGATTGATTGAATTTCTGACCAGTTTACCTACCATGGGGCTTTACGTTGTCTTATACTATGTGGAAGCTTTACCTGCATCCCGCTGATCCATCTAGCCATGATCCATCAATTATTTGTATCTTTTCCCCACATTTTACTACAGATTATAACTATAGGTTTCCAGCTGCAGCTGATGGTTTTTACTGTGATAAACTCCTTACAGTGGTCACTGGTTTTACTGGTAACTCTTATTCAGATTTTTAACTCTGCTTTTCTAAGAGTTATTGGTTATTCTATTCAATGTTGCATATAATTGTAAATTTTGTACTTGTCTTGCTATCTAGTGTCGAGGAGATGTTTCTTCCTCTTGCTCTGAGCGAGTTTTTCCCTGCCACTGTCACTCTTGGCTTGCTCTCTGGGGGGTTGAACCTGGTTTCTCTGTAGAGCTGTTTTGTGACAACATCAGTTGTAAAAGGTGCTATAAAAAACCTGACTCCACTTCACTTGACTATAAAGGCTTGTGATCCTTTAGTGGTTCACACAGCATAGATGTAAATATCCATATTACCTGTTTCAGACTATTGAATTATTCTGTGCTCAGTTTGTGTTCAAGTATTTTTATTCCATTTAGTTTTAAACACCATATAGAAGCTCCAGCCATGGTTGTGTGCTTTAGACTTACCTTATGCTTTCATGTAAACATTGAAATGAGAACCTCCCTGCTGTTTATAACGGCAGAATGTAGAAAATTAGGCATCTGTTTCACACCTGTTCAACATTCCGTCTGGAATATGTAGGTATTAGTAGTGAATTTGTTCACCTTTGCTGCAGTAACAGCCTCTACTCTTATGGGAAGGCTTTACACTAAAATTGGAACATGGCTGTAAGGAGCTTGGTGGCATTTAACCACAAGGCATTAGTGAGGTCAAGTACTGATGCTGGATGACTAGTTCTGGATCATTCCAACTCATCCAAAAGGTGCTTGATCACTCCAGTAAGTGCAGTTTCACAGCTTCAGGGCTGGGGGCCTACTAGCCTGTCACTGTTCATGATGACCTCAGGTTAGGTGTGTCCAATCCTATCCACAAAAAGCTGATTTGGCTGCAGGTTTTCATTTTAATCACCTGATTCCACTCGTGTATTCAATTAGTTCCATTCTCCAGACAATTGTCATGTGTGCGCTTGCTTTGTTGGAATGAAAAACTGCAGCCACACCGGCCCTTTGTGAATAAAACTGGACACCCCTGCCTTAGGCTTATATGTGACTGTTCCAGACTGTCCCATTCTATTGGCAATGCTTTTCAATACAGAGAGTATAGAAACTCTTTCAGCAATGGATTCATCTTAAAGTATTTCATTAATTAGAAATGCATATTTTAGATACATATTCTATCTTTAATATAAAAATGCTCTATATTCACTTCACTATGAGACCAGAGCTCTGTAAGTTCAGCTGCCCACAGAGGGGCATCAATGAGTTTTGAACTTGGCAGACGAAGAAGGACAAGGATCTCAAAGAAAAGACAGGTTGACATGCTCATCACTGCCATACCGCCAGTCACCACACACTGAAACCAAACCACGATACCTAAGGTATCCCAAGGGACACTGGAAAGTATATCCAGGGAAAGGCCCACTTGTTCACAAAAAGAATGTAGACATTGTATGGTGGGTGTGATAAATTCAGTCATAAAGGAAAATGAGGCAGAGAACACACACCCTTAGGACCAGACACCACATAGTAGTTATGGAACCCAAATCCGCTGAGACCTGATATTGTGAAAAACAGTGTTTTGAGTTAAGAAAAAAAAGGAAATGTAATTGTAGATACTAGTGCTTATATTTCCTGGCATGCCTGGGTGGAATTGAAAGCAACATGAAATCAAGCATCTTTCCAGCTATATTGCAATATGGTAACTCTCAATATGTTGCTTAACATTCATTTAAGAATGGTGTACAAAGGTCACAGGTCAAAATGCCATGATGTGCAAATCAATTAAGTCCCATATTTAATTGAAATATTAATACAAACACAACTTATTAAATGTCAATATTGATCAATTTAACTGTTTTCTGGAAAACATATGCCCATTTTGAATTTGATTCCAGCAACACAGGTTAAAGTTTACCACTTTACATGTATTTGGGAACTTAATGCCTCAATTCAGGGTCTCCTTTGTCATTTTTCTCCATTCATAATGTATATAAAGTTCAGTATTAAAAGGTGCCTTCGCAGATGCCACCCATGCCTTGTGGACTGATGACGCCCATGCCATTAGGTATGCTAGGTTACTGTAAACTGATAATAAGCCAAACGGTCACTCTCACTCTCCAGCCTTTCTGAATGCTGTCTATATCCAGTTAATGATAGATTTAACTTGCCTTTGTGGATGTAGCAACAACAGATGAACTACAGTCTGTAATTGATGAACTGCAAAGTGCAGCTATATGGTACGTGGAACTGATAAAATGACACTCAGTGTAGAAACAAGTAGGTGGGTTGATGTTATGGCTGATCAGTGTGTGGTTCCACTGCCGATAGTACAGTCTTAACTGGCATTTGTGGATGCAGCAATGGATAAAGGTTACGAGCAACAGTTTTTCAAAGTATTCTGGAGCCCATCAATGACATTCATATGTGAGCATTGTACAGGAATTTTATAAAGGGGGTACTTGCCATGTATATACATTTTATTTGTGCTTGGAAGAAAATAATAATAGCACAAATATGTATGCTTTTGACACCTGTCTGTCGGCAGACAACAGCATTTGTTTCAAAGATCCAACTATACAAAGGTTGCTGACGTCATCACAGAGAGCAGTGGGTATCAGATAAGACAATTCTACCTGAAAACTCCATATTGCACTTTTGTGAAGCAGACACCTGTTAGACAATGGGGGTGTTTTTCTTGAAGCTACTGTCTATAAAGTGCAAAATGAACGAGTTTGTTTTTGTGTCTGACTAAACCTACACAGTAATGTCTGCTAGATGGTGTAATATATTCTCTAGAGAATGGAGGGTGAGGTGAATCCTCTACTAAAAGCTTTAAATAGCTTTTTGTTTAGCACTCTCACATTTGCCACAACTTTGCAGATCATATCACTCCCTCATTTAATAGATATGCTCAGAGAATCACACTCAGTGAGTCATGTCACATTTTGGCTAAATTATCCTACATCTTTTCTTGTGTTTTAATTTTGTATTTTTACATGGACAGTTTCCAACTTCTCTTCATACCTTAGAATTAAACAGGCTGTTGTAGTTTCTTTGTCTTTAAGTAAAGTAATCCTGGCTGAAACATTGGCAGCAACATAAATGTGCAAAGCTAAACTGATGCAGGTCAAATGGCCAGATATATGTATGCGTTTTTTTTAATGTTATAATACAATATTAAGAAATTCAAAACAGGCTGTTTTTTCTTTTTAATTTCCAGTTACTGGTGTTGGACTGGGGACTGGGGAGTGAATGTTATATACCTTAACAATGTTTACATACTACTGCTTAAATACAGTGCGGTGCGAAAGTTTGGGCAGCCTTGTTAATTTTCCTGATTTACCTTTATAAAACATTGATTGTTTGGATAAAAAAAATCTGTTAAATATATCATATAGGGGACAAACACAGTGATATTTGAGAAGTGAAATGAAGTTTATATGAATTACAGAAAGTGTGCAATAATTGTCTAAACAAAAGTAGGCAGGTGCATACATTTGGGCACCAAAAAAGAACCTTAACACAATATTTAGTAGATCCTCCTTTCGCAGAAATAACAGCCTCTAAACGCTTCCTATAGCTTCTAATGAGAGTCTGGATTGTGGCTGAAGGTATTTTAGACCAGCGTTTCTCAACCAGGGTGTGCCGTCTGTCTTCATCCGGGGTGCCGTCAAAATATTCTGATGTGAAATAAAAACCTATAGTTTTAAAAATGTAAGCTTATTATACTCTTTAAAAATAATTCAAATTGATCTCATATGACCCTTATCAAGGTCAGCACGTGATTACGCAAGTAGCCTCGTGTAAACTGTTTTATTTTTTTTTTTATTTTTTATTTTCCCCCCCACGCACTGCGAGAGCCCACAAGCTAGCATGGAACGTTTTTTGAAAAGAAAGGCTGGAGAATCAGATAACTCTGAATCTGAGCCACCAACTTCTTCATCCAGTGGTAGTTTGGCAGTTGGTGTAACAGAGGCCAGCAGCAAGGCAAAGAAAAAACAATACGACGACAGCTACTTGTCGTATGGTTTCATCTTCACCAGGGATCCATTTTGCCCTCTACCTTTGTGTCTGGTATGTGGCATGAAATTATCAAACCAAGCAATGGTTCCGAGCAAGCTCAAAAGACACCTGACAACAAACCACCCATCGCTAGCCAGTAAGAATGCAGAGTATTTTTCACGTTTGAAAAGTCAGCATAGGCGACAAGAGCAAGTGATGATAAAGTGTGCAAAAGTGTCAGAGAAAGCCTTGGAGGCTAGCTATTTAGTGGCCGAAATAGTAGCTAAGGCTAAGAAGCCGCACACGATTGCCGAGACGGTCATACTGCCAGCATGTACAGCTATTGTGGACAAGATTGCAAAGGTTCCTGGGGTGCCTTAAAACTTTGCATACTTATAAAGGGTGCCACGACTGAAAAAAGGTTGAGAAACGCTGTTTTAGACCATTTCTTCTTTACAAAACATCTCTAGTTCATTCAGGTTTGATGGTTTCCGAGCATGTACAGCACAGACTTTCAATTATATTCAGGTCTGGGGACTGAGATGGCCATTCCAGAACGTTGTACTTGTTCCTCTGCATGAATGCATTAGTAGATTTTGAGCAGTGTTTAGGGTCGTTGTCTTGTTGGAAGATCCAGCCCCGGCGCAGCTTCAGCTTTGTCACTGATTCCTGGACATTGGTCTTCAGAATCTGCTGATATTGATTGGAATCCATGCGTCCCTCAACTTTAACAAGATTCCCAGTCCCTGTATTAGCCACACAGCCCCACAACATGATAAAACCACCACCAAATTTTACTGTAAGTAGCAGGTGTTTTTCTTGGAGTGCTGTGTTCTTTTTCTTCCATGCATAACGGCCCTTGTTATGCCCAAATAACACAGCACCTTATTCCAAAATGAAGCTGGCTTGTCCAAATGTGCTTTAGCATACCTCAAGCGGCTCTGTTTGTGATGTGGGCGGAGAAAAGGCTTCCTCTGCATCACTCTCCCATACAGCATCTCCTTGTGTAAAGTGCGCCAAATAGTTGAACGATGCACAGTGACTCCATCAGCAGCAAGATCATGTTGTAGGTCTTTGGTGCTGGTCTGTGGGTTGACTCTGACTGTTCTCAACATCCTTCGCTTCTGTTTATTCGAGATTTTTCTTGGTCTGCCACTTCGAGCCCTGACTTAAACTATGCCTGTGGTCTTCTATTTTCTCACAATGTTTCTCACAGTGGAGAATGAAAGCTGAAATCTCTGAGATAGCTTTCTGTATCCTTCCCCTAAACCATGACGGTGAACAATTTTTGTTTTCAGGTCATTTGAAAGTTGTTTTGAGACTCCCATGCTGCGACTCTTCAGAGAAGATGCAAAGAGGAGAAAAATTTACAATTGCCCCCCTTAAATACCCTTTCTCATAATTGGAGTCACCTGTGTATGGAGGTCAAGGGTCACTGAACTTACCAAACCAAATTTGAGTTCCAATAATTAGTTCTAAAGGTTTTGAAATCAATAAAATGACAACAGTGCCCAAATTTATGCACCTGCCTACTTCTGTTCAACCAATTATTGCATACTTTCTGTAAATCATATAAACTTCATTTCACTTCTCAAATATCACTGTGTTTGTCCCCTATATGATATATTTAACAGAATCAAACAATCAAAACAATCAATGCTTTATAAAGATAAATCAGGAAAATTAACAAGGCTGCCCAAACTTTCACACCCCACTGTATTATCCCATGGAAAAGAGTGCCCCCCATGACATGGGCTGTTCAACCAAGGTCTGTAAATAACATGTTTGGATTGCACTGGGAAATGATGTGAGGCCTGTCTTGCTGTACCACAAGAGGAAAGGTGTCCACAAAGGTGCCATGAGATGAAGGCTCATGGCAAAGAGAAACCACGCTAGCATGAAGATCTGGCCTAACATAATCAAATGCAAAGGAGAAATCCTGATGCTTACCATTCCATGGACATTGGGCTGTATTGTTAAAAGTCTGTAACAGGTTCGTGTGCAAGTTTACAGGTTTTTGCATTGCTTGCAACTCATAAAAATGAAGAACTCAGAAAATACTGAGCCCAAAACTTTTGTTTTTCAGCCCAATCTGAATGGTTCCTGCAACAGAGGATCAGAGGATATCAGTGGGAGGTTTCATGTTGCCTTCATCTTTGTCACATTCCTTCTCACGCCCTTCTCCTCAAAAGGAGGCCCACATAAATAGGGGGCAAAGTAAATGAGAAAGGATACAGCCATAGAAGGAGAGGGAAGTGTAACACCTGTCTGTCTGACAAGGTAATGCATCTTTTTGTTCTAAAAACAACTTTACATATTTGGTAAATGAGATGTCACTGTTGCTAATAATGATCATTTAATCATTTGAATAATGTGTATTTTTATGAATGTCTGGTTCTGGTAAAGCTCTTGGCTTTAGATGTTTTTGCTGTTTTTAGGATCATGTGGCATGTGCTGCTGGTATGTCTGACCACCTTGATCAGTTGCTGTGTGGCTCAGATGGACTATATGTTATGCAGACTCCACTCTACTTTCAGACAGGCAGGTTAGTGCTCAGATGTTCTGACTGTTTCACACTGACGTCGTTTTAACTGTATTGTGAGATTTCTTTTACATAACCTTTCAAGGGCCTGGCATGTCATGACATGGAAAAAAGTTAAATATTCTATTCAAGTTCTGCAACTACGCAACATTAAACTGTGCTCCTAATCCTTCTTTAGTTATGGATTTTTCAAGTTTGTCCCAGCATGTTTCAAATAGCATGCTCAATATTAAGTCTGACTGCGCACTGAATGACTGAACTGAGATAACATTCTCACTGGATATAAATACAACACAGAGATTAATATTTTGCTTCTGGTAATAGATTCCCACAACCAGCTAATTTATCACATTGTGTACTTTTTATGTAAAGGCCTTTATAATCTGGATTATCATTATATATAATAGACGTAGTTAAACCACTATTATAACAACAAAATGAATATGCTGATGCATGAGACTCCTTAAATTTACAAAAACCATCATCATGAATTTGATGTTCCCAGGTTGGACTCTAGCCAGCAAGCTGACTGAATGTTCATTTTCAGATTCAGGTTTCTCCCCTGATATTCTCAGAACTTTTAAACTCTACTGCAACTACAATGTAGGAAAATCATATGGACTGGGAGTAAGGCAGGACATCAGTTGGATGTGCACAGCTGTTTTAAACACACTGGTCAAATTACATGATTTATTGTTTATTTTGTGACAAAAATCTATAAAAAATCTGAAAACAATTTGGCACCTTTTAATATGACATTTCTCTGAGAAATTGGGTGCATGTGTTTTATTTAACATTAACATAACATTTCAGAAAACATATAATAAACAACTTAGGGCACAATATATGTTTTGTTTTCCACAATGTGTAAACATAAAAAAAAAAACAGAAGCATTATAATAACATAACCAGGGACTCTCAAACTTTTGCATATGACTGCATATAGAATAGATAATCTCTCTATCAAAAACGAAAAAGAAAAAAGTTGTAGTCCTTCTTTAAACCAAAATTTAGTATCAATTTTGACTAAATTTCTATTTGAGAGATTAATTATTTCACTTAGTACAATGAAAAGTACATCCTCAAAGGAATATGTTAAAGTGAAACCAGTTTATTTAGGATGAAACATTTTTAAAATGTATAGCTAAAACGTACTTAGAGCACGGTTTTGATATTTTGTCTTTAAATATTTATTGTAAATCTACATCTGTGACCCTTTCTGTGAACGGAAATGATTGACAATAGTGACTTACTGTACTGTAATATACTGTAATATGTGATGTATGATATATGAGTATAACTTTAGCCTTCATTAATTAGAGATTATTTTTGTCCTCCAGCTGACTCAGACATCACAGTGACATGTGGAGCTAACAATATATACCTCACTGTCCTGCTGTGTCCGATCTACTATGAAGGATATAATGAATCCCTCGTGGCCCTCAATGGAAGATTTAACATTCCAGCCTGCCTTGGAACAGCAGATTTTGGAGCCAGCACCCCTGTTCTCAATTTCAATATTTCAATCTCCCAAGAGTCAATGTCCCTCTGTGGTAACTCGCTAGTGGTAAGAGACATAAACTTCATGCTATAAAACAGCTTACACTCAAACCTGTGTGAAGAAAATCAAGCACTCAAGCCTAAGCAAGTATTTATTTATCATTAGATTATAGACCAAGTGGACACGGGTCAGCTATCAACCTTCTCCAGAGTCCAGTTTGTCAACATTTCTGGAGGCATAATTTCTCAGGATTCAGGCACCAGTTCTATCACCTACCAGCAGAAGCAGCTTTATGAGTTCTCCTGCCGCTACCCACTGCAGTACATAGTCAACAACACTGAAGTAAGCATGTGAGTACGGTTCAAATGCTGCGCTTCGTTTGCTTTTAAATAGCTGCATAATGACTGAGCTGTCCTGTCAAAACTGCATTCTATCTTGACAGGTCTAGGAGGAATCTGGCTGCTAGAGGGAACAGAGGAAGCTTTGTCAGCACTCTACGCATGAATCTCTTCACTGTAAGAGAATCTCAAACTTTGGTAGACGTGAATTACATGATTGAGGAAGCATAGTCTCCACAGGCAGCAGCTAATACTCCTGTTTTTATCCCTAAGAACCAACAATACACGCAACCTCTCCAGATACCAGAGGGTGGGCTGCAGTTGAAGACTCGAATATATGTCCAGGTCAAGGCAACAAATCTGACCAACAGGTATATATATGCCCCATCAAAAAAAAAAATATATCATTGCCATATTTTACTACACACAATGAACTAATGCCTTATGGGATTTAAACTGCAGGCTTCTTATTCAGTTATTAATCTTAAAACACCTTAAACAGTAACTACAATGAATTACCCAATAACTGTGAGATTAACATGTTCACTGTTCAGGAAAGTGTAGAATTTGGGCCCCACGTATGGGTGCTTTGTATCTGAGATGTTCTTTTCTTAACAGTGAATTAATCGAATGATTTAACCATTACTTTTTTAAACTTTCATGTATTTAAAGGTTCAATGTGCTGCTTGAACGCTGTTATGCAACAACAGACCCATATCCCATAAACAGCACTTACTATAATCTCTTTATTGGGTGAGTCCACTGTAAACATGGAAAATAAAAAAACTAAACCTCTGATTTCGAAAGACCAGGCTTTTTATAGAGATGCTTGCTTTTCACTGTAGGTGCAACCGTGATGGGCAGACAGTAGTGGACTTGAACGGAGTTTCGCAAGAAGCCCGTTTTTCCTTTGAGGCCTTTCGCTTTATTGAGCATCAGAATATGACTGTCTCCACCTTCTACCTGCACTGCGTCACACGGCTCTGTGAAAATTCCACATGTTCCTCCATGCTTCCGGTAACTGTACTGCTCACCACAACGAGGCCAACCCCCAGGCTGTTTTCTTTGAGCAACACATTCAAAGACCTGAAAGTGTCTCAGGTTTCATTTACACCTGGTTTTAGAGGTAAAGATTAGATGCTGATTGATAGGCAGTTGGTATCTTAGCCCAGTTTAGCCCATTATCTCACTATAGAACCTGTAGATTCTAATCATGCAACAGCTTGGTACATCATGAAATGTCACCTTTGGCCTAGATTTTATTCATTGTGGTACATTTTACAATTATATACACTAAAAGGCGTGACCAGGAGTAATTGGAGGAGATACAAAATAGTGGAATGTAGACAATAAGGAATAAGCACCTATGAAAATAGTCTTAGTAGAGTTTTATTTGGGCCCAAAAAATCTGTTAAATGTGTAAGTTTGATCAATCAAATGTTGAATGGGACAATTTCTATTTATTTACTGAGTTTAACATATTGAAAAAAAAACACATAAAACTTAAAATATAAATTGCTCCTCAAATTTCACACACCACATTTCATTTTTTATTTTGTTCTATATATGTAGAATATAAACATGCATTAAAATGTGCAGTTCTCTGCAGACAGTTTTCACTAGAAAAGCAACAACATATGTAATTTAACCAAGGCCTCAGAAAAGGTGCAGTTCAATCACAACCAATAGATTGATGCATCATAATACATCAACAGGAGTTTTCATCTGTAACTCACCTGGAAAAATCTGATTTAAAAAACTCTTTCACAAAAAAGCTGGCAGAAATGGAGAGATGCCATAGAAAAAAAAATATATATGAGCTATATTTATGAGCTTGCTTTATGATTGTTGTGCTGTCAGTGTTACGTAAAGACATTTTATAAGAAAGCAGTGGTGTCGTAACATGCATTCAACACACCGAGATCCTTCCAGGTCACTGTTAAATCTGATCGTGTTTGAATGCGCCGCACTGCTGTGTGAGGTAAAAGAGTACAATGTGCCTGTGTTCTGGATGAATGTAAATGTAGTCCACTTCAAGAGGAGTATAAAAAGATTAATATAACAGGACTACAAAGAGGAAAATGATGCAAAACGTGGTAACTGATGACTATTGGATTATAGAAGTTCACATGTGTATATGTACTATTCTATATCTATCTATCTATCTATCTATCTATATATATATATAACTGGATTAATTTGATTTTTAATTTGCAGAGCTGTGTGAGGAAGGTTAGAAGGGATGTTCGGGCAAATCAGTATTCAAACAAAGTTGAAACTGTTTCTTCAGGGCCCATTAAGACGAGAGCGGACAGCGGTGAGACATACACTCCCTTTATCCCTTTGAATTACACAGGATGTTTTTTGTTTGTCTGTCTTTAAGACTAACATGCGTAAGTGGTTTGATTGGCTGTCTTGTAGTGAGGACTGAAGCACTTAGTGCTAAACTTTTGCCTGAATAGGCAGATATATTTTGCATATACATCAGGCAAATATATTAGGCAGATGTTTTGTTTTTTGTGTCATAAATTTATTCAAAATGGACTGCTTTTGTAGCTTAGTATGTGGACTGTGTGGGATGGGCAATGAATAATATGTATTTAAACTTTAATAATGTTTACACACTGAATTACACATTTCAAAATAACAATTCAGTTTTTCATCATATCGGCCCTCACATTGAGATAAAGTGAATATCCAAAATCCAGTTAAAAAAGAAAACAACCTAATTGCAGTATAGCCTTCATCAAGGAGGGGAGTTGGGAGTTTTGGCACCAGTGTTTTGCAGTTTGTTCCTGCTGCAAAAGAAACATTGCATAATCTAAATAACAATTTATGATCATTATAAGATATATAAGCATATTAGAATATAAGCATGATCATTTACATACTACAATTCTGAAAAAGCCATTTGTCCCAAAATACTATTTTAAAATGATATAAAGCTTCAAATTAACAATTCAAATGTAATTTACGTGATTTCTCTTGTCTCTTTTAAGGTGGGGCTCCCTCATCAACTCAATGTGAGGACAACATTCTATAGCCTGACTATATACAGATTATAAGCAGAGATGGCACAGTAGTTGTTTCCAGTGCTGACGTTAAAACTTTAAGTAATACTTTCATTTTCTTAACGTATTTAAAGTATTATACAGTATACTTACAAAATGCTCTATTCCTTTCTCTCTTCAGCCACCGCATCACTGTCTGAAACTAGTGATACCATGGCAGAGATTGCCACTTTCACCTGTCTCCTGAGCATCTGTTGCACTGGGCTGGTTGTGTATCTCATGGTCTATAAGAAGCACAGATGTGCTATCCTTTATTAGATGGCTGTGGTTCTGGACTCATCAGTCAACAGGGCAGTGCTGTCAGAACAGCTTCTCCAAACAGCATAACTTCAAATTCACTTTTAAATCCAGATATTCTGCCTTTACTGTATGTAAAACTGCAGTCATGTATATACAATATATGTATTTTTGCTTCAGAGGAAAACATGTAAATGCACATTTGTTATAAAACTTAAAAAAAAACGACACTGTGTCCTTTCATATCTGCTGTTCCATACGCCTTTTGTGCCACAAAGTGTTCATAATGTGACGCTATCGAGGAGCTCCTGAACACCCTTGTCTAAAACAGAGATTTGTAAGTGTGAAGATCCTTTCAAAAGTTTAAAGATTTTTCACACACTGTAAAGCTTATATATCAGTTCTATATCAGAACTTTTGCGTTCTGCTGAGGTTCTTTACATTTTAAAAAGGCTCCTCACACTCATAAATCTCAAACAAACAGTTCTCAGTAAAACTATCAGAAAGTAAGAAGCCAAACTTACTTTTGTGGCATCACCCTATGGACCATTTATAGGTGCCTTTAAGTTTAAGAGGTCACTGCTGTGGTGCTTCAGAAGTGAGGATGCAACACTTCACTCAATCATTCATTCATCACCCAATCAGCTTTTTGTTGTGAGACGAAAGTGCTAGCTACCGCACCACCCTATAACATCAATGATATAATATTTTCTTCAGTCAATATACATACAGAAAATCTGCCTCTTCAAGCAAATACAAAAAAAGTTACAATAAAATTACATGGCTGAGTTTTTAAGATGGAGTTTTACGTATTATGTGTCTAGAAAGTTAAATGTTATCAATGTCGCTTGACAGTGAACGAAGAAAAAAAACAATATAAAAACCCCAGAAGTTCTTTGGGCCCTGACGTTTGTGAAGAATGTGATTATTTCAGTTATGAAATCTTTCACAGACACCCTGTGTTAGGACTAGAATAGAATCTATTCTAAATGATATGGGTAGACAGTGCAGTTCTTTTAAAACAGAAATGGTATGACATTGCTCTTTTTTTTTTGTGTGTGTGTGTGTTTTTTTAGGATACGTGCTGCTGCCTTTTGTGGGACATGGACTGTTTTTTTAGGAAAACCAGTAAAATTGCATTGTGGGATTAAACAGAGCTCAGAGTCTAAGATCACACCCAGGTTTCATACTTCAAATTTAGTATTTGTAGTTTAAGAGCCCAGTCTGTCTTTCTACTACCAGTTTAGTACCTTTTGCTAATCGCATCGCCTAGAGATGTACAAAGAGAAAAGCAAAGGCAAACATAAGGTATGATTTTGCTCTTTTTTCATAAATTGACTTTAAGTGACAATCTGTGGTTTCAAGTCACAGTTGGTGTACCTTCATTCTGTCTGATTTACCTGTAACTTAGGAATGGGGAAGCTTTGGTTTTTGTGATTATGGATTTGTCTCTGATGCCTCAGAAGAAACAAAAAGCTAATAACTAAAGGCTTTGGTTTGGGAGTCAATGTCTGTTCAGTATATTTTAAATGTATGACCTTGCATTATCAATTCTTTGAACTGGAGCATTAATTATTGATATTTTAAAAAGCTTAATAGTTTTTGTACAAAGTAGATTATTAATTGAATATTGAGTGTTTTTACATCATCTTATAATATAAATATATATGGACGAGCTAACAGCGTTAGCCATGAGTCAGAAGGAGTACCGGCAGTGTAGTTTAATGTGCTTTTCGGAGACATGGCTACACCAGGACATTCCGGAATTTCTTCTATGAGTCTGTGGTGGCGAGTGCCATCCTATACGCTGTTGCATGCTGGGGCAGCAGGCTGAGGGTGGCAGACGCCAACCGACTAAATAAACTGATCCGCAAAGCCAGTGATGTTGTGGGTGTGGAGCTGAACTCGCTGATGGCAGTGTCTGAGAGGAGGACGCTGGCTAAGCTGCAGACCATCATGGATAACGGCTCCCATCCTCTCTATCACACAGTGATGAGACACAGGAGCACATTCAGTGCAAGACTCATCCAGCCAAAATGCACTACAGAACGTCACAGGAGGTCATTCCTACCTGTGGCTATCAGACTTTATAACTCCTCCCTTAGAGCACGACACCATTCACACGTACAGTAATAACAGTAAAACAATAATTTAATTATGTGTGCGACAACTCAAAATGTGCAATAATTTTCTGACTACTGAACACTTACTGCTGTTAACAGTATATCTGTACTTATTATTATAGCCACAGCCACTTTACTTTTTATTTTATTTTTATTTTATTGTTTATTGTATTATAAGACTTTATATATGTGTACATATTGAAAAATTTCTCTTTTGTTGTAAAGTATTATTGTTTATTCTAAATGGTTGCTACTGTAAAAACTGCAATTTCCCCCTGGGATCAATAAAGTATTTCTGATTCTGATTCTGATTCTGATATATGAATCTTTCAGTTGACTCACCTCAGTCCTAAGCAAGTAAGCCGAAGAATCACATTTTCCTCTCATCCAGCGTACTACGTTTTCCAAAACGATCTGTTTCAGGAGCAGAGCTTTTTTCTTATGGTAGATGGTAGTGTTGTAGTCTTTCTGTAAGACTTCCAGCTGTTGTAATAACACACAGATTAATCTACTGACTCTCCTATATTAGATGTAATAGAGGTATACTGTATGTGTTACTGTGTGTACTTATGTGCATCCTAATGCACTGGATAGTTAACACGGGCATGTTGTGTTAGCAATAAAAGAATCAGTCAAACAGTAAATATCTGAAAGGTGGCGTTAGTGTTCTGCTTGTACTTTGGAGCCTGGTGTTTACACAGTGAGTCGGGCTAATCAGATGGTTTTGCAGCCTCACAGATCTCGTAGGAAAGACATAAAGTGCCCATATCATACTTACGTATTTCAGAATTTCTCCTTAAGGTTACTGTTTGTGTGGTTTCATGGACTAAACATGGCCAGAACTAATTTTACATGTTCCCTTTCCAGCCTCTTTATCTTTCAGACTATTTTTGTTATTGTTCCTTTAAGACCAATCTGAGATGAACAAGCTCTGTTTGGCTGACTGTCCATTATTGAGACTCATTCAAGAAATACACTCAAAGCCTCAAAACTTCAGTATGAGTGCACCATGCTACACTACTATAGGCTGAATAGAAAGAGTGGGTTCCTTCGATGTCAAAGAAACTGTGAATTCAAGACTCAGTTATGGGCCACATATGGACTAAATGGACTGGCGAGTGAATGTATGTTCTGAAACTCTAATGATGTTTACATAGTGCTTCAGATTCTCTTTCTGAGAATGAGAAATTGGGTTTTCCATGATAATAGAGCCGCCTAATGGAATCAACATAATGGCAGGCTAATTGAGAGTGCTTATCACTAAAAATATATAATGTATACTGTGTGCCACAGGTCATCATTTCATAAGAGAAGGGGTCTGAACTTCTGTACTTTACTGTAAAGGCTTGTTTACTATAAATCCAGAAGCTTGTTCGAAACCATTTGAAATCTGTCCACTAGGTGGGGAGAAAGATCAGCAGTTGTCGTTTCCCATACAGTTCACTCCTCAGTCCCTACAGTCTGTATGTATAAGTCAAACTGCAACAATGTGATGACATTTACAGCCTTCTTCTCACTCAGTCTGCAACAGTTTGGCCCTAACCCTTCCGCTGATGGAGTGTTTCAGTTCGGACCACATACAGGCACAACACAGGGCAGCTAATCAGAAAAGAGCCCATTTACATCAGTCAGTCTAAAAGACACAGTGATAAAAATATAAATAGATAAATAAAGAAAAATTAAAAAGAGGATGGAAAAAATCATGTAAAGAATAAGACTATTCAGTCTATCCACCTTTGCATTACACCTGAGTGGGTTTTCAAAGTGTTCCTTGCCTCAGAGCAAAGACCAAATAAAAAGAAGGGACATGTGGGATTTAAACACCTTTGTTACTCCACAAACTGCTCCTAGACTACTATCTCTTTAAAGAACATTTTGAATATGAATTTAGATAAATACTATAATTGTAACTATTGTGTTTTGTTATCAGAATGTCCAAAAAATTATGTATTTTAAAGTCTGGCATCAGTACAGCTGAGTGGTACCATAAACAAAGGCAGCTTTGACAGAAATGAACACACAGATGCTGGGTGAATTTATTTAAATGCAGCTCTTAGTCAGACACTGAATAAAATAAAATAAAATAAAGTACACTGTGAATAAGAGAGCCTGTTTTAAAGAAAGGTAAATATATACTCTTATATGCAGAGTAACATACATAAGATGAAATGTAAAATCTTTCTTTATCAGTTGTGGTTTAACTCTATATTATTTCCATGTATTTTTTGCTGAGGTTACCATTCTCAAAGGCAACACAACCTCTACCCATTCATTTGGTGAATCCATCATTCTTTCCCATAACGCCACTTCCTCGGCAGTTGAGTCCATCCAGTCCACTTTTACTCCATAGCTTTTGCCTGCAGATGATAATAATAATCATCATTTTGTTTACACACATTTCAATGCAACTCAACATGCTATACGAGAAATCGTGAATCATTCATGAATCATTCACAATCAATTCAATTACTGTTCTAAGAATAACTGCTCAACTTAATGAAATACGAAGTTTTTCTTCAAGTGCTGTTGAAATGCTATACTAGAGTGCACCTGAAAGGTTTTTTTCCAGTTGCTTACACAGGAACAAAAAGCTATTTCCCCACATTTTTAAACAATATTTGGAGCATGCCAAGCACTCCAAAAAATCAGCTGTTGGTCTAAAACCAAACTGGTAGCCAATGCACCGAGGCTAAAACATATTGCTGCCTGACACAGATGCAAACAAATTGCGATCGCAAAACAATAAGCATATTTCCTGTAAAATCTAATAACTGAATAACCAAATTACAGAATGCTATTCTTAACCAACATAAGACATTAAGAAATGTATCTAGCTCAGGTTTACAAAGCCAGGTTTTCATTTTCCCTGCTAATCACTGCTCTACCTGTTCCCAGGCCTAGTCGCAACCCTCCAAGCAGATGATTGGCCAGTCGGTCCCTGTCCCACACAGTCAGCTCTACGCAGGCCTCCTTCAGATCCTCTGCCCTGAAGCCGTCATACACCATGGTATGATTGAACACAGGGTTTGTGGTCCTCTTTAACACCCGCGTCTTCTGACGACTCTTTTTGCTGGTATCGGGCAGTACAAAACTGTGGAGGTATACACACATACGTGACCATCAATGTGTTCGCATGGGCTGATACTAAAATTCATAGAATTCATAAAAATTCATAGAATTTTCTTCAATATTTATATCACGCTTTCTAAATTGCTGTCAAACTAAAGGTTTTGCTTAATTTTCTGTTGAACTCATTACTTGCAAAGGATGCTACTAACACAACAGTATGAGTCTGAATAAAAAGCATGTGCAACTAGACGACTTTATAGTCAGTGAGGCACAGCGAAGTCCTGGATGCAACTATTTTTCAATGATGAGTATATATATGTATACACAAAGGTAAAAATGTTAACTTAATGTAATGATGTGGACAATTATGGCAATAATGTGAAAATGGAACCACAATATAAATTCAGTATCTTTACATTCAGTTTTTACACCAAGGTCTTATGTGCTTGAAGACACACTATGATAATACAGTTTAAAAGTACCATATGGCTTAGACAAATGTTATGCAGTAATTCTGCAATATAACAAACTTAATATGGAACTGGAAATACAATGCTGTAACTGGATTTCTTCTGGGTTGAGGCTTGAACACTGAACAGCCTGTTGTTATGCCAGATTCACTTATAATAATAATATATTACATAAACACAAGACACTGTTATTGACAAGATGATTCATGTTTTGGCCCCATAGACGGTCAGTAATATAATAGCACCATGAAACAACAAATTGTATGTGCTGTTTGTAGACATTACCATTTAACAAATGGATCTATAGTTGCACCTCGGATCAGAGGAAGGTTCTTGCAGTCTTTAACCCAGATATGCACTTCACCTGAGTCAGGGACCACCTTTGCTGTAGCAGATAAACAAGCATCACACAAAGAGTACTAATGAGCAAGAACATCTGAATGATTTGTTCTTGTAGCATCAGTTGTAAAGTAGCTTTAAAGTTAAACGAGGCAGTAGAACACTCATCATTACAGTGGGAGATCTGGGGTAAGAAACGTATGGCCAGTCTCATCTCGCCTCTGTCATCAGCAGGCTGAAGGCTGCTCGTGCTCTGGAAGGAGAGATTCAGAAGCCAAGCAAAAATATTCAGGAATGCACTTTCATTCGATGTACATGTACAACATGGATTAATAAACCGAGTATGAATAAGCCATGATATACCCTTGATTTGAGGGAGAAGGAGTTAATCTTAGTGTTTCCAAAATCCCATGTGGAGAGGTCGGTCTCTATCTCTCCCAGGAAACTGTTCCGGCCAAATGTGTCATTGTGCCAAACAGAGAGGTTGAGAATCTGTGTTTGTAAGTACTCCATTCGAACTCTATACTGTAGGAGGAAATATATATTAGCTATATTCAACAAAACAGAAATATTTCTGATGGTGAATTATGCAAGTTCGTAACACTGAAGGTATAATTAAATCGATAGCTCCCCCAGGAAACTGACAATTCATATACAGCATGTGTTTTACCCTTAGAATCTCGTTGTATGTAGGATTCAGGGTCCTCTTTTTCACTGACGTTTTTCTTTTTCCCAAATTGGAAGTGTCAGGGATTAGGTAACTTTTGACATACCTGCATCAAAAATTACAAGCACTGAAAAGCGTTCTACGGCCGCCCCATCTTCTGCACATCCGTTAAAGTCAGATCATATCTATGCAATACCAGTATCTCAAAGATTGATTTCTGGCTACTCACGGGTCAGATCGGTTCCTCTTTGGATCTACCGCCGCCAGGTTCTTGCACTGAACCACAAAGATGTGGAACTCCCTTAACTTCTGCACGTAGTTGAGTGAGAACTGGAGGGTACCTTGGACTTCAACACTTGTGAAGTCCCCACTGTAAACACTCATCACGCTCCCGCTAACCTGTGGATTTCAAACACATGCTTAGCCAGTTGGTAGAGGCAGGATGCTCTAGTAGTATTTGTTTTAAAGCATACGAATGACTGTGCCGAGATCATCTAGATCGTCAACATCAAGCCAGCAAATGCACAACTTAATGGTGATAGAGGGATGATAAAGAAAGGAACATCAACATACGGAAGATGCAGAGACTGAGTTTCTGCTAAGGTTAGTTTGTGGTCTGTCGTTGTTCCTCCAGTGCATGCCTCTATGGTAACTGTACTCTGAGGTGGAATCACTTTCCCCTTCATCATTCTAGATAGTGGTGAAAACAAAAGGAGCTTTTGGTATTCTTCCTGTTTTTTAGGGTTGGACAACATATCAGTCATTATCGCATTATTGTTCCCTGCCGAACTGATAATATGAAAGTGCACTCTAACAAACAACAACTGCTTTATTGTGTATTGTGATCATATTCACTGGTCACAGACTTTACAGATGAGTGTGCTGTGAGCTGTCTAATAAATCAAGCTATTCACATTATCTAAGCTTCAACTATAACACAGAGTGATCGTTTTTATATTTTACCTAGACTTTACCGGCATCTGGCAGTCGAGTCACATTATTATATCCAGCACGACAGCACATGTCTTGGTCATGCTCTTCCAACCAATGTTGGACATTTCTAGTGACATGGAATGTTGCATTGTTTTGCTGGAAGGTCCCAGTTGCCATTCATCATGTATAGGTGTGATGTGTAAGGATGGATTCATACCCAAATCGGTTGAGAGTGCCTTTCACATGGATGAGTGGGCTCAAAGAATGCCACAAAAAATGTGACTCCCTATATTAATAACGTGCTTGAAGTGGTCATAATAATGTGAGTCGACTGTGTGCAGGCAGAATATGATCTTGTATAGGCATTTAGTACTTGAGCTTAAGTCAGTATGAACATTCTATACCTCCTTCTGCAAAAAAGAGGGAACGGATTTGCTGAGTTTCCTCAGGTGCTCTGGGTCTGAGAAGGAGGATGAGGGTGGGGATGGAGTACTTGAGTCTGAAATACAACAGACAATTACAACTGCAGTATGATGCGTATGTGAAAATCATTTCATGTACAAAGCAGTAATAAATAAACATTTTTTGGAGTATCAGAGATTTATGGATGGGGCTAAGCCTGTGCTGGGAGAATCTGAGGGCAGAGCTATACTCACTATATCCACCCACTTACATCACACAGATCACGCCAAGGCTCCATACGAATGTTTAATGGAAGACAGAATTTTATTGTCTAAGTGACAAATTCTATATGTTCTCAGTTCAAATCAATTAGGTCTATTAAAGTTACAAACGTGTTCCTCATTTTCTTACTGATCACTAACTGCTGTCTGATATACTCCTTTAGTCCTATCAGTCTCCTTTAGCTTCTTTCTTTTCCTCTCTCTCTCTGAGTTGTACATTATTTTAATGAATACATAGTAACATATTCTTTTAATAAACTTAGATTTACAGGAACTCAAGGAAATAACTACTTATATAATAACTTCTTCTTATCTGACTGTTTTTTGACAGAGCTGTCATCTCTTAAGGTGATTTTATGTCCCTGCAATTCCTGGTATTCCAACAAATGGAAAATCTGTTGGAATACCAGGAATTGCAGGGACATAAAAATGCCTTATGATTAACACTATATGACCTTTTTAAAGAGATTAACTTACTGTAGAGAACAATAAATGGTCAATACTGGCATGATTGTTAGGGATGTTAGGGAGCCCATAATTTGATTAAATTCACAATACTTAGTCCATGATTCAGTATATGATATTTTTAACAAATATCAGATTGAAGGAAGGTTGTAACTGGGTGGTGTTTAATCAGTGCAGTTTAGGTGGTATAGTTCTCCAAAACACATTGCATAGTTGCATAAGGTCTAATATGACTGGTGTACAACTTACAACGTGTGATATGATTGGCTGAGCCAGTGGCCTACGCCCCCCACCACACACACACACACGTATACACACACACACACACGTATACACACACACACACCCACACACACACACACACACACAGACAGACACACACACACACATACACACACACACACAGGCTGTAAGCTACAAGTAAGGGGGGCTAGATAACATTAACATAACTGGCCAAGCAACACCCTTGTGCAGCACTGATTTCTCAGGATTGATGAAAATGTGTGAAGTTACTAGTGACTAGTGTACAAATGACAAAGATTCTTACGGTCATAGCTATTTGTCAGGGACTCATCCATTTGATTGCTCTTTCTGGTTGGTCCTAGTGAAGATGGTACAAGGACAAAAACTCAAAGAAAGCAGATCATGTTGCAGAGTTGTAACTGTTACCTGAATTTGCACAAAGAGACATTTTACCCAGGACACAGACAAAGCTGGTGTAATATTACTGCATGATAAGGTGGACTTCATACAGTGAAAAGATGAGCTGAATATAGGCACAGTGGACAGAGAATCAAGTGCTTGGACATTAATATAACTGTGAAGAATGAAGAAAGTGTTTCAGTGGTGTTTCCAAAGCTCCTCTTAATTATATTTGAGAAGAATTCCCACATGACTGGAATTCTGTGTCTTCTACAATAAATAAAACTAGCACTCACTTGGTATCGCAGTAATGTCTTCAAGGCTTTTATGGTACATGGGTCTAGCAGCAGCCCGTCTAAGCGCACCCTGAACAGGACTCTCCCCGTCACCTGCCAAATGTGGGAGTCAGAATTATAAAGGAGCCGTTACATAACAATTAGTTACATAATGACGATGTCTATTTAAGAAGTACAGCAAAAGCAAAGTAAGGTGTATTCAACAAAGAAAGAAGCCACCTGACACAAACTGATGCACTAAAATTTCAAATTACATAAAGTTTTCTGTTTACATGCAAAGTGTCCATAAACTGTTGTGGACTATTTATGGTTAAAGTGACTAATTGAATGCCATGTGAGGTCCCTCTTTCTTCTGCCAAATTCTTGTGCCATAGCTATTAAAACTATGGGAAATTCCTAAGTGGCTGTGATTGAATTATAAACATGCCTTACTCATGAAACATAAAAGATATTTAAATCTGCAAACTGGTATAACATTCCTCTTGTGTGTGTATTATTGATGATTAAAAATAAGGAAAAAACATGCATATCTCACGGTCTAAACTTGTCCGAGAGAAGGACCAGGTGTCTTCTGTATGTGAAGAATCATGGTCGAGATTTTCACTGTTGTTTGTACTGGGGCGTGAGCTCAGGCTCCCTCTCCTAGCACGAAGCTCAGCTGAGCCTGCGGGAGTGCTAGCCTGAAGGGGAGAGCACCTTGGACTGTGGCCTGTGTCTGGAGATGTCTGGAATGGGGTGCAGACTATTTGGCTCATCTGCTCACTTGCTTGTGGAGGAGTGAACATGCCTCTATTCTCTGTGATTCCCAGGTAGTGTTGGTAGTTCCGTGGAACAAAAGACCTGGCAAGAGGTTGGGAATCGGAATCCTCAGAAGTTCGCGATGGTCTTCTCTCACTGGTTTTCTCCTTGTTCCTGGTGATTTCTGGAGATCTTTTGACCTGTAAATTAGCTTCTGAAGTCTTTCTGGCCGGTGACATGCTAGCTTCTGTTGACTTTCTTAGCTGTGGGAGGTTTTTGTCAGGAGCTTTCTTGGTTTCTAAGTGCAAATCTTGACCTAGGTCTTCACCATCGACATTCACCGTGAACATGCTAGTGGCACGTCGAAGAGAATTCGCTTTTCCAATCAATGTCCCTTTACTGTTTTTTCTAGCCTGCTGCCTTAATTCCTTATTGGGCATACCTGGAGGTTTAGCAGGTACTGTATCCTTCAGAGTGGACTGTGAGCCTCTCCGCTGCTGAGCGAAAGGGGAGGATTTCAGAGGGTCTGCCTCACCTAAAGGTTTGTAGAAGAAATTAGCTTTGGAATCAGAGTCAGGTCTTGTGGCAGCAGTCCTTTCTTTTGATGATGACTGGAATGCTTTCTCTGTCCTTGGAGGTTTAGTATTTCCACTATCATTTCCGAACCCTGACTTATCTGATTGGGTTAGGTTAAGATTCTGGTTTAAATAAAGCTTAGCATCCACAGGAGAGTGCTGAGCTTTCTCTTTGTATGTCTCAGCTTTTGGGCTTAACAGCTTTACCTCTGGGCTTAAGGGTCTGTGGCTTTCAAAAGAACTTGAGGCCTTGGCGGAAGACCCTGCCCAGAAGTCACGGAGGTTCTTGAACTGTGAACTGTTCATGCCCTCTGTTGGGATTGACCTGTCTCGCAATGGAAGAACAGTAAAATTTGGAGACTGTCTGTCTCTGGCAGAAGGAACACTGTCCTCAAGTTCATCATCCAACTCTGCGCCTATGGCTCGAAGATCAAACTCTGATTTGGTGAATCGTTTGTTCAGTTTTGCAGGGGAGGTCATAGATGATTTAGTGTCATTGGCTGCTAATGATCTGACATGTATCCTGGGTTCCCATTTTTCTTTTTCCCAGAACAGTTTAAGCTGTTTTATCCTCTCTGCCCTGCTGTCTTGTTGCTGGCCAGTCTGCTTTGCTGATGCCACCTGATTTGGCTGCTGCATGTGAATGCTTGACTTGGGAGGAGATCCAGGTATAGCCTGTGATTCCTCAGTCTTTGTTCTGTGGTCCAACTCTAGTACTGCTGGGGACATACGATCTCCCTCACTACTATTAATACTCATGGTTCCTCTTGCATTTTCGTTGCTCTGGCCACCTACAAGGCACCCGTTGTCTGGTGAAGGTGAGGATGATTTCAGATGTAAATGTGAGGTCACATCTGTGTCCGAGGGGGAATTCGATACCACTATATCTTTCTTGTGATTAGCAAAACTCTGGTTGCATGTGGTTGGTGGTGGTTGCATATCTTTGATAACGGTTCCTTGCTTGGATTCATAATTTGATGATGTGCTAATGGTATTTCTGCCGTCATCTTCATCCAAAACCTCTTTTTCACTTACTTGTTCCTTTGTTTCAGCTACTACATAGTTCACTTGTAAATTCAGTTCAACATTTGGTGGTTCCTCTGCATAATCCATCATTTTCCTGTCAGCCTGGATTTGGTCAGCAGGTTTCTTTTCCTTTTCAGGACTCATGCTTGATCTGCTGACCAGTATCTTTGGACCAGTGTTGCCTCTCTCCCAGAATGACTTCAAATTGGCAATTTTTGGTGGCTGATTCTCCTCATTGTCTGCTGTCTCCTTCAGTGGATGCTGAAAGAGTTTGCTGTCGGTGCTGTCTAACTTTTCAACACTGCTTGTCTCTTCTTTTTTGCTAGCTACCTCAAGTCCTTTAACCTTTGAACTGGCTTTTTCCGACATGTCCATGACTTTCCCTGGCTGAAAAGAAGAGTAAGTAGAAGATCCAGTAACAGGAAGCTGTTCCAGTCTTGATGGCTTAGAGTCCGCCCTTTGTTCCCCAACATCCTGAGTTTTTCTAAGTGGCTCTGGCTCATCCACACTCAACTCTTCCCCCCAGTCACTCCCCTTAAAACCCAAATCCATCGACTTTAGAGTGTCATTATTGCTTTGTTTTGGGATAAGCAAGTAAACATTGTTTTCTGGTTTGGTTCTCAGATTTGTCTCATCTTCAAAGTCAATGTCCTCGATCTTGGTGTCATCCTCCATGTCTGCTCTCACACTGCCCTCAGAGTCAAGTTTATCACTGCTGTCTGAGCTCCGGCTGAACCATTCCAGAACTTTAGCGATAGAGTCCCCCTGTTCCTCATTAGGATTTGGAGCATGGGTGTCTACCATGAGGTGATGTTTGTAGTCTTCAGGTTTTACATTAGGCTCGCCCTTTATGTTATATGTAGGTGGACTGTAGCCACTGTCAGATTTGAGGTTGGCATCAGTTACTTGCGGACTATATACTGGGCAAGGAGCATCAGATCTCTTGGGGGCCTCAAATTCATGGTGATCTGGGAAAACATCATATAATATTAAGAAAAGGCTTCCTGTGGGATAAGAAAACTGTCAGTTGTGTTTTGAATATTTCTTTATTCATTCATTTGTTTGTCCTAGCTTAACAGAATGTATGTGACTAAAATTAATATTTCTAATAAAAGATAAAAAAAAAAAAAAATCGTCTTACCAGCAGTGGTAGGAGGATGACCTTGTTGCTGTTGCGTTTTTCCCTCTTCCTTTTTGGTTAACTTATTGTGTTGTTCATTAAGATTGTACAGCGAGCTTTGGGGAACTTTGCTCTCATTTAACGAATTGTCCAAAAGAGCTTCAAATGCTGACCTAGCAGTTAGTCTAGGAACAGACAGAGGTTTATTCTTTGTCCCATCAGCTGCCACTTGGTGCTCTGGTTCAGTAGATGTTAACCCATTAGGAGTATTATTATTTTCATGTTTTTGCATAGCTGTAGGCATTGTGCCTGTGGTTTTGCTTTCATCATCTGACCGGGTGCTTGAGCTCAGACTCAGTCGAGGCTGTATTTTTGGCCTCTCTTGTGCCTTCTGTTCTAAACTATTGAAAGGTACTGGGGATCTCACAGGCAAACGGGACTTTGGCAAGGCTGACTTCAGTGGTGAAGAGGAACTCAATGGTTCTTCGTCTTTGGAATTGAGGGAGGACTTTGTTCTCTCCTGGGTTGTTGCATGCTCTTCCAAATCATGCCCTAGAGCAGAGTTGGTGGGAACTGAGCTAAGGTGGTTGAGAGATTGTGGCTGTTGGCTCTTAATGTTTGAGTCACTGAAGTAACGGATAGAGCTATATTTGAGGATGCCTCTGGGTGGAGGGGACCTGATGCTCGAGGTTGTAGAAACACTTTGCGTGGACACAGTGGACTTGCTGTCTGAGTTTGTAGATGCACTGGGGGTAGACATAAGCGAACTGATACTGGAGTTTGTAGACACACTTGGTGTGGACACAGGTGACCTAATGCCAGAGCTTGTAGAAACACTTTGGGTGGACACTGAGCTGGTGCTGTCTGAAACTGAGCCTTGAAGATTATAAAGTTTGGTTCTCTTTTTTGGTACAGGTTTTTGACGAGGGGCAAGATCCTGTAGAGTGTCTGAGACTTCATTTTTCCCTTCCATTTCTGTTCCTTCACGAATTTTTAGTGTAGGCAGCATTTCTGCTGAGCATATAAGTAATAAGTATGAGTGAAGCCAGAATTTAATTTAATTAGAATGCACTCTATCAATTTAAAACACTTGTGTGTGTATATATATGTATGTATATATATATATATATATATAGACATATTTTACATTTTAGACAATATGTTCAATTACCCCTAACTGATGCTTTCTTAGCTCTAGATCCTGAGGCTCCATTGGATAGCTCGCTGTTTATCTCCTTAAGGTCTAGGTTCATTGGAACAGTATTAAATGGGTTGTGCCTTGGCTAGAACAAACCAAAAAAAGAGAGCAAGTTAAAAAGTGAGGTTGATTTGATTAATGTCTGATTATTATTGATATATTATTGGTTTTATATTTTATTCTTTTTTCAATTCATTCAAATTCTGCTAAATTTACCATGTTTGGACAAATAAAAGGCATCCAAACTCTAAAACACTGGCTTAGTTGAACAACAATCAGTTTACATACTCTAGATGGTGACCGGATACCCAAATTCAGTCTGTCTTGCTGAGCCTCTGATGTTCCACTGCTATTTAAACACAGAAAAGGGAATGTAAATTAACTAACCAGAAAGTGAACTCACAACCATACTAATCAAGCTCTTTAAAGTTTTTATAACTTAATGTTCGAAATTCAGTACACATAACAAAGAATAATAAGCATTAGGATGCTACAAGCATTACAGTGAATAACTGCACTGTGTTCATAATTCAGAAATTTCCCTTTGGGAAAATTTGTTCCACCTTTCCTTTGAACTCCATGCGGCATCCCTGGTCCTGGTTTTGTTTATTTTATTAGATCTACTCTTACTTGTTAAGGAAAAGCAGTAATGCCTATTTATAAAATATCCCGACCCAGTGGCATTTATATTTATGCTCATAGCAATAAGACGGCAGCTGTTAGTCTAAGGTCTTATGAAAACACTGAATGCAAACGCCTCTGTTGACTTTCGATTGAGTCATCTTGCACTTCGAATCATTAGAAATCCACACCTTAAAAACATACATGAACTAAGTGGGAGATAAGTGAGTTGCTCAAACAGTAACATTATACACAGTACAAGGTTCTAGCAAGGGCACGGAGTAATAACTTTTATATTGTTCTGGCTCACCTGACATACACAGGACTACTATCGAGTACATTAGCCCCACTAATCCTTCTAAGCTGTGAGCGCCACATACATGAATCTATAATCCTTATGACTGTATCTTCTTAATATATTCACTATTTGTTCAAGGCCTTTCATTACACAAGCTGCACCGGACAGGCAGACAGAATATGGATATAATGAGCTCAGATGCTGGAGGTTTACTGGAACACTGTGGCTCACCTCTTTAGATTGTTTGCTGTCCCTGGTTTTGCTGTCATAGTATCACTGTTACCTTTACTGGATCGTTCCTTCCATGACTGAGTCAAAAACTCTAAAAAAGAGGCATGTTACTGGAGATTAGGTAATCACCAAGACTAAATGACAAGTGATTAAAGTCTTTCAGAAAACAAATCTCATCTTTTACAAACGTTTTCTTCTTGGTGCGCCACCTCCTAGTTTTTCTCTGCACGTAGTTACTGTATATACCCAACATGACTACACAATGAACAAACTCCATCTAAAGAAAAACTCAGTTAACAGAGACCATTGATGAAGGACTAGAGGGTGACCTACACAAACTGTGCAGCAGAAGATGAGCTTTAGTCTCTGAATTTACATCCACAAGGTGGACCAGCGAGGTAGGAGTGTCTGGGAGAGTGGGCAGCGAGTGGACCATATTTAAAAACACTTCAGTGCAACACACTTTAAAGTCAGCACACCATCATGTCTAAGCAGTGCTGAGAATGATCCACAGGCCGCTCTGTGGTAGTCCTGTGGGGGTCCTGACTATTGAAGAACAAGGTAAAAAGGGATTAAGAAAGTAGAGAATCAGACTGACTACAGTCTGTAAATGTAGAACTACATAGTGTACCTATATGGTAAGTGGATCTGATCAAATGGTCAAGTAGTGTAGATACAGGAGGTGTACTTAATGAAGTGCCTGGTTGTGCATATCTGTATTATGCCCATTTACTTTCTTTGCTTTGCATAATTAAATTTTTATCCAGCCATATATTACAATCTGTTCAAATGTAAAGCTGTCTCTACGTCGTCTATTGCTCTGTTTTTGTTTGTTTTAAGACACATCCAGAAGCACAAAGTTGCTATGTGCAAACAGTGTGCATGTAATATGGTAAAGACTCACCAACTGTCATGGGTTTCTTCTGTTTCATGGATGCCATGATGATTTCAGAGCCATGAATTCTGTCCTGGTGTCTCTGAGACTTCGCCTCATAGAACCACTCCCCTGTCAAGTACTTCAGTTTGCCCTCCTCGGGACCCTCCTTTTGCAACTGCCTGTTGCACAAACAAAAAAGTCTACAGTAAAACAAAAGGCTCTGCTCATAGACCTTAACTTGCTATATAATCCTTACACACACCTTGGAATAATTTTATGTCAGAGGCGTTACTAAGATCTCTCTGGGTGGGTGTTTGAATTATTTGGGTGGGCCACAACAATACTGCTTTTCATAAGCAAAGATTTTTCCATTTTCAAAGGTGCCATGACACTGAGGCAGTAATGTTTTGCTTGGTGTTGGTAGATGTGCTGGGCTTGATAGTGGCTCCCTTTAACCATCCTAACCACATAACCCCTAACAGCCTCTCCTGACCTATTCACTGGTCAAGCGTATTTCATATTTACCATGTATATCTAAGGTTATGTTAAAACTGCAGTCAGATTGGATTGATTTCTCAGATCAGATCTTTTGAGGCTTTTCCACACTTTTCGCTTGTTTGCAAGTGATCAAAACAGATTTGTGTATCCAATCTTTACCACTCCATCTTCATAGGTTGCTGTGGTAATGACGAAGCAGTTCCCAGCACTTCCATAACTCTAGATTTGACATTGTCACTGTATGTTGCGTTGCAAGTGACATAAAAGCCACTTAGAAATCCAATCTGAATGGCCAGACTGATCATAAACTGAATGAAATTCAGTTGGCATGCAATTTTGATGTGCCAAAAATGCATTTGGGATGACTATCTAATTTTCAAATGATTTTTTTTATCCTTCCCCCCACCCCTTGTACCTGCCAGGACTTGCCAAGTAACATATAACCTAATCCTGTCCCATTACAATGAATTAGTTAAGCACAAATGCCGTACATTCCAAGAGCCACAAACTCGTTTACTTCATCAGCCACTGAGGAGAAGCCCAAGAATGACCTCATCTCACCAACTTCCACGAAATTTCCATCTTTAGCCTTTAACAGCAGGTGTAAATGTTCTGAATGTAGATTTCTCTGTTTCGATTTGCACTTGCACTGCTGTACTCCAACTTCTGTGTTACTCTACTATAAACTAACTGTACAACGAGTGTCTTTTCAGTGAATTTATCCCAGCAAAATACATCAAAGCTGAATTGGTGAAGTGCTGTCCCTCTGCTCCAGAGCCTCCGAAATGACAAACATTGCCTGTGCTGGCTTAAAACACCACACAGCTATGTTTGCTTTGTAAAGGCAGAGAACATGGCTACCCATCACACGAATACACAGAACTCCGTCATGAGCATTAGGTTTCTTGTTTTCCCACAGTTAGCATGTTAGTAAGGCCACACTCTGGTAACACGCATTGCGTGACTGCCAATGATTTTTACATTTCTAAGGTAAAACCTAAAGTGAAAATAGTTTACTCTCAATATCAGTCTACTATAGACAATTCAATAATGCTTAAAAAAGTTATTAAAAAGGTCATAACTTAAAATGCTCTTAATCAAAATGTTGTGAGTCGTGGCTGTAAATCAAAACAGTTTGATTAAGATCATGTGTCTGGCCGTTGGCAAATGGAACACATCTTCGTTTTCAGGGAAACTATGCTGGTCATGTGAAAAGGGCAAGACAATTATTCCACAAGGGTAGACTTAATCCTTTTATCCAAGGTTGAACAAGGCCGTGGCTGAATGCAAGGAAATCACCCAGTCGCGGCCAGTTTCTGCATTCTTCCTTTCATGTAGGCACACAGGCTCCCAGACGGTGCATATTGGGCATTTAAAATTGAGATCACATAACTCTCCAGTTCGTTGTGTCCATTTTGCAAAAGGCTTTATTAAATGTGCAGTACTTAACAACAGTCTGTTTGCCGCTGGTAGTTCAGCATGGTTCCTCTTCATAGAAGCCCAATCGAAGTGGAGAACCCCTCTGACATGGTGTTGTTTCCAGCACTACCTGAACACTTTTTTTTTCTAAAATTAAGCTTTAAAAAGTGGTAATGCAATTACCTGACTCATCCACAAGCAACCCTATGAGTGATCAGACACAGAATCTGCTTTAGCTCTTATTACATTAAGAGACAAACATCACTTTCTCACTGCTTGTTCTCGCCAAAAGACCAGTTTCGTTCCAGTGCTGAACATCTGAAAGCCAAGCACTCCCAAACACTGAGATGTTTTGTTTTGGAGGTGATTATGTTTAATACCAGTAGGAACTTATTATTGCTCTATATGGATAAAACTGTAGAACTGCAATTATATTGTTACAAATTATGATGACAGATATGCAATGCAATATATTGTTGCTGTCCAGAATAAAATGTGTAACTCCAAAATATCAACTTTACAACAGAGAGAAAAAATCTAATGAAATTTTAACATAAGTCAATGGAACCAAGCAATTTTAGGCCATTTCTATAGGTCCACTTGTCATGCTGTGTTCAAATGATGCATAAACGTTGGTTAGCAATGACATTCAAGCTGGTGAATCAGTAGTATAACATAGTTAAAGATCGGCCTGCAAGACTTGGCAAAAACTTGTGTCATATCAATATTGCAATATCAGATCAAAACTAAGATACGGCTTCACATATGATTGTGACCGTAATGATTGTCTTGATATTGGTATTGAGACTTACTTAATTCGATCCTCCTCTGCCTTTTTCAAGTCTGCATCCCTCTTTAACACCGTCATAATCATCTCCTGCTCCTCTTCGGTTAGGTAGCTAAGGTCAATCATGATGATCCACTCAGTCCTAGTTAGATCTAGATCGTAATGTTCTTCTTCTGTATACCGAGAGGCCAGTGGAGTCTTCTGTGGTCAGGAGCTGGCAGAGAGCTTTGATGGATATTGTTTACAGCTGAATCACTTACAACATGGCCTCTGGCCGTCTATAGCCTTCATCCCACACTGCTCCAGAGGACCAGCAGTGGCTTGGTACCTGCAATGCACACAACGAGAACATGTGGTGAGATATATTCTTATACAGTTCCTTCAAGCTTGATGTCAGAGGGTACAGTGAGAGAATCTAATAATGCACTAACTGTATATCAAACTGGCAGCTGTTTGGAGTGAAATGTGATTTCCCCATATCTGTACAATAGAACCAAGTGGTCTAGAGTGCTCTGTGATTACACAAAAGCATGTGATGGCGGCTCATGACAAGAGACTGTCATGTTGTTCCAGTTGTTTGTTCACAGGAGCATCCCGCAGCATACTGAACTAGAGAAAGCTCTTCCATGATTTTCATTTTAATTACCTGTTTTATATAATATATCCAGACATTTCTCACTATCTATAATGCAGATGTTGCTTGAAATATAGCGAGAAACATCATTAGCTGGTATCTCACACGTTTGCACAAGCTGGTTATAGATGCAGCTTAGTTAGCGTGGAGCTCAAATTCATGGTGTTCTATGCTGTAACTGAATTCTTTACAAAGTGACCCTAAGCACTTTGTATACCCACCCCTCTGTCTCCAGTAGTTTTCCACTGCACCCTTTGACTTTATACATATTCAGGATCACTGTGGAGTAATACAACGCTGTTGTACAAGCTGAAGATTACGTCCTGGCACATTAAAAGTTGGGACAACTTAAAGCATAACATGGATTTTGCTTTGTTCTTTAGGAGCAGGAAAGAAACTTGAGAACTACACCTGCTTTAAATGACCCTCACATGATTAACTCTAACATTCCTAACTACAACGTGTTCATGTTAGCTGAACAAATATTTAAACAAAGATGTCTAAGACGCTGTTTACTTAGTTTTACAGCATGATCAAAACCAAACAGTGGTGGAGGATGAAGAAAATATTTTAAAGAACTATAACTCAAAACCTCTCATGGCATTCAAGTCATCGCTTCCCTAGCAATAACACTCTAATGAGACACCTGAGCCTAATGACTCTTTACACATTCGGGGGAAACTGGTTGACATTTATTGTGCAGTATATTGCTGCTGATAGAAACAAAACCTTCTATCTTCATTTCTGTTGTGTAGCAGCCTTTTATATAAAATTTGACAATTCTATTTAATTTAAGATCCAAGCATGTAATCCGGGGACCCAAATATAATTTTTCTTCTTCATCGTCTTCTTCAGCCAAAAACACCTAACATGGCACTTGGCACTTTGCATTAAGGTGCAGCAGGTGTGAAATTAAATAAAAACAAACAAACTCTGCTATAGAAAACCAAAACCCAAAAATCCCTCTATATGACATTTTTTAAAAATGCCATTAATTTATTTCCTGATTCCTTGGGTCGACCCAAAATCACACCTACTTAGATTTTTTCGTGAAGTTGCATAATAACTATAATAAAACAGAGTTGGGATTTGAAATTAATTTTGGAAATCATAGAGGTTGGATAATCCGGGGAAAAGAGCTTGTTATCAGTACACGAGTCAAAAAGCCAGAAAACATGGTATCGGGGTGCATCAGTGTAAATGGCATGAGCAACCTGCACTTCTGTGAAGGCACCATTAATGCTGAATGATATATATGGCTTTTAGGAAAGACCTTGATTATTTCAGCAAGACAATGCAAAACCACATTCAGCCAGCCACTGAAAACATTTGGCGCATTATGAAAGGAAAATACAACAAAGGAGACCCTGAACTGTTGAGCAGCTGAAATCCTGTATCAAGTAAGAAAGGAATACATTTCACTTTGAACACTACAGCAAGTGGTCTTTTCTGGTGTTAAAGAAGAGCTGATTTAACAGAGGTGAACAGGAACCTGCCCTAATGTTTTTGAAATGTGATGCTGGCATCAGATTTAAAATGGGCATACATGTTTCACATTGGGCAACAATGGGCAACATTTCTCAGTTGCAGCATCTGATACACTTATCATCAAAAGAACAGGTTTTGCCCAGAAGGAAGTGTTGGCTTGCAGTACTATTTAGAAGGAAGCTGGAGGTTAATAGGAACAATAAATGATGATAAATCTAGACTGATATGAGCGATATCTACTGAGCTACACATACAGAAGTAGTGTCTCCAACATGCGACATGCAACATGCCAGACATCTCAGCATGGAGCTGTAGAGGTTCCTAATGGTGTCCTGCAATCCATCCCATGCAGCTTGAATATCTTACACAGTTCTTGCAGGTATTGCGGTAAGGGGTGAAGGTGGAGTGACACCAGGCCTTCTGGATGTGTAATGCGTGACAACAAACCGTTCATCTTGGGGCTGACCATGGTGCCTCCACACACAGATTTGTTGTCTAGACAATAACAAAAGTGTGGCTGCCACTCTTAGTCACTCCATGACAGCACTACGTGCATGTAGTCCTGTGACGTGCAGCCGTCTGCCAATGGTGCTGGCACTAACAGGATGACTCATGGAGGGCACCACTGCTCGCTGAATGTCCACAGTCGTGGCTGTTGGGTCAGTTGGGAACAGTGACGAGGCCCGTCCCTGCATCACATGGGCGGGCAAGTGTGAAACTTGAATCATTCACATATTTAACAATGTCAAATCTACCCACCAAGTTTCAGTCCTGTCAGCTGATTCCTACTGGGTGCAACTATTTGTGCAACAAGTCTTTGATAATGGGTGTATGTTGTCTTTGTTCTACTTCCAATTAAATATTTGCACATCATTGAGTTCTGTTTTTAGATAGATAGATAGATAGATAGATAGATAGACAGACAGACAGACAGACAGACAGACAGACAGACAGACAGACAGATAGATAGATAGATAGATAGATAGATAGATAGATAGATAGATAGATAGATAGATAGATAGATAGATAGATAGATAGGAAGGTAGATAGATAGACAGACAGACTAATAAACATGGACCTTTTAAGACATATTATTATTATTATTACCATGATTATTAATAATATAATTTATTTATTATTTGTAATAAATGTAATAAGCTGTGCTTTGATTATGAGGGTTAATTCACAAAGGGTCTCATAAAAGCTGTTTTACACAGTAACTTAAGATTGTAAACTTGAATAGCGGGAAGGTAATAATTCAATTAGGCTCACTGATGGTTTCAGTGGAACAGTCAGTCACAAGGAATCCTGAGAGCTGAGTCTGCCGACGTGTAATTAGGTTTCAGTAACAGGATAACAGCGGTTATTTCTGGGGTGTAAAGACAATACGGCTCTCTGAGACCTCCTGCTCTATGGGGGAGATTCAACTGAAGTCCTCCAACTTTGTTATGCTGTTGTATCAACAGTGAGAGCTGAGAGAGAACCGGACACTGAACCACTTTCCCCAGTCCAGCATGAAGCACCGGGACCAGTTAGTAATGTATTTCTGTAGTGAGAAGTTAAGCCCAACACCAATGCCTTATAAACACGTGTATGTTTTATAGCCGAGAGAGTAATGACGACTCAACCACAGACCAGCCAGCAACCGCTCAAACACTCACTATACAGACACACGTTCAGAGCAGCGAGTCACAGCAGACGCTCTTACCTGCTTCCAGACGGACACCTGAGAGAGACGGGCTCCTTCAGTGCGGCTGCTCCTCCGGACTGTATGGAGTTTGGCAGGTCTAGCTGAGCCTCTCCACTCGGTCCTGTTTGTTTTTGGGCTGAGTGATCAGTGTAGACCTGCACCGGCTCTGTGGAGAGAGAGAAGTCCTTCCCTGTGTTTGTGAAGTGGGAGTGAGTGAGAGAGAGGTTGGTGGAGCAGAACAGACTGAGAGGCACACTGTGTAACTGTTTTCGAGCTGAGCTAATTTTATATAGCTGGGAAATTCGGTCTGTTATGCGTCCTGACACAATCAGAGGGGTCAGGAAGGTGGTAGCATGTTAACCGTTTCAGAGGTGGGTGGGCACCTATACATCTACTCACTGCCACGTCCTGAAGCACAGCTGTGAGCATGTACGAGTGAGTGTATGTGAGTGTAATTTTGGGAAAGTGTAATCCGTTTGCATGTTTCATTACATGATGTTAGTGAAACATTCGTATTGCTTTGTGATTGGTCACCTCTCACTCTTTGAAGTTAAGAATTGTATTGTACGCATTAAAGGAGCAATATGTAAGATGTCTGAAACATTGTTTTATGATATCTTACAATCCGTAGTGGAGTGGTCCACTCAGGGTGATGTAAGGCTACATAGGCCTTAAAGAAATATTATTTTCCCCCAGATTTACTCTTACTTTTACCTGTGACAGCATTATATACAGTACTAAGGCAGAGACCATCCTTCGTTCACTTATTTATTTATTTTTCAGAATCAAGAAAACAGCAGAAAACATCTTAACAGAACAAATAAACTGTACTGTATTTAATATCACATTGTTCGGTGTTTAGTGTGTCCATGTTTCACTTTTATTACAGCTTGTATTCTGTTAGGGAGACTTGCTTTCAGATATTCAAAGAAATCTGCAGGGATATTTTTCTACACTTTCCAAACCGAGTCTCAGAAGTCTGTCTCATTTTTTCATATTATTGTTATTGTTATTATTGTTATTGTTTGTATCTATTTCTTTTTTTTTTTCTTTAGATGTTTTCTGGACAGCTACACAGACCCACGGCACTGAGTCTTGTCTTCTCACAGTGGAAGGATGGACAGAAACACTTGGATGTTTCAGATCTGACGAAAGAGTGGAGCTTAATTTTTCTCCAGCCTCAATTTAAATTCTGTGGGGACAGGGTTGGTGGTCTCCTAGGCTGAGCACAGCAGCTAAGAGTCCCATATTCCCAGTATGTTTAATCATGTCCAGTCTTGGAACTGTCACTTATTTTTCTGTCTCCTTATAGAGGTTAATAGTCCTGGATCTCCTTAGAAATACAGTATCTGCTGCCGTTGTACAGTGCTGTACAGCTTCACTGCTAACTTTTAGTAGTAAATAAAAGAGCTCTGTTGGACCGTAAACGCTGAAAACCAGCCCTGTGAGGAAATCTGATTTGTTAAGTTCGGACCTGGCATGAAAGACAGAAGCAAACATTTGGCCACCTTTTGTTTTTTAAGGTTATCATTCATTTTATTACATTTACACCCTTTTTAACTTCTGCTTTTGTATTTTACATATATATATATATATTGGTACATGTAGCAAAGCTGAATACAGCATCTTTGCAACAACTGCAGAAGGAAGTAATTAGCTTTTTGCAGTAATGTGGAGGGATTGTGACGCAGTCTTCAGTTTTCCAAAGTTATGGTGGTCATACTGTTGGTCTCACAATAAGTATGAGAGATGCATATTATGAGATGCATGAGTTTTTTGGCTCATTGCTTTGTTTCCATCTTCTCTATCTTCTTGGTCAATTAGATTAAATTCTCATTTAATGTCCCACATTGCTTAGTTTCTGTTTTCACCGATGCTTTGTCCTAACAGACCATACACACAACTGTGCCTTTCTTTTATTTTCCTTGTAACAGTTATTCCTGCTGCTTTCATTTTGCAAATCTTCAAGCGACTGCTGGCTTTTCTCTTACCTTCCTTATAACTGGTCGGAGAGGATCTTGTGTGGTGCAGCTGTACAGTGAACAATCACTTCTGTTTCCATGAACTTTTCTTATTGCATATTATCAAAACACCAATACTGACCGGAATGTTTAAAGCTATTAGCTTTTCCATGCGAGCATGATGTAGAAATACAGAGCTGGGTCTGTATAGCCTGTATACTTCACATACATAGTCTCTCAGACCCTTTACTTATCTTTACAGATTATAAAATGCATGAGGAATCCCTATCGGGGGAAAACAGCAGCATCACTTGATATCTTAGACATATTACAAAAATGAGCTCTTAAAAAGGAGCTCTTGGTCTTATTACACCTTCCGTTCCTGCATCGCTGACGATTTAGACATGGTTAGCTCCTCTGAAGAGCTGTATCCACATTAGGTTTTCAGATCCAGGAAAGACTTCATTACAGACATATGGGAATTGATTTGCTTACGGTACCTACAGTCAGTGCGTCATTTAGCTGCATATAATTAAAACAGTGTTAAACAGTATATGGCCTTGAGTGGGTTAGCTGAATGTTTGTTTCTGATCTCCTTTCCCTCTTATTTTCACAATAATCAGGCTACCTTCAAATCAAACTCTCAGTCACCATGAGTTTTCCTTTAAAGTAGTGTCCTATTGTTTTAACTAAGCCTCTGCAGCATTAAAAGAAACTACTTTCACATCAGTGAGTTATTACTGCCCACAGGGCATTATTTTTTGGACCATTACCTCGGAGGCATCCTGCCAGAAAAACTTTAAAAGGGAATTCCACCCATTTTACAAATTGTCTGTGCAAGTCAGTGTGGGAGATATAAGTAAATTTATTTAGTGAGGTTTGATGTGAAATGGTCAATTTAAGGAGGAACCTAACCACTCTGGTTTATTTACAGTGGTGGTGATGGGAACCAGGGGTCACAATGTCTACAACACAAATACAGTCCTTTAATTTACTATCCAAAACCACCAGTAAACCTACAGGTGCCAAAACCTCAGCACATAACATTACCATAAAATAATCCCACACATCTGGCTGAGTATTCATAATCATTTCTTGTAATAACTTACAGTGCGGAAGGTTTTAAAAGCATTTACATCTTTAGATCACCTGCCACCACCTCGGCCAAGCCCCTATGAATCAGTGTAGAAATGTAATTATCACTAAATATCAGTTCCCCTTAATGAAGAATCATAACAAAAAGAGAGAGCACATGATTTGTGGAAGCTGCACTTTATTTGAAAAAAAGAAAAAGAAAACGTTCACCAATTTTCTTCTTACATCTTTTAAATACGTAAACAAAAGAAAATGATCTGTGAGGACAACACAGAAAATATTCAGTAGAATAGCAGTAAATTCAGATCTGACTGAATTGCTTTCATATTTCAAACTGTCTCTTAACTATCCACCCAGACGAACAGTCTATTCAGTATATACACAAAGCACCGGTCAACAGTGCTCAACTTTTCTCCATCAAGACTTTTTTTTTTTTTTTTTACTTTATTGTATTTTACATGATAAATATACAGTGATGACCTTTGTTCATGACCAATACGCAGTGGGGCAAGCGGCTCTCCTCGCTGGGCGGAGGGTCTGCTTGCTTTATTAAAGTCTGAAACATGAGGGCAACTCTTCACATTCACAGATTCAGCTCAGAGGCAGCCATTTCAAACAGTCTGTGTGAAACGATGGCATGCCATGCATAATGCAGAAACGCTTCCCTTCCCAAGTGCAGCACCTTGCCACCACAGAAGTGCCTTGCTAGTTCAAACAGATATTTCATTGCAAAAACCCTAGGCACACTTATCAACTAAACAGATCAACAAACCAGGTTCTACATCTTATCCGCCCAGTACTGTTGGGTTGCGAATGCTTGATCTACGAAGAGTATTTCTAGACACGAAACTTAGAGAATATTTAGTGTTCTATATCATTCAGCTTACAGGTGTAATTTTTTTACATAGCTATTTTAAAACTCTAATTACTCCCCTTATTACAATCCAACATCCCTGTTTGTAATGTTGAATTATTTAAAAGCTCTTCCAGTTCATAAACTTCCTCAGTTTTGGAGTCAAAAACCATAAATAAATACAAACGACACGCAAGAGAGGTCTACCTGTGGACACAATTAAAAAGACAGAACTAAACGGAGAGGTAAAACATCATTACTGCTTCTTAACATTTATTATAGGAGCTGACTGATAATCTGATTTAGGGAGAATCCTGCCTCACTCTCAAAGGCTCCCCTAACAAAAGAGAAAGAAAGGAAAAAAAAAGAAAACCAGCAGGAAGAAACAATAAACTATACCTTCTTCACATACATAATATTAAAGTCTCTCAGACCCTTTACTTATCTTTACAGATTATAAAATGCATGAGGAATCCCTATCGGGGTAAAACAGCAGCATCACTTGATATCTCAGACATATTACAAAAATGACTGCAATAAGCTCTTGGTCTTATTACACCTTCCGTTCCTGCATCGCTGACGTTTTAGACATGGTTAGTTCCTCTGAAGAGCGTGGCAGCAGAGAAAACCGAGCTTTGCTGCATGGTGCTTTGACTTCAGGGAGCGACTTCATCTTGGGTTACATAAACTGCATCTGAAAAGCAAAATCCAAAATGTGGAGGTTTTATTGCACGATAATTACATTTTACTGAAATAAGTAACAGTGAAAAGTCAATTAACTGGTCCAAATAAAATAAATAAAATATATATAAATAAAAAATAAAATAAATCAAGTATGCAACATAGAAAAGGTGACACTGTGATGAAATTTATGGAATTCCCAAGCATTCAGTGTAGTTTCCATCTGATCTACAAACAGTGCATAAAGGAAAAAAAGATTCTGTTGCAAACCATCAATGTTGCCAACTTTATTAGCTCTTCAGTCCCCTTCAGCAACTTATTTTCCAAAAAAAGTGCCACATAATAAACCTAGCTATGTTTCTGACAAACATTAGCTACTTCCTATAGAAGGGTATCGCCAGAACTGCTCTGCAAGTGAGAGGCACACCCCTCTCTGCATCTACACTCTACAGTGGATGGCAGAGGGGAAGAACAGCACATTCAGTCAATATCCGGCAGGAGAGAACGTGGTTCCCTGTACAAACTGCTTGTAGCTGCCTCACAGAGCATCACAAAGCCTACTTTCATCTCCCTATACTATAGAAGTACAAAAAATCTCAGCTGTTGAGCAGCAGTGGTCTGAAGGATTGAAGGATTGTGGCTAAACAATAACTTAAAATAGTCACATTTTAATAAAAAAACTGTTACATCCTTAATGTTTCTAGTTTTCAAAAAATACAGTATATGTGAACACAGAGAGATAGGCAGTAAGCAAACATGATGTGATGGTAACAAATATGCAAATTAGCACATGATGTCATCTAGCGACATTCATCAACTTTTTCGAGCAGGCTTTAGCTACTTTCCTCAGAAAGTAGTTGGCAACACTGCATACAACAATCAAAATCACTAACCGCAAACAAAAGTGTGATCTAGGTGTAACCAGGAAGAACAGAGCAATAACACAGAACACAAAGAACGCACAACTGCATGCATGACTACAGGCAAGCACAGGGGTGTGCAGTACCTAGACGAAAGACGAGGTTCTACAAGAAATCCTTGAGAGAGAGCTGTGCAAAAGGGTCCTGTCCTGGGGCTCTGAGAGGACTCTGACTGGAGGGGCTAGAGGCAGCAGAGGGCTAGTGCAGAGAAAATGACACAAAGATAAAGAGACAGAAGGGAAGAGCTGGGATAGGAAAAGAAGAGCACACACAAAGGAGGACAGAGGTGGCCTGCAGTCTGGGAGAGAGGATTAGTCTCATGGCCCATGTGAGCACAGTGGACCATAGAGATCACAGCGAGTTCCCAGAGAGCTTTGCTTATTAAAGAAACACGCAGTGCATCACTGCACTCACAACAACCACAAGTGTAAAAGCATACCTGCGCACTTGACACAGTTCCAAAGGGGTTGGATGGCCTCATAACGGGTTGTGTGTACATCATTGTAGGCTGTGTCATCATGGTCATTGACGGCAACTGTGGGGGCTGTGGAGATCAGAGCTATGAGAAACATATCTAGGCACCAACAAACCTGATACAGTTTTCAAAAAAAGGCCTGATTTCTGACTCACCATCCCATATCCCATCATGCCAGTAGGGGTTGTGGCAGGGAAGGCCATGACTGAAGGGGGCTGTCCAAACAAATGGGAACCAATTAGACCTTAAACAAATAGTTTTTCACAACTTCAGAAACCACAAAGGCCAGAAATTACCATAGAGACAGGGTTCCACGTAGTGGACGGGGCAGCTTTGGGCTGCCAGTTCATTCCACCAGTAAGTTTTTTTTCGCCTGGCTGGTTCCAATGGATATCACTGCACATACAGGGTCAGTTATTGTTTCAACAGAGCCATAACATTTGCTGTAATTGTAGAAATGGAATGAACTTACTTTTTGGTGGTGCCATTTCCAATTCCCAAGTCTGAAAGTAATTAAAAACAGTTGTTATAAATCATGTGTTTGAGTATACAAATGCTGATAAAGGAATAAATACGGCCTCTAAGATATCCTTACATTATTAAATGCTAAATTATTGTTATCTGTTATCTATTATATAACGATGGATGTATGAACCCTTACTTCCAACCAGATTTGCCAGAGAGGAGTCAAGGTCATCTGACACAAGTTTCTCTGGATGTTGAGCAGAAGGCTGATTAGATCCAGCTAAAGTGGGCTTCAAAATCCCACCTACAATGTTTTCAGGAAGAAAACCAACAGAATGACTTCAATAATCAAGACCAACAAATAATGTGGATAAACATTTTGAATTATGAGTTTATTTTCAATTACTCTTCATAAAATGTAATGCACAGTATGTAAACTAACATGCAAGGCAAATCTTGTTATGAGAGTAAGAAACTGACTTCACATCCAGTGCCTTAGGGTTTAAAGCAACATTATGTAGGATTTAGAGATTTGGAGACCTCTCTGGTAGAAATATGCATTTGCACAGAATATACATTTTGTCAAGTCTGTTGTGCTCTGGACCCCCACAAGCAGATGAATCTGTGAACATGCTAAAAGAGTATTTGAAGAGAACTGAAAAATGATGTGCCGTCTGTGGCTGCAAGTGAATCATCTACTGTTGTCATCATATTTTCATCTATTGTGAATATATTTTTGTACTTAAGTACTGCAAGGGTGGAGGATGCACTTGGTCTGAAAAATACCTGCCAAATCTTTTGACTTTCCAATGCTTACATACTATATTTTAGTGTGTTTTGTTTCTCTATACTCAGTGATGCAACATTTTAGTTTTTGACAAAAACGTATTACATGTGCTACTTTAACAAATAAACAGAAGATAAACATTTTCACCACCCATACTATAAACAAACATGTCATACCATCTGTGTCCAGGTTACTGGAAGAGGCAGCTTTGTTTCCAAAAACAGACTCAAAGTCAACATGAAGCTCCCCTGTGCTCTGCGGTGGAGGAACCTGTGGTGCACCATACCCTTCAAAAAACAAAACCAAAGGTCATTACAGACACCACTGCCACTACATTAATAGGTGACATCAATTAAAGTTATAATTTGCTGCATAAAACTCGCATGCTATGTTTCATAATTAAGGGCCTGCTCTGGAAAAATACACCAATAAGATGAAAACATAAACATACAATGAGATTGATGCTCATTGTACCATTTTTATTGTGCAAAGCAGTACATAATGCAGCCATGCCTCACGTTCAGACAAGAGGAAGGTAGAATTAGTAGAAGATGGAAGGGAGCCATTGTGAACAAAAACTACAAACAACCTCACAGGGCAACCTCCAGCCACAGGCTGCCTACCTCGGAATAGGCCTGCTACAGTGGAGGGCTCAGACTGGAAGGGAGAGGGGTTTGGGAGATGCTGGACCATGGACGCTTGACCAAAAGAGTCTGACACCCAAGTAGGGGAGAAGGAGAGACAGCATAGCAGACACTGAGAATGTTAGAGACACTTAGAGAACGAGACTAGAGATGTTTCATATTACTTTGCAAAATGAATATCAGCCGAGGGCAACACTTGCACTTAACACCAGCACACCAGTCATATCCAAGTGAGTACAAGAGACAAACGATATCCATGGTGAGATGACTATAGGCTTGTCATATATGTCATCCCTTTGCACTGATTCAGTGCCCTATGTTTCTTCAGGAACATAGTTAGGGATGGTTTGCCATCATAGTACCTGAGATTAAGTGTTCTATCCGCACTGTTCGTTTGTAATTGGCTGATACAGATGAGCTTGGATCAATAAAGGGATTGTATTGATCTACAGTGGAAAAGGAAACAAAATCATTCACTTATCACTTTATACCTTACAACCACATCATAGCAGTATATGGCTTGGTGGTTCATTCTTGCAGTGACGTTTTGAAATGGCATAGATGTGTCAACGTCTTTTTATAACATACACCTTTATCACTGCCCTTTATACATAGTGCATGTTGTGGCAAGAAAATCAAGTTGCTGTGTGAAAGTCTCTACAGTGAATGGCATGGCAGAAGATCTTTTTTGTCACATACTCAATGGTGAAATGCAATGATTTTGTTGCACCACAGCAGAAATGGTCTGACATAATGTGATACCAACGTGGTGCTAATGGCCATAAAGCCCATAAAGACCTAGAAATGAAAAGGAAGAGCTGAGCAAAATGTGTTTACCACCAAAAATCTCATGACCTGATGTCCTAGAGGAAAAACTAACACCATCAGACGACACAACAGGTAGATGAGCAGGGTCGACAACAAGTTTGGTTAGGAAAGGGTTTAAGTTTGGGATGGAGTCATCGACAGCTTCAGAAGAAGAGAAAGGATCTGAGCAGGCAAAGAGGAGAAAGAGAGAAAAAAAGAAGAACACAGTCGAACAGCAAGGACATTAGAATGAGACTAACGGTAACATGGAGAAGACTACAGCATGCAGAATCTCAGAGGTTAAAATGTTCGGAGAGGCAGGAACGCGTGGCCTACCTCCCCACGGTGTGGCTATTGAGGGCCCAGGTTGCATGGAGGGCGGAAAGGTGGATTGCAGGTCAAAGAGGTCACTCTCCATCTTCAGGGCACTGGGAATGAAGAGAAAGGAGAATTAAAGGGAAGTTTGGCATGTCCGTAACAAGAACAAAGCCTCAACAAGGCAACAAAAACAGCACAGACACCTAGTTACAATAAATATACTTCTGCTAATTAATTACGATACAGTTACTCATTTAAATTTATTTGTGAGTATGCTTAATCAGATTTGATCTCCAATGCCTGCACTCACCCATTAGAACAGCTGGGTGTGGAGAACAGGTCTATGGCAGGCGCTGTACTGATGCTGGCTGCTGTGGTGGAAACTGGAGATGTGTCTGTGGTAGCGAACGAGGGTCTCTTTGAAAGCTCCTTCAGCCTCTGCTCCTGGACAAGAACAGGGAGGTAAAGGTACATATACCTACTGCAAACAACACTCTTCCAACAGGCTTCGGAAACTTTAACATATGAACAGCTAAGATCTAACAACGTACCTTCAGTGCTTTCAGTCGAGCCTGCTCTTCCTCTAGGGCCGCCTGTTTCTCCCTCTCATCCACTTTGGTAAAAGACATACCGGTGTTGGCCAGGGAGGACACAGCATTGGAGAGCGTGCTAGCCCTGTAAAAGCCAAACACTGTTACATCAAACCCTTCTGTGTGCCAAAGCGAACATGAGTGGTGTCTTGCTTAAATATAGTAGAATTTGAACAGTATGCATTTTCGTGAGTACAATGAGCCTGGTACTGGCCTGATACCAGTATTAATGTATCCCTACACATTACACTAGTAATCTATTTAAAGCAATGTAGTATATCATGTCATGATAACTTCTTGCAGTCATCCTGGACACATCTAATATGTTTTTTAGTTAGCTATTACAGCTTTCTACAAATTATTTAACATTATATAAACTTGCGATTTTGTACAAGACTAGCATATTAAATTAATTTTACAGCAGTAGCCAGGACTAAAAGTAGCTGCAGGTTTAACAGTCATGTGAGTCTTCTCTTCATTGTGTTATTGGGTGGATGGGTAAATCATTAATGCAGAGCTTACCGGCTGGCTGCAGTGGAGTCTTTCACCTTCTTGCCTTCTAAAGAGGCCAGATGTTGTTCTAAAGCGTCCAGCAGGCTGCTAGGAGCCTAAAACAAACCAAGCAATTCAGCCATGTACTCAGGAACCATAAACCAGGTAATAAAACAAGAGCAAAGATACTGACAAACACCACAAAGAGAAGATTTCCAGTAAAGTGCAGAAAAAAGTGAGTAAAGTACTTACACACACTGTAAACTGAAGGTGGAGAGGAAGTGGGAAGATAAGGATAGATACAGAATATAAAGGTGGTACTGGTCAAATATTTAGTACATGCAGTTCAAAAAGCATCTACACAGCATTTTAATCATCTTGTATTTAGTTTATTTATTTTCAGCCTTATTAATATTGTGCCCATACAGTAGCAACACTGCGATCTTCTTGGCAGGATTTACAACTTTGCTTCAATTATTTTCATAGTGACTGATGTGAGAGTTATCACAACATCACAAATGTTTATTTCTCTACATGATTTAAAACCCGTGGGATTAAATGTTAGATCATTCCAATCTACTAGTCACAGCTGCCCCCAAAACACCTTTATTTGCTGTAGACCGTGAAAGCGTAAGAAAAGGGAGGTGAAAGAATCTTCAGTCGCATGCAGCTTCAAGACCTTCATGCATTTAGCAATCTAGCAGACATTGCACAGTGAAACAGAAAGATAGTAGCAAAGATTTGGAGACTACTAGTAACTAAGATTATAGAAGTCTCAGAAAATATCTCTAGATGGACTTTGTAGTGTCAGGTTGATGTGGTTTTACCTGGGAAAGGTCCGGGATGTCCCCTCGGTCTATCCCCACCTGCTGTCAAAGAAAAAGAACAACACCGGTGTTACAACAGCAATACCCTTTTAAAATTCTTCATTACACTAAAGCAAAACAAGAGACAGTCACCTCTGCCACTTTGAGGAACTCTGAGATACGGGTCATTCTGGTGAGGAACTTCTTGTAAATATCCAGGCCTTCTTTACACTGAACCTTCTTCATGTCAAAATACTTCTCTGTAGGAGACAGGCAAAGACTTTGTTACCCCTTACCAACCAATAAGTGTGTAATGTTCAGACAAGACTAACAGATAATGAAAGCAATATCTAAATGGAGGTAATACTAAAAGTTAATTGTGTCAATCTAGGATTTCCACGATATTTCATGATAGGCCTGTAAGCAGAACAATGTACTCTCATTATTACAAGACAGACAAAGAGGACACTCATCTCCTTTCTCTGGTGGGGTGGGAGCTGTGGACCCATACGGATTCTAACCTTGAACACTCTGGAACATATCCTAACCCTACTACACACATTACCAAATTTCAGCCTCTAAAATGAATGCACATTGGCAATAATCCTAAAATCCTCATGCTGACTCTAAACTAACACTTCTAACTTCCAAAGAAAGCTGTGGCATTTTCTCACCTATGTTATAGTAGACCTGCAGTGTCATTTAGAAGTTTAATAATGGTTATATGTCTATACATACTATCAGATATCAGTACATACATTATGACCTCTAAAGTTTTGTTTCGTCATATGAATAAAATAATTGGATTACTGGTAGAAAAAGGAGATTAACTCACAATGTGGTGCAAAGCACAAAAAGCAAAAGCAGAGGCATTTCAACACAGAACAACAGAGCACTCACAAAACAAAAGCACCCTAGTTCCAACAAGTTTCTGCTCCAGTAATAGTAGAACAATTATTCTAACTAACTAGTTTTGGTATCTAATGTCAGTACAGTCATTGACACATTAGACCACATTTGAAAAAATTTGATCTAATGATAGCAAGGAACGTTTTCAGTTCCTCCCTCCAACTTGGGAAATACTGAACCCAATAAATGCCAGTGAAATGATCTTCACAACATAACAGTGCCACCAACCCTTCTGACTGCAATGAGCAAGCATTTGAGCAAGTACTGCTCTCCTGGTGTATGCCATTCAGGCAGTTTTGGAGAATATGGTGATGGAAGATTCATCTGATAGTATAATTTTTGTTCCACATCTCCACAGTCTACATTGTCTTTGTAATGAAGAGCAATTCTATGCAGTGTAATTGTCCCTTTCTATGTAGCTGAGGGCAAACTACATACTTTCCACCTCAATTACCAATTCTATTCATTTACGTCTTTCCTGTAGATCTAAATGCTGACTTAAGTCACTGTTCCTATTAAAAACTAGCCGTCCGAGCAGTCATTGGCCTAGCTTCACACCTGGCTTTAAGCTTTGGGTAATAAGTAAAAAAAACAGCGTCACAAACACTAACAAACACTAACATTTGTAGAAGTTGTCAAGCATTCCACTGCATCACAGATCGAATGATTAATCATTGCAGAGACGAAAGCAGCTGTGTGCCTTATTTCTTTATATAAGCTGTGCTGACTGTCAATTCAATCAAAATGTCTGCAAGTTTTTACACTTCCACTAACATGAACAGTTCTGTCTTACAAATAAAGCAGCGGTATGCTGTTGTAATAAATGTGCATGGCTCACTTTCCCAAGTCACAAAATCAGATAATAAGTAGATCAACACTGTAGATGTATTCAATACACATCGAAACGGTAACAGCAACTGCCTTTGTCTTGCTGTCCTCGTGACCAGATCATTTGAGACGACTGTCAATACAAACTACGCCCAAAAAGCCCCTAGCCTTTTCACACATTACACAGTGCATGGTAGGACGTTAACCGCTTACCATTTTCATGTGTAAACACTCTAATTTACAAAACCAACAAAACATGTAATCTGATCAGGGGTGCCCAAACATATGACTGAATTTAACATAGAAAAAATGTAACATATACTCATGATCAAAAATATAGTTGCACAAATAGTCACACCCAGAAGGAATCAACCAACAGATGAACGGTTTGTGGTCAGAAATACTGCTAATGTCAGTCTAAATGTTTCATGATTTATTGTTCCTGGTAACCTTTTTCTTCTTTTCCAATAGCATTGCAATTTCACACTTCCTTCTGGGTGAAACTGTTTTCTTGGGAATTACTGTAAAATTAATTTACATATTTCATTTTTTGTCGTTTTTTATTTTTATTTTGTTCAACTCAAATCAAATCAATAAAAAATGTGCACTAAAATTAGCAGTAAAATACTACATTTGAGTTTGTTCCCTGTAGAGTTTACTGCATGTGACTGTATAGTCCTGTACAGTTTTTTTTTTTTTGTTCATTTGAAAATTTGTCCTCATTCATCCCTAGGTGTATGGCCAGCCTTACCCAGCAGGTTGATTATCCCCTCGTTGTAAGCTGCAAAAAGCCTAATCGAATCTTTGAAGAGAAGCATGAAGGCTGCGTTGATAACCCCATTGGTGAGCTCGTTGGCATTGACCTGGACAGAGAAGTATAATTTGATTTTCTTCGCAAAAAGCTTTGCTACCAAGCAGTGAAACAGACAATTTAAAATCAACGACAGGCTCATCTTTTCTTAAATGGAACTGATGTTAAGTGGGTACTTTGAAGGTGAGCACATATCAGGAAAAAGTGAATGTGATCTAAAAATTGACATTTAGATGTGTGCTACAGGATGGAAACTCACGTTGAAATCTAGGAGGGCATCCATCTGGTTCTGGATAATGGGGATAGTTTTAAGAAGCTTCTCTGTGTTCATGGTTCTCATCACTCCATCAACCCTGAAGGAAAATGTTATTTGTTTTAAAAATAGGTCAAATGGAATATAACCGTGGATGAGCAGGCAGGAGGTTTAATACACCGCCTGTTGCAATGACAATTCCTATCCGTCTTTCAGGCAGACAACAGCATTCACAGCTTCACCTCTACCTGCAGTGTTTGTTCTTTGTCAGTTTTGTTTCCCCAGAACATGACACGCTATTTCTAGAGTTTAATGCTTTTGCTTTAAAGCAATGCGATGGTTAAATCAAACGTTCAGATAATTATGTGATGTCATATACTATGACAACATAAGTTATTTGAAGCGAAATGTCAAATAAAAAGCAATAGATTTCCTTGAATAACTCACCCACGTTTTACTTTTGTAAAATCAAAAGCAACCTGCCGATATGACACTGCTTTTTCGTTCAGATACCGGCTGTACCTCCGGATAAAAGTGGACATGTCATAGCCTGTGAGAGAAAGCACAATATCATGAACCAACACGTATTAATCAACTCTGCATCAAATTATGCAATAAAACACATTTCACTCATAACATTTCATTTCAAATTAAACACTTTGACACAGGTATTAATGGACCACACATCTCAGTTTTACCTAATATTACCAAAAAGAGAAATTGGCATTATGTCTTGGTTAAACTATTGGCTACACTGCCTCCACAAATTACAGTGGTCTCCGTGCCTGTAAACTTTGTGTGTGCACAAATATGTATAAAATAAACACAGAGTGCGAACAGAAGGCATTATCATTAGCTCAGAGTAGAATACACATATAACACTAACAACTGAAACGAAGGGTGGGCATTATCATGATAAAATAAAGTATATTAGCGTGATACACAATATGTTTTTTAGCATAGTGTGGATATCGCCAATAGTAAGGGAACACGGAACATAAGAGCATAATTAATCCCATTTAATTTAACTTAGTGGAGTACAGAATGTGAAATGCTGAATATGAATAAAACTGCCCAGAGTTTTTAATAGCCGTTCTTAAATATGGCACTGCTTGTGCATTGTATCTGTGGATCAAAATATCATAATACGTATTGTGTCATACAGCTCACTTTCCTTTCTTTTTATTTGTTTTCAGCTAGTTTAACATGTTTTAATGCATGGCAGTGTGCGTAACACCCCAAGATCCCAGCCTGATTACATACTAAGGTTTATTAGTCAGTAATTACATTGACCACAATGCAAATGGATAAGTTATACTAAGATCACAAAACAATGCAATGTATCAAAAATACAAACAGGATGTACAAAAAAAATAAAACAGAGCTCTCATGTAAACACGTTTCTTGATTACAGTGGGAGGATTGTCTTTACTCGCTTGTGCTAATTGCTGTTGTTACAGTTCTTTTTTGGGAATTGGTTACTTGTAATAAAAAAATGGTTGTCGGTTTAGGAGCATAAGACGTGATATGCAGAATACCAACATCAGATCATGTGATAACTCACGGAATGCCTCTCAGTCAATCACAATGTGGGTTTACGCTCACTGTGGTATAACTATTGCTTTAGCGGTTACAGGTAAAAGCTAAAATTACAGGTGAAAACCCATCTGCAGCTATCCCTGAATTCATTTTTTATTTTAATCTGTTGTAGCTTACAATGTTCAGAATCTGAATATACTAATGAATGTCAATAACTATTTTCCCAGAAAGAAGAGAAAATGCCAACACTTCTGCCACCTGTGGAGATGCCAACTCTAAAATCATAGGTGTAGCCACTATAACAGTGCAAAAACAAAAATAAAATGTTCTGTCTCAAAAAGCCCTGAACATGCAGGTGGAGGATTTGTACAAATAAGACAGAAATCCTGATGTATAATTACATGCAGAACTGAGATGACACACTGTACCTTGTAACCCACTTTTATCCAAGAAGTTGCTGAGGTTGAATAACGTATTTCTGGAGGCCAAGTACTGAACAAATCGCTGCAACAAACACATGACAAATAAGTCTTATGCGATTAGGACCTTCCTAGAACTCTGTATAGAGATATAAGCATATGTGCCTGAATATGGGGCTGACAATAACACTCACCTCGTTGCCATAGACCATGAGGTGGTGTGTTGTGATGAGGGATTTGAAGACAACTACCCAGCTGGTGTTGGTGGTCCTCTCAAACAGCGAGTCGGCCAGCTGAGGAATGTTTACGTTCATTTCATTGGTACAATGGATAAGATCTACACAAGAGACAAAACAACAAAATCACCAGAAGGTCAATCCTCAAAAGATACAGAAACCACAGCTCAGTGGGCGTGTGCTGAAAACCTGGTTGCAATGATTCTGTGTAGTAACCCACATAATGCTTCAAAAAAATCTCTTAAAAAACAGAATTGATTTATGCTGGATTATATAATCAAACACAGGTATTGCACAACACCTTGAACAATGTGATACGTAGGAGGAAATAAGTCTTCAACGATGAAGTGCTAGGCAGAACATTCAAACAATGATGCAAGATCAAGCATTTTCTATGCCTAATCTTGAAATATGGCAAGTGAGACATTACCACAGAAATTGTAAACACTGATACCAAATCTTTCAACTCTGCGCCTTTCTCAAAATTCAAACTGCTTTTCTGGAGGCATGCTGAAATAAACACATAGTCATCTAACAGAGAGGTGTGAACCGGAGCCTATTGATTAGAGTTGCACAATTAATGGTATATTAACTGAAACTGTAATTTTGGCCTTTGCAATTAGTTAAACAGCAATGTGTAAGTTCCTTTTAGTTCTATGTCATACAAATTATTTCAGGCAGTTTCGGGAGTCTCATTTAAACACAGGAAATTTGTTTAATGCCACCTTGGTCAATACTGTTGAGCAACAGACTTTTTATAACATTACAGGGAAAAATCCTTGAAAATAGCTTTTCCCTTATCTAAAAAAATAAATAAATAAACCAAGACATGCTTGGTTCACTTAGTTCTAATATGAAATATAAGATACACATTACCAAAGAAGGATGACAAAGACTTTCCATTACTTCCTAGCTGCAACAGACTATTGTGTGAATCACCAAAGGCCCCGCAGTATGATATAATCACAATACAATATCACTGCGTTTAAAAAAAGGTATCATTTGCAATTTATTACCTTTTTTCCTGACATTTTTGCCCCCAATTGAATGTAAGCATTTGTTATAACTAATTGGATGAAATTTTAAGTTCATCTCACATCAACAGTATATATTATGATATACTGATACTTGGAATCCAGACAAAATATTGAACTACCATGCTGCATTCATGTCTTCCCCAACTCCAAAGGTACATACCAAACATTTTGGTAATCAGTCTTCTCAAATATGTTTAGGTCAACTGAGTGAGTCTGATTTTTCAGTAACTGATTCCTGGCTAACTGGCTACGTATGTCCTGTTCTTTGTGAACGTGCTTCTTTAGCTTTGTGAATGTGTGACTTTTAATCGCATGGCTGCCAGGATTGACATAATCCAGCCACCACCAAAATGTGGCCAACTTTATTTCTATCTTTCGCCATATAGGTTTTGTAATGACTAATTAATAGGTCACATCAACATAGTTGGCAGTGTAATACAGCAGTTATAACTGCAAGATGAGTACAGACATCAGCCGGCAGGACAATGAATAAGTTAGTAGATAAAACTGTTTACTGGATGGGCGGGTGAGAAGGGGACTTGTTCATTGAAAAAGGCTTCCCGTGAAAACATTAATTCGCTTAAAAATGTTTACTGTCTACTGACTCAGGCTGACCTGAATCCAATAAATCCATGCCCAAAACCACAGTCTGCAGTTTGCAGAGTGGCGGGAATATAGTGTACCCATAACTTTTTCTTCATGGACAATACATGCTGCTTATTGATCACAGGGTTTCTCCTCACAAGGCTACAGACACACACAAATAAATACGAGGATTATAGTGGACCTGGGGAAGTCGTCAGACCTTGATGAGGCTGCAAATAGAATTCTATTTCCAAGCACAGTTTAGTAACTCACTAGACTGGCATTCGACCAGGACTGCTTTAAGAAGGTGCTAGTCATTCACAGACATCAAGGGCATGCTTAGCTTGGGTTCTAATGGACACTGCACAAGCTTCTTTCACTGAGTCTGCACTTTTAACAGCATCACTTCTGGAGTGACTTCCAGAAGGCAACCTGGACATAGCAGCCTGGGAAAAGCCTCACCAGTTATCTCTAATAGTGGTGCCAAAATGTGTCAAATAATAATACTTAAATAAACCAAAAGTCCCACAGAAACTAGGCTGCAGTGGTCGACTCATCTGATCTGCCTGAACTGATTAAACTCGTTGCAGCTGTAAAATAAAATCATCCAGACTATTTGGTCACCTTTCCAAATCGTCTTCACCTACATATATTTACATATCCAGATATCCAGTACCTATAGACTATAAATAGATGACTGAAGGGCTGAGCTCTCGTACTCTTATCACTGAACAGGATGCTAGCTGCAGATGCTGCACTACAGCCACAGCCACTCTTACAATACAATCAGCAGTGCCTCATTATTAGCTTAGCATCACTGGGGCCTGTCTGTCCATTGTGAGCTCCGTTAACGGCGCCATAACAATACAGCTACACCGTTAAAGGACCCTTGAAGATTTTTAGATCTTTAGTGTAGCAGAAAATCAAGCTGTCAGTATGAACAGCACTTACAATCCAGATGTTTCTTTTTTGGGCCCATGATTTCGTGCGTCGTTGCCTTGCACACTGTTTTGGACACCGCCGATCCGGTAACGCTGTGCTGAGCGGCGGTTATCCTGTCAGTAATGCTCTGCCCCGACATCTTTGAAGCGATTAATGATCAAATGTTCAATTTATATGAGGCAAAATGACAAGACGTATATAATGTCCTGTGTGTTGGCCCTCCGTTTTCCACTTCTTTGGCTTGAAAGGCGAAATGTAAGCGGTCTGTCTGTCAGGTGGAGGAGGAGGACGGTGGCTAAGTTAAATCCAGGCAGAGAGAGAGAGGAGAGAGAGAGGTTGACGTTAACGGTGAACGTTTACTATCCACAGACCGAGGCGGTAAAAACGATTGAGCCGTTACATTGTTGAAAATCCAGCGAAAAATAATTCACAGGTGACTCATCTCTCGTCCACTTGTCTCGTCCCAAATCCCTGCCGGCTCTTAATCTAGCCAGCCCTGCTAGGCGTAAGGGACCGAAGGCATTCGGTGAAATGGCGGGCCTGAGCTGCTCCTTCAGAGTTCGATTTTTTTTCCCACCCGAATTTCAACAAGTCCTGCCTCGTGCGTCTGGATTGGTTGGTGATTTTGGCGTCCTGTGCTACGATTGGCCAAACGTTCAGCGACTTGCCGGGAAGTATGAGTTACTAGCCAATCATAGCGCAGGAGGGGGCAGACTTCGTCGGAAAATGGGTGTAAAAAACAGCGGCTGAATATAGGCCACCCCGTTAGATGCTGATCCTGGATCAGAATTTTGAATTCACTTCTAACGGAGTAAAGGTCCACAAAAGACTCATTCAAATCCTTACAAAACTGCAAAAAAAATCGATATTCGTATTCATTTCGACTCTTCCTGGAGCTCGACATTAATGAGTGCTCCCATTCTTTGATCGTATTGAACAGTATTGTTACTCTGGCTCTGCCCCTGTTGTGGTGGATAATGCTGCATGAAGTCTATTAAGGCAGTAACAGCAGCCGTCTATAGGCCATAACAGAAAAAAACATGGATTAGAGGATTAACGGAGGTCTGATAGTTGGGTGTGTACGCAGTGAAAACGCTGGATTTGTGGGATTTTCTATTCCACATATCCAACAGCTCTGAACCTCCTGATACAACTGTAAAGCTCCACAAGAGGGCGACACCTTACTGTCATGTGAAGAGCAACTCCCGAGCATCTGACGTCCTGCTCTTCTCCTGAGCATATTCCTTTCATAATACACAACTCCCACTTTTCCTGCTCTGAGTATATCATCCCAGTCTAAACTGGTTTATGCTGGTTTATCCTGGTCTGATACCAGCATCCAAAACTATAAACTATAAACTCTATAAACTATAAACTTTTCATTCTTATTTCGCCCCTTCTCTAAACCTTTATCCGCGTGTTACACACATCGCAGGCATTCAGTTGGTCAGTGAAAATATTTTGTCTTTTGATCAGTTAAATAAAGATGTGAAAGAATGAACACAGATACTTGTTTCAAGTTCTTTTACAAAATGCTCAATTTTCCTTCAGGTTGTATAAATAGGTTTCTAATAATAATATTAAAATAATAATACATATACACAGATTGTCAAAAAATAGATGTACCCAGAGGGAAATTATAGATTGCAATGATATTCAGAAGAAAGATAAGAGTTACCAGGAACAATAAATGATGATACATTTAGACTGATGTGAGCAATATTTATTGAGCTGCACATACAGAAGTATAGCTAATGCAACATGCCAGATATTTCACTATGGAGTTTAATGTTAATTTTAAAGAATATATGTAGTTAAGGTGTCTGATACCTGTCCTAACAAACAGGCATCTTGAGCTGTGTGCAAAAACAACAAGTACAGCTAAACTCCTTAACCTGAAGTGGTGACTCAATGGTAACTTTAATAATGGATTATTTGTGATAGATGGGGTTTGTGGGAGAAGGAGGTAAAATATGGTACTAGTAGGCTATGATTTTGTTCCTGCCCTTTGGTGCGAGGTGGGGTAGTCAACAGAAGACATATTACATGCAGGTCTTTTTAGTAGCATGTATCTCAGGTTTATTTCAGGATGACCTTAATGAAACAGCAGCTTTACTGTGTATTCATGCACACCATAATGCGTCAGTGTTCATTTCAGCATATGTGCAAATTCTGAGATTCAGAGTCATTTGTATGAACTGCAATGAAAAGGTGTTGCTGCAGTTGCAGACGGACTGTCAGAATGTTTTAGAATGCAGTACATGATCTGGTGAGTAAGTAATACATAGAAATCATAGTCATGTGAAAAATAATTTCCAAATACATTAAATATTGTCAAAATGGCACACATTACACTACAGGGAACAAGCTACTGGTTTTACTGGACACTTTCTATTTATCTGCATTGTATTATGAGTTTCTAAAACATAATATTTATGATGTTTGTTGTTTTCCCTAATATACAAAGTTTGGCAAATAAACAGTACAGCATTAACAACAGCATTAACGTGCTGAATGGTGTTCTCTGTAGCGGATGTGTTCACTTACTTTTACTTGGAAAAAGTATCAAATATGCAATTTGACCAGCAAAAACTGGCACTTGCTGTGATATATTGTTATCTGTTTATTTGAGAAGCTGCATAGTTTGCAGAATTTAGTCAATTATTAAATAAGGAAAAGTGCAATGATTGCTTAAAAATGAGATAAAATAATACAATTAACTATAACGGTTTATTACATGGTTTCTCTGAATTCTTTTGTTGTTAAGTAGTCAAAATTACACGGTGTGTGGATGATTAAGATTATTGTTATGTTAATGTATACATTTTGTACATTCATGCATGTTTCATATTGGGGTAAAATCCAGTTGAACAGAACATTTCTAACGAATGCTCAAAGTCTGAAACCTTTGAGTAATGGCATGTACATTACACTCTGTTTTGTCTAGAGTAACATATTCCTTTAGTCAAAGGCTTATGTTCCACCCCTACATAATACGTTATCCCGGTGTTCCCCCCCTGCTGAGGAATCCAATCATGCTTTCAGTCCGGCTCAACAAAAGGCCACATGTCTTCAGAACACATGTTACCAGAAGTTGTAGAAGTTAAATCTCATGAAAAATACAACAATCAGATTCGGGTCACGTTTATTATGTGAACATATCTAAATATTTTGGATACTTCTGCTGCATTGCTCTTAAACAGGATGGAGTAAGTGTACGTGTAGCTGTCTCTTTAAATGACATCTATTCTGTGTTTCTGAAATATTAGATCTTTTGTCCTGTTTTGTAATTGTAGTCACATTTCAAAAGATGGTTTTACGATTCAGGTACACATGGACTACTTTACCTCCAAAAGTCCCTGGATGTTTGCTGTTTTGGGCGCTTTGAATAAAAAAGGATACTAAAAGGGTTTTTTGGTTGTTGAGAATTAAATAAGTAATATTAAGCACTTATTTCTTCTGCAGTACCATTAATAGTCGCCTACAGGTCATTACTGCCTAGTTCAAATCACTTTCTGGTCCACGAAGTTTCTATATACATATAATCTCTCTGGCTTTCATAAATACACTGTACCTGCTTCATTAGAAATTCCTGTTTTGCTGGTGTACAGCTTGAGACTGTAGCCTCTCCATTAATGCACAGCTCAGATTAGTCCTCCTGTAACCCAGGACTGTCCAAAATGTGCTCTGTGAGGACATCTACTGAAGGGGTTAATTCTAAAATGCACTTTAGACCACTCTGAATTTCCTTTATGTCATGAGACACATTGCTGGGAACAAGCTTTACATATACTTCAAACGTTTACATTTGCAGCATTTATTGGTATAGCACAGCATAGCCACCCAGCATAGCCACCCAGACCAGGATTCAAACCCCAGTCTCCCTCATGTGGTGGTGGTGGGTCCCTGGCAGGTAATGGTGTTATCTGCTGAGCTATAGCAATCACCAACATCAGTGCTGCATTATTAATACTACCTTTATTAGAGTAATACAAATATGTAAACTGTCGTTCTTGTAAATACTGAATGGAATAAAACTCTTCATGTATTTGTACCACAACCCTGTTTCCAGGATAGATGATGTGCAAAACCAGAGTGCGATGATGTGCAAGTCATTTAAACCCTATATTACAAAACCTGAGAAATCATTTTTAAAAAATGTATATATATGACCACTTTAAATATATTGCCAGCAACATGCTTGAACAAAGTTCCTCAAAGGAATTTGGTAACAAATGATGTTATATTGCTAAATGCATTTCAAAAACCTAAATTAACACCTACATCTATGCTGCGATGATGTTGCTGATAAAAGTGATACTTTAATTCTAATAACAGGTTTAAATTTCAGAAGTCTTTGTTTTCTGTGTCTGTCTAAATCTGTCTGATCAGGTAGTGACATGATATATACATATATATATATATATATATATATATATATATATATATATATATATATATATATATATATATATATATATGTACATAGGTAGAGGTAAGACCACAATAATTTTACAAACTATTACGGAATAATATTTAGTCTAGTCATTTTTGAGAAAAAATAAACCGTTTATTTTTCCTATAGATTAATAATTACTGTCAAATATATCTCTCATATAATTATAAGAAAACAAAGTTAAAAATGAAGGCCATAACTAACAAAAGAATTTTCTTTGGGGCTTTTTTGTCATCTTTGCCATGGCTGCACGTTATTTTGGAAGACACTGTGGTTATGAGCACGAATGGTGCTCAATACTGTCATCATCAACATTGTCACCAAATGTCATGTAACCCCTTGGGAGTAATTAGGATGCTTGGTCACCTGACTTGAAATAGGTCACTGCACAGGTTAGATATTTGGCAAAATACGGTGAACACTAATAATTCAAGGTGTCAGTTTCTACTGTATAGAAGCCATTTTAGGTCAATAGGAGTATCTGTTCCTATGTGGAGTGAACAGTAATTGACTAAAGACTGTAGCCTTCGTGTATTATTTTATCTGAGTGTGATTTTTCATAAAGTTATTTGTTGGGTAAGTGAGAATGAATCTGGTCTGCTGAGCATGTCACATCATTTCATAAAAAGTGCTGTCTGAATAATGTGTATACAAAAGAAACTCAACCACTCAGCAGGTTTATAAAATAGAACCACATAAATCTTTGCAGTAGAAATTTAAGTAAACACATTACCGTACCACTGCCTGGCTGTACAGTGAATGGTCCACCACACAAATAATAACTGGTCGATTGCGGCACTGTGTTCAGAAAAAACTGACCAGTGATAAATGGGGTTGAGGGTTGGCTGATGGTTGAGGGTTGGCTGATACATCATACCAGCTTCACCCGTAGTGAATTCGGTTCAATTCAATTCAGTTCAAAGAGGTTTTATTGGCATGGCTATAGTCAGTACAATGTAGCCTAGACCCATCCAATTAATTTGTAAAATCTATTGGGAGAAAATGCCCCACCTAACAACATGGTAGATGATGTGCTCTGGATTTATATGCTGCCATGTTGTTGGTGATACATGTTACAATTTATGTAAACCATTTAAAGTCTGCATAATGATTGTTTTTAAATTACTTATAGCACCCAACAAGAATCCTACTCATAGCACCCAACGGTGCACCCAGTCTAACAGTAACAACAGATCAGTGACCGGCCCAGAGCGTCAAAACCAGCTGCGCGCTGTTCCACCGTCCCCTGATGGAAAAGGCCCAGAGAATAGCTTTCTTTAGTCCCTTCAGTGGCTGGTGAAAACATAATTCCCTGATTGAGCCCCCCGCTGAGCACAGGCATTAGTGCCTGATGACAGAAGCAGATCAAGCCATGAGGATACGAGTGGGAAATCGTTGAAGCTGCTCATATTTCCAGGCCCGTGAAAAGATTTGTTCAGGCCACTCTGATTTGATGTATTTTCCCATGTTGTGCAGGACAGCCTGTATTGTTGGAGCATCCTGATAATGACTCCCTGTTCTGGCCTTGACTGGAGCCGCATACAGGCTGCAGGATTGGAGATGTCAGGATAACCACTGGCTTGCGTGCAGCGTGTCAGAGCACATGGGGCTCTGCTGATTCACCTGCTTTTGATGACCCAGGTAAGAGGCTTGAGCCTTCAATTCCAATACTCTAGTTTCTGTGTCTAAAACAAGTCTTTAAAACACGTCCACAGGTCAGACAGGGTTCTAGTCCCATCAGTGAATAGTTAATGCCTTAATCTAAAGATTTACTGTCCTGTAGCTTCTACAATTTAACAGATAGCTAATATTAAAGCAATATCTTGTTAGGCGGTTATGAGCGGCAGGAACTAAAATGTGGATCTACATGTGGGCTGTTAGAGTTTAAGCCCCACTAAAACATCTGTTTATCGTTGTATTTTCCAGGGGCTGAAATGGAGCTGATAGGTTTTCTATTTCTTTTATCCAATGCGATTTCTTTGACTTCTACTCAGTTCAATGGATATAACTGTGATCCAACCTTTCACAGCAGGTTTCCAGGTAAGCAGTCTGCAAGGTCTATAACCATAACTATTTCAGCAGTGCGGTTAGTCTTTCCAGACCAAGGGTCGGTTTCCCAGACATAGATTAGGATTAAGCCTGGGCTGGAAGGAATTTACTTTGATGAATTTACCTTGATGAATTTACGTTGATGAATTTACGTTGATGAGTTAGCATGTGCTCTGCAATTTAGTCCTGGGAATAGAAATCAGGCCCACATGTTCCAGTTGTGCTGCATCGTCTGTTTGTGATAGTGTGTTTTGACCAACAATACAGCAAAAATGTTATGATTTTTTTATTTTAATAATTAGTTTAATTTTGGATCATTTTGTATTGGACTATTCACAGTGACATTTTGATGGTGCCGTTGAATGCATTTATTCAGCATTTTAAATTGTTTATTGATGTCTATGGTCAGGATGAAATGTGTCCAAATTACACCCCTATGATTGGCCCTAGAATGACTTAAGCTGTTTTACTTTTTTTACTGAGCTGTTGAAATTTGATAAGTTCTGCTTTTTTGCTGATTTACAGTGGGACGCCATGATAATCAGTGGAAAGAGACACAGACAGCATACAAAGTTTATGCCTGTGTATACAAAGGTTACATAACTGTAAGGAATCTTTTATCTGCTCTGGTGCAAATTAGCTTGGCTGTTGAACTATTCAGTTAGCTCTGCTAGCACTAGTTACGTGGAGTTTGCTATGTTACCTATACTAGCTACTTTCAGTCTCGACATCAACACAAAGTAAGTTAATGTTGATATAAACTGCGAAACCTTCAGTTTAAGATGATCTGCTTTAACCAGCAAACAGTGTTGAATAACCCAGCATAGCTGCTTCTTACAGTTTGCTGAGTGAAGCTGAGTGAAGGAGTGAAATGTGCTGAGCAAACTTACATTTTTGTCCACCATGTTAAAAAAGAGGTGCGCTGAAGTTGGCCTTCTCTTTGCTAGCTTGAGTTGCAAATTTGCGCACTGGTGGTGGAACCGAACCTGCAGTTAAGAAGCTGGCAAATACAAAGCCAATTTCGGTTTTGTTTAAATCAGCCATGCTCCCTGACAGTTCGGCTCCTTGGAAAGGGTCTAAAATTATGGGGTCTAAGTAAATAGACTCTTATGTAACATTTAATGAATTTGGAGTCAGTCTATTTTACTGATCTCCCGTAAAAGCATATGCTTTAGTCAGAGGTGACTCATTATTCTGGTGAGCTTACAATTTTCCATTCTATGGTATCTTTATCACAATACAAAAGATAAATGGAGCATATAAACAACATGCAAAGGTACCATACATGTGCTAAAGTAGTAATAAAACAACTGGTAAAAGTCAGTAAATAAAATATGACACACTGAAAAATAAATTTGCACATCGGTTCCACAAGAATACACTGCATCAACACAATTCTTTCCAAATAAATGACTGTAATTGTGTTTATGTAATTTAAACCACTGTACACATTTAAATCAAGTAAATTCAAAACATCATTTGTTTAGTATATCGGGCTCACATCCAGTTGGCAACATGCTTCCTTTTACAGTGTAGTATCTTGTGTAAGAGACGGGAGCTTTTGAATTTGCTTCTCCTCCTCCCTCTGTAATTATGTTTTGTTAAAGGTGAGAGGGACATCAGCGTGTACTGCGGAGTGCAGACCATCACCCTGAAGATTAACTTCTGCCCCGTGCTCTACTCCGGCTACACTGACGCTGACTTGGCCCTTAACGGTCGCCACGCAGATGCCCACTGCCGAGGCTTCATCAATAACAACACCTTCCCCACCGCAGTGCTGTTCAGCATCAGTCTCAGCACGCTGGAGGCCTGTGGCAACACACTGGTGGTGAGGCGCACAGTGCTGCTGAATGCTAAATGGAGTTTATCGCTAAAAGAAACCAAGGGCAGAGGACACGTTAGAGTGCACAGATGCTGTAATGGTCCTATCCCAATTATTGGCCCAAACCCTAAGGTCCTTCTTAAAGTGTACACTTTTATGAAAAGGGGTGTAAGAGTTCAAGGTGTATGACAGTGGAGAGCAGAACTGGGACCACTTTCTTTTGCATTACTGTGGAGTCACTTGTCTGTCCCACTCCTTGATTTTGATTGTTTACCTAATAAAGACCTTTAACTTCATTAGAATGATTTACTAGATGCTTAGAAATCTGAATAGAAATCTGTAGAAATGTGTTGAGACATTATTTATGATAATCAGACAATCAGTCCGTAGGTAATCGCGCTTTATATAGCTGTTTTAGTATTTCCAGGGGATGCCTTGTTTGGAGAGGTTGGTTTAATCGAGGAATATTTTGGGATTGTGGTGGATCATGGGTAATTGCATTTACGATAGTGTGATCTCATGTAATCTTATGAGCACGTCACCTTAAGTGCTCATAGTGGGCACAGGTGAGCACCTTTTTGCGGAAAGTTAAAGAAACGGGTCACCCTGCGGGTCAGCCTTGCAGACCTCAGTAGGATTGTACAAAGGATGCATGCATGTCTTATCGTTCAGGAAATCACATGAGCACACACAAGTCTATTTGAAATGATCTAAACATGTGCGTGGATTGGAGCTGTAGTGATGCTGTAGGGCAATGCTAAAGAGGCATTCCATTACTTGTTAGTTAGTTGGCTACATTAACTTTGAAGTTGTGGTGGACAAAAAATAAACTTATCACACCAAACATGTCTTGTCTGATTAAATACAGTGGTGCTAGGTCTGAAAATTCTGAATTAGATTTGTAGCCGGAGTTTAAATAAATCATGGTGATTTAGGCATTCAGTTTAACACAAAGCCAATACTTATTGGTAAAGTGTTTTCATTGTTAAGATCCTAAAAGCAATATTGTATAAATTGAGTTTTGGCCCAGCTTGAAGCTAAATTATGATGATTTAGGCATTCAGCTTTGCACAATGCTAACAATATTTGGTAAGTTGTTTCCATTACTTATTATCTTCGAATATTTTATTTATAGCTTTCATTGCCTAGCAGCTACATTAGCCATAGCTCCAGGCACCAAGCATGTCCTGCTGACAGAATACTTTTTTGGGTAAGAAGAAAAAGTTTTTCAGTTTGTTTTTGCAAACTGTTTATTTAAACAAAGCAGATTGTATTCTATGCCTGTAACACTAAGTGACTGAGAGGGAAGATATAATATAAATTATTAATGATATTAATAAGTATATGAGCCTGTGTTTTATGGCATTAATATTACAATCATACTTATTTTTGCAGGTTTCTACAGCTCAGGGATACAATGCCTATGGAAATATGTCTCTAGTGCAGATTGGAAATGTTTCAGGTTACATCGACACCCCTGACCCTCCAACTATCATTAGCTACCTGCCTGGCCTGCTGTATAAATTTAGCTGCAGTTATCCTCTGGAGTACTTGGTCAACAACTCTCAGCTGGCTTCGTAAGTCTGCTCCTCAGTGCATCATTATTATTTAGACTGTAAGGGAACTAAAGGAGAAATTCACCTTTCTTTTTCAAAATATCCAAATAATTCAGTCCATGAAATCTATCATAAACCAGCGTTCCAGACCTGTGCATGTTTAATCACTTTTCTATTCAAACCACTGTGAATGACTTTGTTTGTATCCATGTTTTTTCTCCAGAGTTTCTCCTTTAAGTTCAGGATATTTACCCCCTCAGTCTTCAGGTTTATCATATAGTTATGAATCATTAGGCTTATTATTCAGTATAATTAATCTATTAGCAACTGCTATGATGCTAACATGAAAACTGAAAAACTGAAAACAGCTTCTCTAAATCAAGTCAAATAAATAAATATCTCTAAATACAAAGCTTTAGAGTGGAATTATTATTCTGTTTTGTTATAACAGTTCACCTTTAAATGCTTGTGTGTGGCAAAAACTGTATATCAACTCAACTGTGTTTGTTTGTTTGTTTGTTGTTGTTTTTTTTCAAGATCTTCTGCTGCTATATCAGTAAAAGACAACAATGGCACATTTGTGAGCACCCTGAGTTTGATTCTGTACAATGTAAGAGCATTTCAGATTAATTTCATCATCAATAACATAGCCAAGATCATAACATAAACCAAATAAAGTTATTTGTGGTGACTTAACAGCTCGACGGATCTTTAGCCCACTGTGTGATGATTTACATGTGCAGTTAGTATGATGCTAATTGATGTACATTTGCTTCCATTATTTATTTTAGCTACATAAAGCAAACATCAGACACTAAACATGTTTTGGCTGATCAACTAAACATGGGGTGAAACATGTACGCTTGATATCTAATGTTGTTTCAGTTAGTGTAACAGAAATTAAGTATCCTATATTTCCTCTCCTCTGGTGTAAAGGAGTTACTCATGTATTGACGTAGTAAAACCCACCTTTTGATGTCTAATTTAATGGATTTTTCTCCTTTCTGACCTCGAAGTGTAATTGGCTGGTTAGTAATCCATTTTTGAATGATGATTTTGCAGGACTCATCCTTCACTCAGCAGCTCTCCGTCCCCATGGCTGGTCTGCCACTGAAGACCAGAGTGTTTGCCGCAGTGAGGGCAAATAACCTAGATCGGAGGTATTGTATTGTTTACCTCTTATTGTTAAACCTCTTAACAAAATTATTATTATTATTATTTACTAGTTGTTTCCTATTGGCAACTTTGATGTTCTACCTTATTTATTGTCAAAATGCATTTTTGTAACTTTATATAAGTGGACTTGTAAAAATAATGTGAGTGGAACACTGGCTTCTTAGCAGACTCTTTTAGTCTAGTTTTAGTTTGTTTCCTTCATTTCTGGCAGCTAAATGGCATCTCACTCAACCTTAAAAGAGTTGTAGCTCAGAGTTTTGACCGCCATCAGTACTATAAATGACCATTTCCCCCCCTGCAGGTGGAATATCCTGATGGATTACTGTTACACCACTCCCTCTGGGAATCCCAAAGATGAGATACGCTATGACCTTTTCTTCGGGTAATTTCACATGCTCTAAAACGATTCGTTAAATGGTGCTCATTAACCAGCAGAGAGCTCATTATCTGCTCAACTGACCGCTTACCATACAAATCTTCCACAATAGCCTTTTGGCAGTGTGTTTTATCTGTGTGTATGTGTGTGTGCTGGTAATGTGAGCTTAGAGATCACTCTTGCATCGACCAGGTTCTAATTTATAGTCTATTTTGCTGTTGTCCAAACAGTTGTCACAAAGACCCGCAGACGACCATTTTCGAGAATGGGAAGAGTCAGATGGGCCGCTTTGCGTTCGAGGTTTTCCGCTTTGTCAGGCACAAAAACCAGAAAATGTCCACCGTCTTCCTGCACTGTGTCACAAAGCTGTGCCGGGTCGATGACTGTGCCATGTTGATGCCGGTAAATATATTATTCATCAGCATACAGTAAGAGTCAAACGTTTGCACACAACTTCCTGTACACTGTAAAATGTGTACATCGATTCTTCATGAATAAATTATATTACATCAACACAGTTATACGTTTCACTTTTCTTGTTTGGCAAAAATTTTAATGTTGTAATTTATTTAATTCATGTGGTCATTAAGTACACATCTGAATCAAGGAAATTCATCATATTTATATCCATATATTTATATCTATTAATATCCATATATAATATTTATATCTCAGTCTCAATCTGTTTCAGATCCTTCTTTGCTGGCAGCTAAATGTTGTCAATATCAACTAAATGAAAGTTTTGACAACCATCATATATGGCTGCCTCCCTCTTGCAGGTGGAATATCCAGATTTATCCAGAGTTTTTTTTCTTACAAACATTACATGACAAACATTCTGGGAAATTTAAATAACAAATGTCGTTAAATGTGCTATACAGTGTTATGCTATACAAATAATGATGCCTTGGCAAATAATTTCAACAAAGCCTTAATGATTTATTAATAAATGGCCAAATTTCTATTACTGGAACACAGAAACACTAAATCTGTAAATATAGTAGAATTAACTGTGTACTATTGTCAGACAAGGTGTTCTAAGGCAGCTTACTGACACATAAAGAAAACAGTCATTTATAAATGTACTTTGTTCTGTATTAGAATGAAAACAATGCTACGAGGAAATGTGTAATGTTTTACCTTTTCAACTTTGTTTCAGCATTATTTCTATTTTATGTTTTTAACATGTGTATTCTGAAACGGAGGCATAAAAACAGCTGGGACAGAACAACCTAACACTAGCAGTGCTGTGCCTACACGATTGATGCAATCATGCTTGGGCATACAAGGGGCACCCAGAAAAGGCCTAGACCTTTATGAGGAACGATGGGTTAACGCTCACTACTTTTCCAAACTGCTACAACAAAAAGCCCTCTACATTACAACACAACCGAATTACAGGAAGTACAGAGAAATCTCTGAGTAAAGGGCAGTGCTAAAAACCACAACTGAATTCCTCTGACCTTTGACCCAATGGACCTGTGTTGCGTTATAGTCCAAAAATGGCATGAGGATAACCCCTTTGCCCAAACCCCTTTGCCCAAAGTTTCACAGCGAGGCTGCTGTGCTGCTCCTTATGATTTTGTACCATTTTAGTGGAAGACAGGTCAAACAGAATTTACCAATCACTGCTCTCTATTTGTCTTAGAATTTCACAATATATTTGGATTTGTAATTTTATCTAATTAGCAACATGTTGACAGCCATAGTGGATTTGTTTTTATTTGTGCTGCAAAGCAAAATCTGCTGTTTTGGTTCAACTACTTTCCTGCTGGGTTCCCCTTTCCAAAATGTTTTGATTAATTTTGAAATGGAAAGAATATTACATATTACAATACAGTAACTTTAGACAAGACTAACTTAATATAGGGGGAAATAGTGTAACACTAATCGTGGCAAGTGCAAATGCTTGGGCTCCCTACTAAATCAGTACCTAGTAACACCCCTTTGGCTGACATCACAGCTTGCAAGCACTTTTGTACCCAATGAGATTTTTCTATTCGTTCTTTTTTTTCTAAGCAGTAATTGAGTCCCATTTGTACTACTTGAGTCCACAGTCTTTGTTTTCAAAAAGCCTCTGGTTCATTCAGATGTTGTTTTGCCATCAAATGTTGACTTTTGTAATGAGGTTGCAGGGAATGTTCCCTTATAATGACTCTTTTATGCAGATCATACTTTGCAACTTTGCACTGTAGATCATTGTATCAGCACTCCTGTGTCAGCTAAACTGAGATGAGTTCCTGAACGACCTGATCTAAATGAGTCTATGGAGGCTTTTCAACTGCCCAAATGACTGCAGATGCTACTTTTAAAGCAACTGTGTGTTAATATATGTGGGAAATTTTTTTATTAATAAGTATATATTACTCATATCAGTAGTAATTATGGACTGGGGTGCCCAAACCTTTGCGTACAACTCTACTGGCAAAATTGCATTTAAAAATGATTTTACATTTCTGATATATAGATTCACAAACTTCCATATTAGTCTTAGAAATGCATTTTAAGTATTTAAGCAAAATATAAGAACAAAATATCTTTAACAATAACAATAGCATATGCTACTTTTGGATGATACTATCATACATTGACTGTATTCTCATGTTGGGATACTGAATGTAAGTGACTGTTAGATTCCTAATCATGTAAATTCATAAAACGGAAAATGACTTAAAAAATGTTAAATGTTGTTTTTCTGCAGATCTGTGGTAAAAGAAGGAAACGGGAGGAAAGTTCAGCTCCAGCTTCGTCTCCGGGAGATGCAGTCATGACTGCAGGCCCCATAATCACCAGGGGTGGTAAGATCCTGAATGTTTGCATTGTCTGCCAGTAGTGCCCAGTGAAATCTTACACTTTATTTTATTGCAATGTCTTCCTTTTTTTTCTGGTTTGCAGATGAAACTCCAACCAACAATTCGCAGCTCGGTAAGAGGTTTCTTCTGTTTATGTAGAATTAGGAGACTAATCCACAGTAGATAATGCAGTAGGTGCAGATTTAATGGTTCTGCTGTAAAGTAACATTAGGTCTTTATGAGTGCTCTCTGTCAAACACAAAAGTAAACACACTAACAAAAAAGAGACTGACTGTTTATTTGTTTTCTAGTATTTTTGTATATTCTCTGGCTCAGTTAAATTCCACTGAGCTTTATTAGCATTACCACGAATAGAATATAAATAAAACCTATACAATTTTCCAATTTCCATATACCTCAGTAATAAGTTAAGCTCAACAGACAAAAAAATTGCCACCTTGCATGCCAAGGGCGGTAGTAACTTTAGGCTCTTAAAGAATGGTGTTACATGAGGATGATGGGGCAATAAATACATGCATAGTGTGCAACGGGATTCATAGATTGAGAAGAGATGGTACAGTGCTGTGAAGGTCTCCTTCGATGTATAGAAAATGGGTCACAAAGCAAATGTTATTGATAGGAAGAAAGGAGCGATTGTATTTGTCTTTGCCAAAAGTCATATTCATAGTCATAGTGTAATGAACATAGCTAAATATGCAGGTGTATGGAATCATACAGCCCAACTGCACAGCTCTGTGATATAAGAGAGGCTGAGCATTGATGTCACCTACATCTAGAAACATATCCAGTCCATGCCTAATCAAACTGGAGTTGTCATTCATACTTGTGGAGATATTACATGCTCTTAGGTGCGTTTTAGCCACAGGTGACTGTTCAGTGAGCTTATAAAGAGTATTGTAGCTCAGGCTGCTTTTTTCCTAAAGGTATAGTAAAGAAATAGGGATAAAGGAATAAAGAATAGTTTGAATTTGGTTTATTACAGTTCTTGCTACATAACACCACATCCAACCATGAAAGACCTGTAAATACAAAAATGAAATTTGAGAAAAACAGATCATTTGGGTCCTTTAAATCTCTCTAAGACACTTTCCTTCTCTCGCTTAGTCCCAGCAAGTGATCGCTCCCTACGGCTGGACACAGTGACCAGTGCTCTGGCATCAGGAGTGGTAGTGCTGGGGCTTATGAGCCTGGGCTTCTTCATCTTCTCCCTTAGGCTGCTCCGGAGGTCCAGTTCCTCCATGGTGATCACAGGCCGCAACCCCAAATGACATGCACTCTCTTACTCTGCCTTTGTTTGAACTTGAGGTGCTGCAGCACTCCAAACCAGACCACTGATTGCCATTCATCTCCATTGTTTTATTATTTTTCCATTACATTACAAACCCAAAGTGTTTTAATACCTCAGCTTGTTATATTGATGTCTTTTCAGGGTCTGTTACATTTTAAAACACAGAGTAAGAACAGTATGATAAAGTGAACATGCTGCTTGAAGTATTTCTTGTCTGCTTAACTGTGTAAGTCTATGTCTGTTTGTATGTGCATGTCACATTTGTCATGTATGTCTCTGTGTGTACGTGTGATTTGAGAACACACTGTATATCTCTGCAAGAGTCTGTAAATCTCATGCAAATGTGATCTAAGGTGAAATCCAGTGGTTTTAAACAGCAGTCTCAACTAGTCCCAACCACTCTGCCAGCTCAGCAACTGATTATTAAGGCCTTGATCAGCTGGCTCACGCACGTTGGGGGCAGACAAAACCTGAAACTGTGCATAGTGTGTCACCAAGCATGGAGTTTGAAAACCATTAGCGTAGACTGTACATTGTTCAAATGTGATGTGCCACTGTAAACTGGTTCCCCTGACTGAGTTCAATTTAATAATTTGTTGTGGTGGTACAAACTCATACATCTAAACATATCTCCTGAGGGTGTTAAGAATTCAGTGTAGTAAAAATAAATAAACAAATAAACTAACATTTCAAACTGAAAACTGTACCTGAACATGCCTCTGAGTCTTATCCAAGGGTCTCTCATTCAGTTCTAGGCTTTCAGCCACACCTATTGCTAATATGTTAGACTTGTAGACTTGGTCTTACTGAAGAACTTTAAATGTGGCACTGTCCTAATATACCGCCTTCGCCACAGGTCAGATTCTCTGAACTGCCCTGCTAGATCTGCCTTGGTCAACTATAAGTGCAATTAATGTGAAGTGGATGCATCAACAACAGCTCAGCCATGAAGCCACAGATCATGCAAACTCACAGAGTAAGGCTGAATGCTGTGTGTAGCATTTAAAAATCTCTCTGTTGCTTCACTCACTACAGTGTTCAAAACCGAGAACTATCTGTCTATCTCTCTACCTACCTACCTACCTACCTACCTACCTACCTACCTACCTATCTATCTATCTATCTATCTATCTATCTATCTATCTATCTATCTATCTATCTATCTATCTATCGGATCTACCTACACTCACCTCCATCTACCTACCTACCTAACCTACCTATCTATCTATCTATCTATCTATCTATCTATCTATCTATCTATCTATCTATCTATCTATCTATCTATCTATCTATCTCTCTACCTACCTACCTACCTACCTACCTACCTACCTACCTACCTATCTATCTATCTATCTATCTATCTATCTATCTATCTATCTATCTATCTACCTACCTACCTACCTACCTACCTATCTATCTATCTATCTATCTATCTATCTATCTATCTATCTATCTATCTATCTATCTATCTATCTATCTATCTATCTATCTACCTACCTACCTACCTACCTACCTATCTATCTATCTATCTATCTATCTATCTATCTATCTATCTATCTATCTATCTACCTACCTACCTACCTACCTACCTACCTATCTATCTATCTATCTATCTATCTATCTATCTATCTATCTATCTATCTATCTATCTATCTATCTATCTATCTACCTTGATGTTTTGTGAGTTATTGAGCAGTGGTTATCTTTTAAAGTGGTATTGAAATGGTCATTGGACCTTCAGTTATCATAAATACATTGTTTGACGTGTTTGGTGTTGAGAAACCCCAGAAGCCTGCATAGAGCCCTGAACTTAATTAGATTAATTAGACTGTGTATGCAAGCCAGGCCTTCTCGTCCAGCATCAGTACCTGATCTTAGTAAAAATGCTCTTTAGACTGAATGGGGTCAAAATATTATTCTCAGAAGATTTGAGAACATGACTTAATGCACTTGTTTCAGAATGACGGTGTATCTGTTAAGTTCTGCCCTACATCTCTGAACTGCTCCTTACCTTCTGTTCTTTCATGTTTTCTTTTCCTGATTCACACTCAACTACTGTTCAACCTGCAGTTTAAAGAATGTACGGCAGAAGATCAAAACATGAAGTTCATTTTTTTGGAGAGGAGAAGGAGTCACAGATTTGAAAATGAAAACTACATTTTTGAATGCGGATTACAGGGTTTAAAAATTTGGCTTTTTTTATCTAGAACATCTAGAGCACTGGAAGTTTTGTGGGCTCACTCTATTCTACCTGTGGGCCCCTAGAACTGTCATCACTTACAGCCCCACTATAGTGATGTCCCTGAAAACAGCTCTTTGCAAAACCCTGTGAACTCTGGAGATGTTGATGGAGACAAAGATAAGTCGAATGGTTGTCTCTCATTCTAGCACTCAAGATCTCTCCCATCTGTGGTCTTTCTCCACATAATTGCAGATTTCAGCAGGCATTGTGAGCCAGACTTTCTGCTGGCTGCGAGCCAGGAGTCACTGAGCTTTCAGATAAAAGAACTGCAGCATTATCTGTTGCATGACAGCGTTTTTACCTGGTGGTGCTCGTCCATTTACTTAGTCCATTTTAAAACAATGACGGCATGCTGACATTAAACCATATGACTGCATGCACATGTGTGTTTCTCCTTGTACTGTACACGTCATAGCCTTTAAGTTTATTTGTGTGTCCGGAATGCTTCCACAGTTTTTGTGTTCTTTACAATAGGTGAAGGAAACACCCAACACTCTGTCTTGACCCCAACCAGAAAGGTTGTTTTCCTTCCCAGGTAGCTCGGCTGACAGGCTTGTGTTACCACCCAGCCGGGCCTCTTGACTTTCAAAATAAGATACAGTAACACTATTTCATTTTCTTACTTCAGAAACTTTTACATATAGTAGCCCACACTTTCCTGGAGGTTGCTCACTTTGCAACCCCAAAATGTGTTGAATACTCTGCATCTTCTATATGATCTTAGAATAAAATTCTATTCTATTCTATTCTATTCTTCAAGAATATTTATTATACTAATACCCCAACAGCAAAGCGCCACTTGTTACCCCCAGATCCAGGTGAACTGTTTGTGATTTCGGATATTTCCATGTGAATCTCTGGTGTTAATAGACAGCTGTGGCAATACAGTCCAATAGAGTGAATTACACCTGCACCTGTGAGCGGGACCTCATTGTTTACATTCCTACAAGAGCATGTTCCTAGTTTATTAGATTACACATTAGCATGGAAAAGGATGTATGCTGGGTACCCACACTGACAAAGCCAGTGGTCATTGTTTCTGACTTGTCTTTGAAGGAGATGTGTGAAGATGTAACCGTACACATTACGTTGGTTTGCCTCTGGGTAGGTCTGTGGTACCTTATCCAAAGGGAATTGTTCAAAAGCAACCCAACCAAGCTTGTAAAATAACAATGACCTTGTTTCTGACCAATGCCAGGGAGAAGACTGCTTTTTTTACGACCTCCACATGTATATAAAACAGAGTAAGGGTATCTGGGGGTTGATGCAACAATCTCCCCACACCAATAAGGATATCTCTTAGATCTGAAGTACAGTGAGAACTGTCGGGCGCGTTGAGGCTTTTTCATGCGATCTATGTTGATGAAGGACAAATAGCTGAAATGGGTTTCTTTGGCCTTTTCATGCTGGGAGTGCTTCTTCCAGGCTACCAGGCCCTCACCCTGTCTGAATGTGGAGCCTATGCCAGACGTCCAGGTAATGTGCAGCCAGATTTTCTCTAGTTCCCAATGGAAAGTACATATTGGAGCCATTCTGATGATGTCCTAACTGGGCTGTCTTTTGCTTTGTACCACCACAGCGTACACAGACATATCCGTGTGGTGTGGGACTCAATACATTGAGCTGACCATCCTGGTTTGCCCGGTCATTTACACTGGATACAATGAGAGCCTTCTGATTTTAAACCAAATCGCGGACATTCCAGGGTGCCGAGGGCAGCTGAACACCTCGGTCACTCCTCCAGTCGTTCGCTTCACATTCCCACTCAGACAAGCGGATGCGTGTGGCAGCATCTTCACGGTGAGTCAGGGGCCTGGTTGCGATCAGAGTCCACCGGCAGAGGGCGCCACGGCGTTTCTTTCGCACTCGGGCTGTGTCTCAAATCAAGCCCCGTTCCCTATGTAGGACCATCGTGCATCAGGCTTTGTTGACAAGCATAAGTCATACCTGTGTTATCTTAAGTTTAAAAAAACGAAATGGTTATTAGTTTATTTAAAAAGTTTCAGGTTATTCAGTTCATTAGAAGCAATTTGTCCTTGTTTTTGGGGGACTTGTGTTTTGCGTGAGCTGCCTTGGGAAGAACTAATGACAGTACTTAGTCTATGTAAGTCTTTTTGACCTCATTAAATCACTACATTTTTCCTTCCCTAGATAGTAAGTGATAGTGGATATGAGACACTGCCCCAACTGGCACTCAAGGCGCGAGGGGCCGTTTTTTGAATTTTCGTCTTCAACTGACAAACGGTTTAAATCACAGCACAACATACCGAGACTGGTGATGGTCGTACTTCTACTGTGTGAAACCGCGCGAGAGAAATGAAGACGAATACATACCAAATACCTATGAAATAAATGTCTTTATGTTTGTTATCAGACTACTAGTGCTCCAGGTACTGGAATCTTCTCGGACTTCTCTAACATTCAGACGGTCAACATCAGCGGAGTGATTCGCTCCTTCGACCCTACAGTGGGAACCGTGACCTACAACGCCGAGCTGAAGTATTTCTACTCGTGTGCTTACCCGCTGGAATACCTCATCAACAACACAGTGGTTGAAGTGTAAGTGTTTCTGTTTCAGCCAGACAATAAATCCGAGTAAATAGATGTAAACAATGGTCTGACATCTGGTATAAACTGGCTTAGGAAGGTCAGGTGCTGGTCCAGCATTGACTCTAAAGGTTGTTAGGTTGGTCCAACCTAAAAATATTACTTAAGTTTATTATAAGCAAATAAATTAGGCCTATTTTTTTCAACTTATTTTATATGCTTGTAACAAATTGAAGTAATTGTTTTTGGTTGCAGTTGTTTTACATATTTACTGCGTTGAGCATGTTTGTTTTTGGTTCTGGTCTACTGGTCTAATATACCTTAATATTCTCACATGTTCATATGAAAGCGTCCAGGTTGTGTGTTATGCAAATAGCACTTAAATGAACAATATGTAAGTTTACAAAATTAATATATAGTATTTGTAATTTAAAACTCTGCTAAATTAATTAAAACTGATATCACTTTGCTGCAGAAATATCTGCTGAAGTTACCATGCTAACCAGCTAACCCCACAAACTCACATTAGCGTTATAATAATCAAGACTATAGAACCACTAAAAGCACAGGATGTCCCACTGTGTTGGTGAATTTCTAATCACAAAGACCTTCTGCAGGTCGTCCTCCTCCGTTGCAGTGAAGGACAACAATGGTACATTCATCAGCACTCTGAGCATGCAGCTCTTCAAGGTAAGTACTCTCAGAGGTTCTGGAAAAAGATCAGATTTCTAATCAAAACCCACTATGTGTTTTGCCTCACCATAATTCTTTACCACACCAAATGTTATGATCTGTTTGCAGGATAGGGACTACACTGCACCACTGATCATCCCACCAGTGGGTATCGAGTTGAGGACCACTATATATGTTCAAGTCGTTGCTACAAACCTGACAGCACAGTATGTTCCATTTTTATCGTATGCTGGATCCTGACCGATTTACTGTTTCTATTTTTCAAGAGTATGGTTTGATTCTTTCCTCCTTTCTCTACAGATATAATGTTTTGCTGGACAGATGTTATGCTTCAGTTTCCCCACATCCGGCCAACTCTACCATTTTCAATCTTTTTGTCTCGTAAGTTTATAAAACTGTACAAATGAATGTACTGTTGGGGCTGTTTTTATTTTTTATTTTTATCAGTATTTTTTCAGTATACCAGTTATTTCAGTGTAGTGCTGTCAGTAATAATATTACAACATGGCTTTTTCTTCTTTGGGTTAAAAAAAACTGATATTGTTGCAGCATTTAGCACTAAGTTCTATCATTTCCAAGGTGCTCACGGGACCAGTTGACCACCATGTTTGAAAACGGAGACACACAGCGCGCACGCTTCAGTTTCCCAGCATTCCGCTTTACTGAACAGCAGAACCAGACTGTCTCCACCTATTACCTTCACTGTATCACCAGACTTTGTGAGCGCACCATCTGTAGCCAGTTTAAGGTACAGCTACACACGACACCTTCTCATACTGTAGAGTGTTTCCCGCAGCTCCAAGACCAGTCCTGGTGATTTGTAATTATTTGTTAAATGAGCGTGATTGTTTGGCATTTGTGCATGATTGCTTAGCAACTGAACTGAACATGTCTAATGCATTACCCTTCCAATGTGGCCATAGAATGGCCAAACCTTACAAGTTTCGAGAGCCCAGCGTCAGCCAGTAGCTCATTGCTAAAATGTACATGTATATATATATATATATATCTATATATATACCAATAAATACAACTGCGTTTTTAAAAAAAAGTTATGTTATGTCTTATTACAGTATATTTATGTTTATACTAATGTTATATACTTACTGGCAAAACATGCATCTTGCTTTGAAACATTTTGCTTTGGTGTTTAAGGCCTTTGCATAGTACATTATATATAAGTTTTGTATATTCATGCTGTCAGAACAAAACCTCAAATTAATTTGTTTTAAATTTGTTGTTTTTATTTGAGCTACCTTTTACAATGTGTTGAAATTGTATAATTAACGGACCAATGGAAATGGTCTTAACTTCCAATAACTTACATGCAAAGGTGAGAATGCTTTTGTAAAGTTACTGTGGCAGGTAATTTTTCTTTGGTCCACTTATTAAAAACCTACAAATTGTAATTGGTAGTTGTAACAAAATAATATAGAAAAATAAAATGATATAAGTTCATCTGTGACTCTACTCTCTATTGTTTTACATATAAACAGCAATGCAGGAGAAGGAGAAGAGAGGCTGAGACAACAGCAATAAGCGATGGGATTTCTGCATTCATCACATCTGTACCCATTGTGACACGACTAGACAACTGTATGTATACCCCATTTACCTCTATTAAACTTTAAAACTTTAAAAAATGATAAACAGTTTGACGATACACCAAATGGAGTCAGTCTCCAAATGTGGTGTTTAAGGATTGAGTTGATAGTTTTACGCTGGAGCCATGAAGCTCAAGCTAAACAAAGCTAATAGCCACCAGTTATCATTCATGGTGCCGTTATTACACTCTTGCAACTTTGATTTTTGCGCAAGCTAACGCTTCAAACTTTGAATAGTTAATAGTTAAAAAGTTGGTAAATCGTAATTTATTTTTGTTTCTTTTTTAGCTCTTCCTTCTAATGCAGGTAAGTTTGCCTCACTAACATGATTTATTTACTTACTGGAGTAGAAATGATTTTGATGAGTTTAACTCACAGCTTGTGTATGCTGCAGTGACAGCGCGTGCTAATGGTGGAAAGGGCAGTGCATCACTGGGGCTAGGTATTGCTGTGGCTGTCCTGGTCTTGTTGATTGCTGTCACTGCCCTGTTGGCTGTGTCCTTCTACCGCAAACTCAGGAGACTCCACTGACCACCATCCATGTATGAAGGAGACACTTGCTTCAGCACAAGTGGAGACGGAAAGCGAAAGCTTCACTCCATTGTCCATGTATGACTTTGAATTTATTTATTCTGTAGAAGTTATGTGGTCTGTCATTGGACAAATATTGATAAACAAGATGAGCCTGTTTTTAATGTCAATGTGTGCTGTGACGTGTCAAAGACAACTTAAAAAATTAAGAAAGCTATGAATATGGCTCAGTCAGTATTTCGATGATGGATGGTAGGGTATGCAAAAATTACTGTTAATTGCTTTCAATGTACCAATAATGGAAACGATCATGTAAGTGGGGAATATGAAGTATATGAAAGCTGAAAGCTTGAAAACAGATGTTATTCCTTCATTTTCTGAGCACTGAGCTCAGAATGGAAGGAGATAACATAAAAAGACTTCCAACAGTCCTCCTTTACAATTGTTTTACTTTATAAGGATGTTTCCATGCCTTTGACAGATTATTAGCTTTCTTCAGAGCCAGCCTTTAACCAGTTATCCACATCAAAAAATCGGCATGCTTTGAATACTGTATTCAATGAACAGTGTTCATTATAAGGATGAGAGATCTATTAGTTCGTTACCTGCTTGTGTAGTTTAAGTGCAGTTGCCAAAGAAAAATTTTGTAGATGGATTAAAGTGAATAGAGCATCTTTCTGGAAGAATTATTATTAATTATAAAATGTTTCAAAGCTTTTCAAAGTCATCTAAACGGCTTTTGATTATGATGAGCCAAAAAACATTTTCTGCTGGTTCTGTTGAAACAGTAATTAGCTGGGTGGGAATGCTTTTAAAATAGTCTGCTTCATTTTGCATAGCTAGAAGTGCATTGTGCTAAATTATTAACTATTGATATAGTTGGAAATTGAGACAGCATATTTCCTAAACATTTTTGTTTTCAACAATAACTGTTTTTGAGTATCACCTTTTTGTATGTGCATGCATCATCATTGGACTATTAAAGCTTGTAGCATCTTAAGGACAGACTGGATGACTTTACTCCTTCTGTTAGATATAAAAGCCAAATTAAACCTTTAGCATTATGTCATTATTATTAAAAGCACACAAAAGCACACTGAACAGGGTTGAGCAACCACTAGGTGGAGTATCAGCATTCTCTGGGATGCAAATCCCTATTGCCATAGATGACCAACAGCAATATCTTCCACAAATATATGTAGTCTGGTGTTCATCAATCCTGGTCCAGGAGGTCTGCCTTTATTCAGATTGTAGTGTGTCCAACTGTAATTGGCCATATATGCTCCAGTTATTGACCTTCCTTTTTAAAAATCAGATGTAGAAGGATTGTTGACTGTTGTGTTATTTGTGGCATATTGTAATGGATAGGACCTGAATCTTACGAGGAATGGTTGCCCTTATGCATTTTACACTGTACTGCTATTCTTTTGCCATCTCTGAGACAGTATATTAAACATTTAGAGGGGGATAATGAAGACAAGACAGATGCCTGAAAGGAATGCCCAGCCAAGGAACTAATTAAATCCTAATGAATTTCTAATGACAATTAGTCTTCTTTTTACAGTAGATTGTCATTATAATTAGATTGTTAATCATGTATAAATTAATTTATAGATTTATATGCATCTAATTTACATGTAAGTAAAGTATGTATGTGTTTAAAAATATTTGTCTGGACAATAAGTGTGCTTTTGCTTGTAAAACACCATATAATATTAGAATCCAAACAACATTAATGCAGCAGAAGGTAACAAAAATGTGTTTGGTTTTGTTTGCTTTCAGATTACTCCCCAACATCTCCAGCAATTGCATGTATTTGTTCATTTCTATCACCAACACAAACTAATGCTTTTTTGTATTTTCTGTTTATGTACCTTTATGTATATATAAACTTTCTGCAAAGTCTAAAGTACATGCCAGAGGGAGAAGCTCTCCCACAGACAACACTTTTTTTAGTTTTCTGGATTGTCTCATTGGAATTCCAACTCTTTTTGGTTACAAGCTGACACCATCTTGTAATAGAGTCCTTATTGTCTGCCTACTGGCAAGCTTGCACTTACCACTCTGTGTTTTGCTCCAGTTTATCTTGCATGTGGATCGGGTCCACAGTTTCAAAAATAAAAACATTAAAACTGAAAATGAGCATGATAGGTTGTCTCTAACTTCAGTTGAAGAATTGATTAGGCCATATCAGCTATTGGATGATAACTACAAATAATACCGTTACTATTTGTGGTAATAGTATGTGCGTTTATTCTAGTATTCTAATGCTGCACAAACCACCCCTTAACCTGCAGTGCTAATGTGTAGTATTTTATACAGATTGAATGTCTTGTTTATCAAATATGATGAAATGGTAAGTTTAAAAGGGATGGAAAGAACACACTATACCGTTCATGTACATTCTTTAATTAGAGGAACTAATGGCCATTGTTGCAGCACATTTTATTACTCTAGCTTAATGTGAGGAAGGGGATTCATCGTCAGTTAATGTATTTTCTGAGGGTGAAATTTTATGGGAGGTTAAATACTATGACAGGGTTAAGCTGATTAATGAAGGGGATATAAGTCGTAATGTCATTTTGTAGTCTGCAAGATGTATTAAAATTACCAGACGGGAACGGAGTAGCATGAAATTTTGATGCTCTGACCAGCAGAAGGCTCTATCTGGCAAATTCTGCCCCAGGAGATCCAGATGAAAACATCAGCACTGTATGAGACATCTTGTATATTAAATTTTACTCAGCATAGGCTCGCAATGCTGGCTCGCAGAGCACTTTTATGTAAGATAAAACAGCTTTGCGGCCCTAGCCAGTGGATCAGAAGATCCAATACTGTAGATTTAGAGGAAAATCGTTTCTTATTCTCCTGTTAAAAACTCCTACTGTAGTTACACAACAACAAACAGACAGTTGTAAAAAATGTGCTGTGGTCCTCTGACAGCTGCACTTAGTTTTTTTGTCCTTTGGCTCTTGCCTTAGTGCGTATGATGCACCTTGTGCTGAATTATTAGCAGGTTGTGGTTTTGAACTTCACAGACTCTCTGCAGCTTGTCTATTCATAGAAAAAAGCAGACATCCGTGTCCAAAGCAATATCCATTTCTTCCTGGAAAAGTCAGGCTTGTTGTTTTGGACTAATCCCAGTACGTCAGTACAACTCATATTAACATGAGATGCAAGCCACAATTTCTTTTATGGAAATTTTCATTCAGTGTTCAAAGGTTCTTTGAATTCCAAAGTACTGCTTTGTTCACCCCGTGGTTCCGCCATGTTGCTTGTATTTTACATTAGGAGCCACAGGCCAGATGCTTTTCCTAAAATGTTCTAGAGATACATCGGTTGTAGACATGTCTGTGTCAGGGGTCAGAGCCTCTGTCCACAATCGACAGCTTTGTTCCACGTTGCAGAGACCACTTCCTCCGTCTAAATGTCAATAAAAAGAAAGACATGATGGGAAGAACAGCCCTGAAGCCATGACCATCAAGAGTTCCACAACAGAAGGAGTGGGCAGATAGAATCAATTCAGACTGAATGAACAGATGGTTCTGAATAAATGGTCCTAAATGTGATCTGATTTCACATAAAGTGACACAGTGGACTGCAATAGAGAGGTGCTGAAGTGGACTTATACTAAAAATGAATGGGTATGTATACTGAGAATGAACTTGTTCCCCTGAACACGATGAATGGCGCTGAATTGATACATACTGGATCTTCCTAACTTCCTAATTAAGTTGTGGGCATGATTTAGTATGGCATTGGAACAGGATTATTAAGTTGTGGGCATGCCTAAATAAGGTGTGAGAACAAGATAATAAAATCATGCGAATGAGTTAGTAAGGTGCGAAAATACCACAACTTGGTAAAGCATGAAAATTAGGTAATTAAGTTGTGGCCTCAACATAGCAAGTTATTAGAATGAGATAATTAAATCATAGCCTGACTTAGTGAGGCATGGGAGCAAGGTAAATTATTTGTGGCAATGACTTTGAGGCATAGGAAGAAGATAATTACATAGTGGTAGAGTGCTTTAATTGACCATTGCCTTGCAATATGATCAGTATATAGACACCGTACCATAGCTGTCAACAAACTGAGGTGGCTGTATTGTTTTAATTCTGTGTTTTTAGATGCTTGGCAAATAAAAAGTGGGCACCAGCTCATTTGTCCACCAGACCATCTACAGGTGTCATACAGTCAAATCTTCATTTTTGGAGTTGGCTCTCAGTTCCATCTCAAACCACTGAGGTGATGCTTAGATTCCTGTACATGCCTGTAGAACCCACCTTTCTTCTTGCCAGTTCATATCGACTTACCCTCTCTCCTACTTGCACTGCTGATTTCTGCCTTTTCACACATTATATATTTTGTTTAATCCAGAATAACTGAGTGATGCGCCTTTTAAAGAAAAAAAAAATCATCCTTTAAAGTCTAATTCAACCTTTTCACAGTAAAACTCTTTACAGCATTACTGACACTTTTGGTAAAGATGAGCTAAACACCTATGATTTTTTTAAGTACAGTTGTTGTCTAAAGTTTACATACACTCATCATGAAAAGTGTTTGTTTGACAGCAAGTCTTGAATTGAACAACACACATACAGTGGGAACATTCAAGGAAAGATAATTGTAGACTAGCACAATTCAGGAATGCTGCTTCATACCATTTTTAAACAACTCCAGTTATAAAGATCATTAGTTTAAATAATTATGAGTCCAAGTTGTTGGGCAGTATAGCCACTTTGCCGGGGGCTTGATGACCCAAACTGTTACCCTTACAGACAACCCAAGAACAATCAAGGCACAGGACTACCATGAACTGGAAACTACTGGAACACTGGTGTCTCTGTCTACAGCCAGGCAAGTTTTGCATCGCCTGCTATTAAAAAGGCTGGCATCACTGAAAAAGCTGGACTAAATTTTGCAGCTGACCACATGGACAAAGAAAAAGCCACCTGGTGGAGAGTTTTATGCAGCAAAGATTGAGTTGTTTTGAGGAAGGAGGACTACCTCATAAATCTTCAGCATAACCTTAATTCGCTTAGGTGGTTGAAACCTGGACAGTGACCCCAGTCACACATCAAAGTTTGTTGTTAAAGTCGGCTGAGGGTCTCTCCAATTGCCAGCCTGTTCATTCTGTCAAGTATTTGCCTCCAAATGTACTTAAATATGGAAGCTACAACTAGCATGATTTATTGTGGCTCTATTTTCATTTTAAGAATAAGACACTTAATCAACTCATTTTAGGTGAAGACGCTCTAGTGTTCTAGTGAGTGCTCAGTCAACCAGTCTTTTAATAGTGTGTCATTAATGAGTCTGGCACTGATTAAGTCAAACTTATACTCACAAAACACTGAAGGCACACGGTTTCACTTAGGTAGAACCAAGTTCTGTCTAACAGGTCGAAACAAGCTCAAAACAAAGTGCGCGTTTACCCTTATACTTCACACATCTTTCAGTTTTGTTTCATGTTTTCATTAATACATAAACCAAAAGGAAGAACAGATTTTGCATACTGTATTGTATTTGACTTTGGTGATGTAGTGCAGTTAAAGTAAAAATCACTAAAAATGAAAACACTTCAGTAAAGTACAGATACAAACCAAATACATTTACTCTGTTACTGTCCACCACGGATTTTGCCAATTGTAGTTATGTGGAGCTTGCTAGTAGCCAATGTTACCTATATTAGCTACTCACTGTCAATCTCAGCATCAACATAAAGTAAATTAAAGTTGTAACTCACTATTAATAAGATCTCGAACAGCAAAAAGTGAATATAACCCCACAGCATGACTGCTTCAGTAAAGATACACAACATAGCTACTTAAATACAGCAACAAATGACATGTACTATCCACCACTGCATTCAGGCCTGTGATGAGCCTATGTAAAAATCTGACTGTATAGACTGTATATTCAGGCTGTATATTCTATGTGTTCTCAAATAATAAATCAATAGGTGTGTCTTATGGTCTTATGTTTTTGTGATCATTTTTAGACATAAAGGGAGCTAAGCAAAAGTGGGACACTTTTCAGTAAATGTAAATACACCATTAAAGTTATGCATGTCTGTGTTTTGTAAACTATCACAAGTCTCGTAAGTGTACAAGTGGAAAATCAATCCGAATCCTAAATCCCTACCCTCCTACCAGTACAGATTCAACACACTTGGCGCTAATATCCAGATATCCATCAAAGGCTTCATTACCTGGATCGGGTGTGGGGATCGAGTTGGAGCTAAGCTCTGCAGTGTGGTGAATCTCCAGGGCCAGGGCTGAGCACGCCTGCTATAGACCTTGTAACGCAGTTTTTCACTTAGCTGTTATTTGTTTTCAGGTAATGTGTAACAGCTTCCCTGTGTGACAGATGTCAGGAGATGTGCAAAGATTAAATCTTAATTCTCTAACTAATTTATTGATCCTAAAACTATCTTGAAAAACATGGGCATTTAGTTCAGTTTGATTTCTTTTCCGTATATTATTGTACTGTATAGTTTAGAATTTGTTGATCTGTAGTGTTGTATACGTACCATATGTTTGGAAAATATGGCTTGTTTGCAAATTATGACCATGCCCACAACTACGTCTTCAGGCCAACCAAAGAACAAAAAGCCAAAATAGGCTAAATTCTCCTTAGCTTTTGGGCTGTTTGGATCCATTAATTTGTTTACATTATGTAAATAGCAATCCTGCAATCAAACAATGTAGAAAAGTAAAAATAGAAAGCATGGAGATAGTTGTTTGTTGTTGGATTTTTTGGGGGATTAATTAGTAATGAATTACTAGCACCTTAGTAACAATCCTGATAAAATACTATACCAGATACTAACCACACTGTATAACCTGATGTGCCACTTTTGCTGAATTCCAATATCAGTCTCTCCCACGGAGAGATTAGATTTTTCTTTTTCTGATAATTTCACTGTAAGATTAAGCTGATAAACAACACAGATATTTTTAGTAGCTGTTTTAGCTTGTCTTTACTATAGATGCCAACAGTTCTGGAGGGCACTGTGCCTTTGTTTGTTAGTGTCATCATAGACCGAGTCTTGCTACTAAATGATTAATGGCCTGTTCGTATGATGGGTTGAACAATGGGTTGTTTAGGCTAAAAGCAGTGAAAACACACACACACACACAACTCATTAAGACCAGCTCAGGCAAGACTCCCCTCATTTGCCATCAATAATTTCTTGCATTTTATATGAGGGCTTTTGTGCCTTTTTGGTTACTACAGTACAGGAAGGAAATTAGATTTCTAGTATTAGTATTTCTTTAAGCAGGGCATTATCTGTGGAAAACAGTCCAGGGCGTGTGTATGTGGGCATATTGGTGCTTGCAACAATGTCTCGCCTGCAGAACCTGGCAAATATAATAAAAGAGGCATATGTGTGGACAGTGCCCCATTAAACTCGATCAGTTCACAAAATGAACTGGCCCCTTTAAAGGCTGCACCGTACTGAAAAGGCCCTGATAGCTTGTAAAACCACCACCAGCATGAAAACTATTAGTGTGTGGCATGGACTGCAAGTTTCTTGATGCATCTTAGGATGCACAGATTAGATGCAATGTATTGTGCCATGTAATGTAATTCAAAAAGCAGTCCAACTGAAAGATTTCTTAAAACTTCATTGTGAATGGGCGGGGCTAAACTCCTATAGGATTTTTGTGACATCAGTTCAATCTTCTTCTTTTTTTGCAGTTCAGTTTTGCCGTTCAGTTCCCATATATGGACTGGGCAGTGAACAACTGGTTTTGAAACTTCAACAAGACATAAAAACTCCATCACACTACAAAAAGAGTTCAAACCCTGTATCCATTTGTAACAACAAGATATTTACTTCTTAAAAGAGGTGTATAATGAAATGAGATCCTTCAAATATTAACAAATATTCAGTCAATAATTTTAATACAGGCCAAATAAGGAAGCCCAAACATAATTGACTTTCCCATGACATGGTAATACACCACTTTACATTCAGTGTCCTTTAAACCTTCCAGGCTCATGATTATTATAATGATTATTAGCTAGGAAATGCTTATACACAGTAGCCTTAACTGGTAAAATAAACATGGAATGAATCTTTTCTTAATATCAGATATAAATCTGAAACATGTCATAAAAGTCTGATACAGGTTTATAAAACCAGTGTTAAACAGCAGTGTAAGTTCATAAAGCTCAGTGAATGATTAAATCTGTCAACACACTAAACGTGATTACAAAGCAAACTCACTTGAATGGGAAAGATGTAGAAAAAACAAAAAAGCACTGCAGCAAATTCATCTTGGTGAACGTCAAGCCAGCGAATTTATGAATCTCAGAAACATAAGTCAATACACAAGAAGAGCTGTGATATCTTATTTCTGAAATAAATAAAATGGAGGAAATTCTCTTTAGTGAACATAATGTCACTCATTTCTCTACAGCAGTTAACTAACAACCGCTAGCCATTCACTGATCCACCCATACTCAATTGATTTGTACTCCACAGAAAGAATATACTATGAGGGGGAACAAGTATTCAGACACTCTGGGTTTTTTTGTTATTTACTATACATTTAATAAAGCTCTGTGAACAGCAAAAACTTTCAGGTGTAGCTGTTGACCAGCATTGTCTTTGCTGGTTTATCCGTTGGCCAGCATTGCCGTTGTTGGTTTAGCTCTTGGTCTGTATAGTCTTTGATGGATTAACTGTTGACAAGCATTGTCTTTGCTGGTTTATCCATGGGCCAGTATTGTCTTTGCTGGTTTATCCTTGGGCCAGCATTGTCTTTTCTAGATTATCTATTGACTTTTTGCTGGTTTAGCTTTTATACATATATACAGTATACTATAGTGCTTTAAAATAAGGATTTGGAGAAGATATAAGTCAGAGTGAAGAGGGCTAGTATGTTACTGATAAATGACGGACATTAGCAAAACAAAAATGGAAGTTCACTGAAATATTGAGTGGGTGATTGTGTTTACAGTCTCTGGACTCCACACTTATAAATACTATAAGTACTAAATTCAGATGTGCTGTGTATCTGATTATGATTCTGATGTGACTGTGATTATTATAAACATAAATGGAATAAATGCTAATAATTATTACCATTATTAGCATTTCAGCATTTCTTTTGAAAATGTGTTTGCTGGTAACCAGCATCAAAACAAATAATGCCAAAATAGTGCAAACTACCGTTTGCCAGTATATGCTGGTCACCAGCAAAAACCAGCATACAGCCTCAACAGCAGCAACAGCATATCCTGGTCACCAGCAAGTCCTGCATCATGTCACCAGCAAGCTAGTCTGTGCTGTTTTGTTCCAACAGGGGAGGCCACTATTTCTGCCATGAGAAGTGCTCTGTTATTTACACCAGCGGAAGGTGGACATTACTTCAGGGAAACTAACTGGGGGAAGGTCACCTCTAGCCTGAAAAAAGCCACAGTAACACACTCACTAACGGTGAGTTAGTCACTTCAGAGAGTATTCACACACTATATTAAATGTGCATATATGTAAAACATTCAAACTGTCATTATTGCCTTTGGTTTGGGAGATGATGTTGTACACAGCAAGTATCAATCATTAAAGTAAAGAAGTGTCCTAAAGTTCTTAAGGACAACGTTAATAAACCACACTCTGAAGCTACAGAGCCAAAGCAAAGACCTTTAACATCCCTATAAGTACAGCTGGAATGCTTGGCCTCTTCACTTTGCCAATAGCGAGTAGAAGGCTGTAGAGCTCACGCCATCCATGTCAGTGCTGAGGAGGTCTAAAGTGCTCTCCACTCGACAGACCCCCTGCTGGGTCAAAGCAGCCGCAGCCTTGGCCCCCAGCGCCTGGGGAGCAGGCTGCCTTTCATAATTCATAACAGGGACCAGACATCCCACAGCACAACGCAGACTGCCTTCAGGCCGCCCTAAGAGGTAAAAACCAACGTGTTGCATTATGCATGGGGCACATTGTGTTCTGCATGTGAGACGGAGCAAAGGTCTGCCCTCCATGAGAGTGAGCAAGTGATCGACGATAGGTTTAAATAAAGAGACAGAGAGGACGTCCTGGGGTGATGGGAGGAGTCCTGAAATTTCTCCTCACGTACCATGCTGTATACTGTGTAGAAGAACCGTTCTCTTCCCGGAATTCCACAAAAAAGTGAGAACAAATCTTTGATTCAAAGCATATTTGATAACAGCAAAGAACATTATTCAGTGAAAGAGTAAAAGGAGTGAAGCTGAAGAAAGGCAAAAGCATTGATCAAGGCATTTGAAGATCAGGACAAGAAAAGTCCAATACGAATGACATTCCAGAGAAAGTAATTAACAGATTTAATACCTTGATTTCCCTGGATGCTGTGTGTGGAGAGGACAGAGTTAACTAGACTTGTAGTGCCTGTTTGGCCGAGCTTTTGGATGGGTTGTGCTGTCTTCAGCAGACTGATGTTTGATTTAAGATTAAGTCAATACTTCTTCATATCAGGAGAGACATATCCACTCTTCTTAGAGCACAAACATCAGCAGAGTTATGCCTTCCATTGCCTTCTTCTCCCAGCCGCATTCACTTTTCTTTCCTGCAGTCTTGTTGTAGTTTAGAAAACAAGCAGCATTGCTGAAGAATTGTGTTTGGTGGTTTTAGTCTCAGTGGTCACAAAAAAAGCCGGAAAAAGATTTCTGAAAGGGAAATCTCGGCTTTTATGTATGGCTCTGGAAAAACCTAAAATCTGTGCTCAAGCTTCACATCTTTAAACTTTAAACTTTAAAGATTTGCATTTTTCATCTATAAAAGCACTTCAACTACATACTGAAAGATTCTTTCTATAGCCGGGCTGCCCAAAGGGCCTGTGTAGGTATGCTAGTGTTTTAATGTTTAAAACTCTATTCCACTTCATTTTAACCACAACGTACCAGAGCCGCTGATAAAAGAGTATATGGGAGATTTGACAATGAGCTGTAAGAGCCCACACACCAGTATTTCACTATTTATTAGTTATTAAAACATTTTAATATTAGTTTCATAGTGATAACAGAATAACTTACAGTAGTTACTGCATGTTGTAAATGTTCTTTTTACATTCCGCTTGTGGAATAGTTACTTTTTCCACCTGACGTCTAGTTAGGATGCATGTATAGCCTTATACACCGAAAATGTCTTAATTGTTTTTTTAACCCAACCATTTTTAAATTATTGTTGTTTTTTTAATGCCCCTTGTGCTGTTTAATTGCTGCACATTTATGTGTGGTACCTAAGCTGGAGTGGCCAGTTCCTTGCTCTGTAATCAAAATGAGCAGCCCAGATGCAACCCCAAAATGTCTGCCTCTTCATTAGCTTCCACCTCGCTGTTGTGGAGAGTTGCTTTGCTGTTGACAAAAGAAGCCTTGCTTCAAGGGGAGAATGAAATGGCTGACCATCCCACACTTTGCACCACCCCACCCCCCCCACCCCCCCGCTCTGTCTTTCTCCTCATGAGTAGTATTGGCAATTGGCTATAGCACCTCCTCCCCTCACACATTCACACTGCTGAAACTCTCTAAAACCCCTGGTAAATTTTTCTAGATCAGCTAATATGATTCATTCATACAGTCCACACTGAAACACTCATTATAACTTCAGCATGATTGGGTAGCTGAACTGATGTAGGCTGAACAGGCAGCTATATGCAAATGTGTTGATCCTGAGAACATTCCTCAATCACATCTATTTTAATCCTCTAACAAGAGGAAAATCTTATTATTAAACCAATGTTTATTTTGATTTAAAATGTTTAATTCAAAGTATCTTTACAGTACTGCAGTAACAAAACATACCATATAATGTTATAAGCTTGGCCACCTCTGTTTGGACTTCATCCAAGTCAACTGTTTTTTAAAAGTACACGAAATACAGAATTTCCCCATGTTTCATAATTACTCATATCTTCCACCAAAGATGTTGGACCTGAAACAGACATGCAGAAGTATCAGATGGTAAGACGCATTATTGACTTGGAGAAGATGAAATATTCATAAGATTACTGCTGACAGTTATCTGTGGTTTTAATGGAGCATAAAAAGAACCCACCACTAATGCAGTGCAGGAAATCCATAGGAGATACTAATATGACCAAAGTACCATGAGAGTGAGAGAGAGAGAGAGAGAGAGAGAGAGAGATGAAAAGAGGAGAGTTAGAGAGTTAGAAAACAGAGAGAGAAAGAGTGAAAAATAGTAAAGAAAGACACAATTAGAGATAGTGAATTTGAAGGATAGAGAACATTGACAAAGCAGTCAAAGTTTTGGTTTTGGTGGGGTGGGCAGTGGCTGTGTTGGAGGGAGGCCTCTTTTTGGATGAGAACTTGTTTGGGCTTTGGCCATTCAGGGAGGGTGGATATTGACCTCTGTGTGGAATGTGACCATCGCTGAAAAGGGCAAAGCGCAGTTTTGTCTCCCAGAAACTGCCAGGGGGCTTATGAAATTCAGAAAATGGCAGGACGGGATCTCAAACAGACCTCCATGGAATTAGAACAAGGCTTTCTAAAGATTCACATTCATGACTGCTCCATTAAAGATTTCACCAGCGTCCGGAGTCAGTCCAAACATTTTATTAGAAATAAAAAAACCTCAAATATGATTTTTTATATATTTTTTTACATTAAAAAATAATGTTAAATATGTGCTGAGATGACACTGTACATAAACATACTTGATATGGGACTGAGTTACAGTAGATAGTAATGGCAGTAGACACACTACTTTTCTAATCCTACTGATGATACATGGTATATTAGTTTCGCAGCCTGCTTTCATTTAAATGACTGATCGGTCTCGTGCATTTTCTTATCAGAAACCTTATCAGATTCCTTATATGCTCAAATACGGCGTTTGCCTGACGTACTTGTGTCATTAAGATTAAGTCCAAGTATTTTCTCTTATTTATAAATTTTTGCCTTCTGGAAACATTCCAACTGCCTTCTCACCCTAAAGTATCCAGACAGAGTAATTTGTTTGATGTTTCAGTTTATTGTGTAGGCCGGTCTTTGCCACGCCGGCTCTACGGCCTTAATGATTAAGACTAACATCACCTTTAAGTTACAACAACAACAACATAATAAGACCAGTCTTTATACATCGTAGCTATTACCATTCTGTTGCTAATTAGCAGTTACCTCATCTTAGGTGGAGTCTGGGTGGCTAGTCTCCGCTATTGTTTTGACTGGCCTAGTTTTGGTCCTTGTTTTGGTTTCTGCCTGGATATTAGACAAGCCTATAGTTAGGGTGTAAACATTCAGTCTTTGAGAGTGGTTTGGTCTAAAATGGGTGATTTTGAAGAAATGTAGTGACTTGGGTTTCTTTAAAGCGAAGAACCAGGGGCCACAATTTTACAATGCAAATAAAGTCATATACATATGCCTAAAATAAATGTTTTACATTTTAATGACAATAAAACTGAAGCCATGATTTTGGTCCTGTGATGCTCCTTTTATGGACCTTTGTTCTTTGGATTAATACATACAACTACAGGTAACTATAGATAAACTGTGTTTGCGTTTGCATTTGGCGTTTGATCCAGTGTAAGAGCTGCATTATGTCACAGTTGCATGTTTTGTATTTATTTAATTCATAGTTTTTATTTGTTATTTCATTTTTGTTTTCTGTGTGTAGTTTGTGCTTTTGTTAGGCTGAGTGTACAGCACTTTGGTCAACAGCTGTTGTATTTGAAGGTGCTATGTAAAAAATTTGACATTGACATTTTTATTAACAGTGTCTTGTATTGTCCCTATCAGCCATGAATGACAATGAAGTAACGTTTTTAGCAAAAGCTTATCTCATTATAACTAATCTCAAACAATAATCCAGGTATTCATAACTTACTTTATTTGTTTAACTTACTTTCAGTAAGGGAGCTTTTCGGATGTCTGACTCCTGTCATTAAGTTTCCCTAGAATGGAGCATTTCACGCCAACCATTTAAAATAACTATGTTTACATCTTAACCATCTCAGTTAAATAAAGTGTCTATATTTTGCAGTGTGGACACAGTGAGTCCAGGATTCTATCAACACCACTGTAATGAAAGTTTATCTACAATAAACCATTTTACATCAATATACTCTAAATGACCTTGTTTATATCCCGAAGACTGAATTACACAGGAACCAGTGGAATTCCTCTTAACAGTGAAATGACTTGAAATGAACTGTACTGTTCTGTATGGATGTACAGAGAGCTCACATATCTTTGGGTTCATCCTTATTTTTCATTGTAAACCTCATCTCTTCGCTCTGATCCTTCGGCTATATTAAAAAAGCTGGAACAGATGGACAATTTCAGGAGCACAACGCTCATAAGTAGATGCTGGAAGAAGGTAAACACCCACACAGCCCGCTTGCTTTGAAGTTTTCTTTACAGGGACATCAGTGTCTCCTGCTTTGTAAATACAGTCAGCTGTTTACCCTAGGGCAGTTGAGTAAGTAAGAGGGCTATGCCTAGCACTGACCATTCCTTAAGGCCTTTTCCTTATAATTACAGTAGTTTACAGTGCTGGAGTTATACTATGATATTATTTTTGCAATTACTTGAGTTCATTTTAATAAAGTACTTTTACCCCCCTAATGTGTAAAAAAGTAAATGTGCATCAGCTCCCAAAATACTTCAGTTGTAATGAAGCCAAGGCATGAAGGAAGACGACAAAGAGGAAGAGGAAGAAGCTTACCAGCACGAACCATATCTAATGTCTCATCATCACTATGAGGAAAATATTTGTTAAACATTTAAGGAATGTAGATAGCTTGGCCTCACTACACAGGATTCTGCTGTGGTATTATTTCCAGGTTATCAACATTTCTGTATTCCTCAAACCACATTTTTCCTTCATTTCCCCTCTTTTCATGACTTCATGTTACAAATCTTAATAAACCGTGATCATCTAAGAACTAAATCATAGAATATGATGATTCAGTAATGAAACGACTGAATAATTCCCACATATACTTGACAAATAATATATTGTGGTAGTTAATAAATGAATAGTTATAATTTTCTTATCCTGTCATCCCTCAGAGGTGGGCATTAAAACCTTGGAGACACCCTCTGTTATCATTTGAAGGAGAATTCCCACCCTATCTGCCTTTGAGGCACGGTAGTGTATTCTGCACCAGAGCAATTAGTTTTCAAATGAACTATAGAAAAAACTGATATTATCAGCTGCCAGACGCGACCTCCAAATTGGTCCTGTGTCCTTTTACATTTGGACACAGTTGTTGCATGCAGTTGCATGTTTGGTAGGTACTTTAGTTAATGTCTGTGTAAAGTAAATTTAGAGACATGCTTCTAAACACTTTATACATGTAAGAAAATATTTCCTGAACACGTGAAAAGACTGTAGACTACATAGTACTGAAATGTGGAGTCAGACCGTTAATCATTTTTGTGTTCATGATTTTTTGGGCAGGTCTAAAATCATGACTTGATGATGCACAGGAATCATACTTAACACAAACTCTCTTGTAACATTACAACACTATAAAAACTATGGAGTAATTTCATTAGCTAGGTAAGTGTCAAGCAGCTACATTTCACACTGCGATCCCCGGCTCCTGTTATGACTTACCAACCCTCCTCACAAAGTGATCAAAGTTTAGCCAAGGTAACAGCTACTCTGTCCCGTAAGAAGCCAAGCCTACTTTACTCGAAGATCACACAAGGTAAACATGTTGTTTCTCCAGGCAATATGATAACCAGAAAGGCTGCCTACAGGACAGGGCTAACAGGCTACTGATTCTCTCTGTTACCTTATGCTATGCCTAGCTGCATCTTCATAAACGGGAGAAAAAATGATTAGTCTGAGAGAAACAAGGTTGGTTCCTGGGTAGTGCCCTCTGGCTCCAAACTGAATTCAAACTCAAACATGTATGCCTGTGCGAATCCAGTAAAGCTGCTAAACAGGGCATCTCTTTTTCAGGTGGTAGTAATATTTGATATTGAGAGAGGTTGCATCTTTCCCACAACTGATTGTGGTTTGAGCCCCTACAATGGACACACCCTCCAGCTTTCCAGAATAACTGACTAAGCAGTGAAAACTGCTTATTTTATGACAATTCTGAAACCTATTCACATATACCTGGCCATTTTGTAGATCAGCTATGTTTGGCTGGATGGTTAATAACACATTCATCTGCACTCATTTATATGACTCATTGTCATTTTATCAGCAGTAGTATTAATGCAACATGCACTAACATGCCACTACCACGTCAGTGTCACTGCAGTGCTGAGAATGATCCACTGCCCAAATAACACCTGCTTTTTGGTTGTCCTGTAGGGGTCTTTGTAGGACAGGGCAAAAGCGGGCTGACAAAGTATGCAGAGAAACAGATGGCCTTTAATCTGTTATTGTAGAACTACAAAGTTATCCTATATGGTGGATGTATGTGATAAAGTAAACAGTGAATGTAGATATTATAAAGTGACTAATGAAGTTCTCAATGAGAGTAATACAAAGTAACTGGGTTATTGGGGATTTTCTACAGTTCATTTTGTCTTATTTGCATAACGTCCTTTAATAATACATTTACTTGTATGCTAGTACAGTATCAGTGAGAATACTCTTATCTTAAGTAGAGATTTTTAAAAGTCTTTCCACTCTTGCTGACGTTTTTACCATTCTTGACATAGTTTAGTAGACTATTCAGTTTGTAATCTGACCCTGGTTTCCGCGGTATCTTTCCCTCCAAGCAAGAACGAGTTGCGACAAGGGCCAACTGTCAAAGTGATAGAAAATGTCTACGCTTGGGCTGTGAGATACACGCATAGATACCAAAACAAATCTTGCTAACCTTGAGGCTGAATAGTGTCTACCAAGATAAATCGGTATATCAGTATATTTAAGCAGACGTTCACACTGAACCTGCGTATCTGAGGATATCAGATGCTGTGCAATGAATATCTGTAGAGATATAAGGCAGACTAAGAACTGAAGTGTATCTCCTTCCCAGGAATGCATTGGGAATTTATTTATTGACTGTTTTGAGCGTGGTATCATCAAAAGTCTCTAACATCCTCCTGCAATGCCTCTGTTCTGGCTTTTTATAGTACAGAAACAAACTGTTCAAAAAAAGGAGAGGTAGAATGACAGGAATTCCTTCTGCACCTGCGATCTGCATGACACGAAGAGAAGAGATGGGCTGAGAGGCTCAGGAGAAACAAGACTGTAATAGGGCTATAAACAGATATATGGAGGAAGTTAGCAAGGCTAGCATGACAGCTGACAGAACACGTCAATGAAAAGGCCACATTTGCAGGACCACAGTGAAGCTCTACAAGTTAGCATCTACATTTTGGCAAGTCGATAAACAGTAGCTTTTGGTGGGCCTCCACAGAATCCACAGGCTAATGTACTAGTGAGGTCATGCAAGTACATTAGGCTTAGCCATTATTATCCCAAATTTACTCCACATATGGCCATCTGAATGCGCTCTATAATAACCACAGAAATACTGGGCTGTAAACTAATGTCTGATAAGTGAACTCATCAGCTGTCTGTTTAACTAAACACACTACTCATTAAAATGCTAATTGGAGTTTGTTGGTAGGCTAAACAGAGTACTAAAATGTCCCAGAATGCAAATAGGCAGGGGCAGAAAGGGTGTGAAAAAGAGCTAAACTGAACAAGCGACTTGCCTTCTTCAGATCCATGGATAAATAAATCATTAGCTGAACCAAGGCCCATATTCACTTATTGTTGTTGACAAAGAAGATAAAAAATGTGCAGATGCACATCAGAAATTCTAATGTTTTTTAAATCATCTTGTGCTACATGCCTACTCATTCCAGCTATATGGAATAAAGAGCAGCCAAACTCTCTCGCAGAGATGAAAACCTGCTAGGCATCAGCTCTTTATGCAATGTGTCATCTAAGTTTCCAGTTATTTGAAAAGTTGGAATCAGTTTGTCATTAAATAATAATCAATAGGGAAGAAAATGAGACAGCAAGGATTCTTTAGATACTCTGTTTCATCTGAACCAAGACATGTCTCTCTGTAGGAGAGCGAGCTATAGCTGAGAGCCTGACACCTTCTAAATTTAGATTTTTTTTTATGACATTGTAGGCAGTTTCTCCGATGTAATAAGGGTATCTTGTACCAGCATGGTTTTACAAGACCACGTCAGGAGTACCTGACAGCTGTTCGTGTCTTCCATAAAACCTTTAACACCTTTATCACTTCCATTAATAGAATGAAAGGGCAAGTAGCAGGTAGCACAGTCAAGGTGCAAAATACTCCCTTGGAACCTTCCATACCCCTGAGGATCTCAAAATCAAAATTCTGCAAATAAACTCATTGTGATGTTATGCTCTGCGTTAAGGAAAATCAGACACTCATGTACAAGTTCAGGAAAAGGCCATTGTTTAGCTGCTTCAGCCACAATCAGCAAACATCGGTCTATAGTATTCCTAAACAAAAAAAGGGGTGCAACCGGAGCTTGTTTGCCTGAAGGTGGCGCTGTAGCAAATTGGTTCACCCAGTTGGTTCTGCATTGTCAAACAACTGTAACTATACCCAGACCTATATAATAACATAATGTGCTGCTTCTTCTTGTTAAAACTTTTCTAAACTCTTTAATCCAAGACTTTGGTGGAAAGAGTTATTATTTATTTCTCAAAGAGAAGACAATAGAGGAGATTTTCCACAAGAAGAATTATTAAACTAAACATTTGGTTTCAACTGAATCTAGCATCAGTATTGCTTTGGCAAGTGAGTCAGCAGCCAGTCAACTGGAGTGGCCAGCCAGCATGGCACCGCCACCAAAGACCAGGGGGTATTTCACACATGTGTATAAAAAAAGTATAGGAGAAAACATTGCTACGGGTTCAGCAGACTCAAAAATGAAACCTAAAGATTCCTGACAAAATGAAATCCTTGTAAGTTTCTAAATTATACTGTAGCATCACAGCAAACCTCTATTTCCAGCCAGTTTAGGTGTGATAGTGGTGTGGTGAGTGCATTTTTGGGTTGTTTTGTTTCAGAGAAATGCTTAAATTCTTGTTCTTTTGCAGACTGACTTTTATTTTGAAGGGCAGGACTTTGTTGAGCGTTTCCATGTGAACTGGACTGCTGAGTTGTGAGAACCACCAGTGTCGTCATATTTTACCATATGTTTGCCTTCACATAGTAACTGAATGAGCAGATCACACGATGGTGCTGGTATTGTTCTATAATCCCTTTCTGACAACATTTAAACATGGTCACTCTATGCGCCCTGAGTATCAGGATTACATCTGGATAAAAAATACAAGTGTAAACACAACCAAGGCATGTGATTTGTGTCTGCAAGAAAGACAATCATAGATGACTCACATGGTCTGTACAAAATGCTTAATATCGATATGGACAGACACTACTTTGCAAAGCGAACTGCTTTTCATCCCACACAGCAATCGGAATTTAGTCCGACTAGCCAGAGACACATTTGACTACCAAATCCAGGTGCTAGTTACATAGAGACACGGTATAAACAGCATCTTTGTACTACAAGGCAAAAGTACAAAGTAGATTAAATGGATTGTAAATAAGAATAGAAGTATTAGTTTTCTAAAATGCAATTTAAAAAGGAAACTATGTTTAACTAGTCATAAATGGAGGTAAAATGAGTTTGCTTTCCTGTTTTTCCTGGGGTTTGGAATGTGGGTTGTTACTGTGTTTTTTGATGGGCCAAATTAAACTTGCTCATTGGCCTCACCTTAGATAGATAATAATTGCATAACATACACACCGGTTTCATAGTAGTCACTAAAACCAATTATAGCAGTTACTGACCAGTATGTTTAACCTTGTTAACTGAACTTAATTCAGTTACAATTTAAGCAGCTAAAAGATCAAACATAAAGTTCTGAAAGTAGGTCCATATGCACTATATATAGTGTAAAGTAGCAAACGTGTTAGTTAGGCAAGTGCAGTTTGGACTTTCGGGAGAAAAACTCTCAGGCTTGATATCAGAATATTGAAACTGACAACTAGAAAAAAAACTTTGCAAATTAGACACCAAGCACAACAGTTTTGGTTTCGAACCCTAGAACTGCAGTAATAAAGTCCCTGTGAGCTCCCCTCATGACAGCACTTTGAAATTGAGCTTCAAACTATTTTTGTGGGGCACTGTCAATCTCGAAGAGGAGCGTTTTCTTTTATGCTGATTTCTGTTGGCATGTCTTTGATATTCCTCCGATAACCTTTAGCTGAAATACATCTGTGTCCTTGTCTTGCTGATATAACCCTTAGACGCTATAACGCTACTAGAATTTTAACTCGGCGTCTTAAGGTGAATACCTCTCGCCTCACAGCTCAGCTGAAGTCCGATCATTTATTTATTTATTCATTTATTTATTTATTTATTTATTGCAAAATGACCCGTTCCTACACAATGACCACATGCAGTCATTTTATCTGTGGCCTAGTTAATTCAGGACATGTTATTTGGCAGTAAGTCAAGTAAGTGGAAGTTTATTTATAGCAATTCAAGTGTTCTTCCCAAAACTTTTATTACGTTATGCAGGTTCTTCACATCCACACATCCCATTAACAAAAACGCTTCCCTAAAAATACATTTTAAATTGCATTGCACAAAAGAACCCTTTTTAGCACCTTTAAGTCTCAATGTATGTTTGATACAATGAAATGAGTGGATGATAAAATGATACCTTGAGAAATAGGCTTGTTTAAGGGTTTTTAATGAAGACATTGATTCTATATAGAACCATGAGCACCTATTTGAATGCATACATGAATCATTGTATGATTAAATGATTTTTGTCTATGATGGATATACGTGTTATATATGGGTATTTAAATAGGAATAGTTCTATAGCACCAAAACAGGTTCATAAATGGGACGTTGTCCCATTAGGAACTGTCTTACCTAATGGTGTACTATATTTCTTGACATCTTGAACTTTTACATACCTAAGTATAGTATTCAAAATGTATGTGCCTTAATGGTTCTAGGCTTGAATTGACTTGTTCTAGGGGAAAAATGGTAAAGAATCCCTAAATTATATGTTTCGTCCATAGAACCCTTAAGCACCTCATTTTTTAAAGCACAGAAACAAATTTGTAATGGATGAAATCATTAAACATGAATGAAAAGCCATATTGGTGACACACACATTCATTCTGGGTTCACCAGACATGAAGACAGAAGGCTGAGCTCTGCACAGGACATTGAACTCAATTAAAAACATATCCACAGCAAGAAACTACGTCAATCTTTGCTGGTCTTATAGCCATGTGCACTCTATCAAATGAACTAATGAAGCATGGATTGGACTTTGCCTGTTGACTGACACTGAGCTAGCCATTAAGGAGACCCACACCTTTCGCCAGCCTGGAGAATGTGACAGGGTCAGAGAGTCCTCCTCTGCTCTCGGCCCCCTCTTTCCTCTACATGGAGCATAATGAGGTATCCACTGCTTTTCTATTGTGGAGCCTCACCAGAGCTATGCATTCAACCTCTACGGAGTGGGCCAGTAAATATCCTCTTGAGCAGATTGTAGGAGACGGTTTTACAGGATCTTGTTTTAGGGTCAGCTTCGGTTCCCTCCTACATTTGAGCATAATTGCCTTTTTGTGGAGGGATGTTTGGGAAGTCTGGATTTGTTGCACTGGATCTGAATCAGTGACACATATTGATGCAATGTGAAGCTTATTCTGGTCACATTGGTATAGCTAGGAGTCTACACCTGATAACCACAATCACTCTAGACTTGCAAGAATAAGAGCATACATTATATTTCTAAAAGTATCTAGATGCCCCTTCTAATATGCCCATTTTTAAATGTACTGGTTCTGTGATGTCACAAAACCCAATTCATTAACATACACCTATCCAGCTAACACAGTGTAACTCTGTCTATTCAAGTTATAAAGAATTTATCAGTGAGACACAATACAGGACAGCTATTCAGAACAGAGCTCATTTACATACACACATACATACATTTCCAGACTGCTATACTATCGAGCAACTAAAGAGCAACAATAAAATAAAGACATGTTGGTGTATTTTAGGGTTGTAACAGGTTCTGCTGAGGCAAATAGGGTCCAAGGGCTTGATATTCCTACCAGCACCTCTGATACAGGCAAAGTACTAATGATTGTGACGCACATCCCGACACATGGAAATACCTTTAGCTTAAACAGTGTTTTGAAATGTTGACAATTTGTGGGAGATAAAGCTATGTTATGTCCCCACGCTTCAGAGTCATGGGTGTATGTAAGTTGTGCCTGTAGCTAGCTTTTTGAAGTGTTGTGCGTGGGCCCGAGTTGGCCAACAAAGTCGCAAACTCACACAGCAGCAACTGAGGCAAGCTAAGAAAATGGGGGGGGGAAGGAAAAAGGAAAAGAGACTAATTAAATGCAGAATTGAGGAGCTTCTTAGAGATATGCTAATAAAGACCCACATAGGTTGACTCGCCCCAGGCCTGGGCAACCCTTCAAAGTGTCCCTGGATGGTAAATAGTTAATAACACAGGTCAAACCTTTGTTCCAAAACAGAACATGTATTTCTGAATAGTGTTCATAGCAGGGAATTTGGATGCATTGTGTAAGTTCTGGACTCAATCAAAACACTTTGTTGAATTTGAACAGACATTCAAGGGCTTTTTCCAACTACTTCCTGTTATAGAGGCAATCTATACAAACAGTTATCAAAATAGTCATTATTCCTCTTTTGTGAGTCTCCTCCAAGCTCAACCTTTATAACAGGACTGTTCAGGGTCAGCTTTTCAAGGTGCTATTCAGATAGCAACTCTGCCTTTTTAATAAATGACATCTTGATAAATATTCCAGTACAAACCACACACATGCCAAAAGAAATACATAGAATTCCATGTTGGACTTTTCTTTGCTTACAAAGAAGCAGAGCCACTCATATGTTCCAGGACTGCCAGTCTCTCAAGGTTCAAAGCAATGCATTGATGCTCATGGCCTGCCAGTAGGAGATGTGGAAAAGAACAAGGCAAACTTGAATGAGGTGAGATCACATGCCTCCCTGTGTTTCTACTTCAATCTAACAGTGCAGTAATAACAGCTGAAATGGAAATTAGGAGAGAGTGAAGAGAGAACACAACACCATATCCTTTGATCTTACATCATTGCAGATATTCAAACAGAAAGCAATGCCTAAAGCCATATGGCTTATAAACTGTATGGCCATACAAACACTTAAGATATATTACACTGCCGAAGCATGTCCTGCTGGTGATATATAACTGCAGACAGAGCAGAACTGGGAATATGGTTTATTAAAAGAACACACATTTTTCGACACACTGTTGATGCCCAGGTCTTTCTTCCTGCAGGTTTTTTCACACTGTAGTCAAACCTTCTCAGCATTAGCAAGCTGTTCAAGGTTCTTCTACAGTTCTTTTTTCTGTAGATCATGTACATCCTTGGTGATCTCGGAGTGTGCTGAGTTTTGGGAATCACGTGAAAAATAGAGATTGGGTTGGGTCAAAAACAAAGAATTCAATCTGAAATAAAACTGAAAAAATGTACACATGCTGTATTTAGAAGGCTTATACCAAAGACATGGTAGTAAACAAATAGTACTCTGTAAAATGGATGCTTGCAATAACATCACATTAGAGTTTGTTAAATCATTTGTAATATGGTACCTATAAAAACAAACAGGTTAATGTCATATTTATGGCAAAGCTTTACAAAATGAAAACAAAATAAAGTGTTTCAAGTTCACAAAGCAAGAAATATATATCACTGTTGTCAGAGCAAAACCTTGTATCTCCAAAATGATAACTGTACAGGAGAAGACAAAAATAGACTTTCATTTTTAATGTGTGTCAGTGGAACCAGATTTTTTCTTCCAGGTCATTTTATTTAATTTCTTTTGGATCATTCATCATAAAATCATGCGCTCTTAAACTATGCAGAAAATGAAAAAATGAAAATCAAATATTTGATGTACCAATTTAATGCACAAATGTAATGTGCATTGAACATAATAACATTACATGATTATAATAATAACCATGAAGTAAATATTCCCCGTATAAGAGGTGGAGTTGTTTGATGTTTGAGATGCTTGATACAGATTTCTGAATAGCTTATTTGTTGTTATTTCGGGTAGTTCTATAGTTATCTGTAAAGCATGACTGTTGTTGTTTGGGGTAGTTATATATTTTTCTGTAGAGTGCAGATTTCTATACCACCACCAGTAGAATCAGTGCTGTGAAGCTCTCTGGGAAATAGGTTCTGATGATTGTGCATACGTTTTATGATGGTGGTTCAGAACAGTGAAGCATTACGGTAAGGTGATTCTCAGTTTCATCATTAAAATTAATCAGTTTTCAATCAAGGATGTATTATGTTTATTAGGATGTTTATATATTGAATTCATCATATCCTGTATAACCAACAATGCCATCTTAACAGGTGAGCGCAGCCGAAGCACCTGTAGACGAGCAGACAAATCAAGATTGCACAATGTGTTGCATTGGGAACAAACACAACTAGCACACTAACCATTCAGCATTAAAGCCTTAAGCTAGAAAAAAGCAGATATGCTGCCAAGAATAACAGGCCTGTGGTTGCTTGTGTAAAGCATATTAAGCTTTCGTCTTAAGTTATATGCTTAAAGGAGAAGACTAAAGCAACAAATATTAATGTAAACTCATAAAAGCGTAAGGTCTCAAATTCACTCTACAGTTATTAAAAATGAAATATTAAGCATGTTTGCTACTAAACTTAAATGTTATAATAAACATCCAGCAAAGTTCCAGCCCAACGTTCTTAGCCTGCTCCGCCTCTCATACAGAACTACAGTCATTATCTAGGTTCTATATCATGAAAACTGGATGGAAAAAATCAGACATACAGATGGACATAGAATATTGAATAAGGGAACATATGGATAAACAATGTATGGATAAACAAATAAACTAATGGCAAGCAGCAACAGACAGGTGCTCTGGCTTGGGTGGGGCAAGAGACATCATCTTTGTAATGGGTAGGGGGATTTACGGAAAGGTTACCCAAGACTCTGACAGCTAGGTTAACAACAAGAGGAGAGAAATATGAGGAAATACAGCAGACATTTATTAAACTATGGGTAGGTTTTATGAGACATATTTGCACATGTGTATTGTGGCCCAGAGGATCACGATTAACTTCATTAAAAAGAAAATGAAGATTTATGTTCCCCAGCTTTAAGGTGAGGGTAAAACTTAAGGTCAACATTCACTTACAATGTTTTATTAAAGACGCGTCAACACGACCTTCATTTTATGGAATAATTGCAGTTTAAATCTCAATAGCTATTTTAGGTAAAACCTCGCAATTACATTCTTCCCTCCAAATCGTTCCGCCCTATGAGCCTGATAGTGCCACTGCGGGTAGGCAATGGTATGATATGGAGGACAAAGCGGGAGAACAGCACTGAATTCACAAACAATAAAACACATCAGTCCTTTTCACATGTTTGTCCAAACTAAGAGAAACTGGTATTTAGGGCTAAGTGTTTCTGATACTGAGAAGATTGGGCGATACCAGCTGCTTGTTTTGGAGATGGGGTTGGGGGTGGTGGGTGCGTGGGCGGAGCCTTAGAGCTCTATAGGGGCGCGCGCTCATGCGAAGGTGCGCTCAAGCTTCGCACTCATCGCTGCTGCAGAGACCACACGCACGTGCCCAACGGCTGCCGAAGTTTAAATTCTCTGACGCTCGCGACGGTCCGACTTTTGCGCGGACGTGAGTGGTTTAACCGAAAAGCGCTTCAGAAAAAGAGGATTTCTCACGGTTTGTTAAAGAGAGAAGGGTCGCTGACTTTGTTCTCTAGCCGAGGATGCGTTCCACTGTGTTTTCTGCCCTGCTCATCATATCCGTGCTGGAGCGAGGTAAGTTCACGACACATTTCTGTTATCGTTTGCGTTGGCGTTTTCTCATGCAGCCTACATACCGCAGGGCATAAACACAGCAACACAGCGGTGGGCTTTTAGTGTATTAAGGTCATGGGACCCTCACTCACTGTCAGCGTACTGGTTAATATGAACTTTTTGAAGTCAGTTTCAAAGTAGCTATCAGTCTGAAACTGTATTGAGTATTAAATACCTGATTAATGTGGACAGCTAAGATTAATGAAAAGATGACTTATCAGTTTGAGTTGGGCTTAATTAACTAGTCACAATGGTCTCATCAGGGAAGCTGGATGTGCTCTGACTTATCTACAGACGTTACTGTTAATGGTGGACAGATAAGACTAACAGATGTCTCAGCCACAGAGTGTGGAAAGTGGACCTAAGTGAGCTGGAGAAACCTGTATAGCTGTAGTCTAAAGACGACGTTACTGTGTGTTTGTATAGGGTGTTTTAGGAAAAGTCTTTGGGAAGAGAGAATGACCCGAGGGGGTGGGTGTCTGCAGACGTGAGGCGTTGGTTTTCCTCCCTCAGTTTGGAATTTGAGGGTAGTGTTCATTAGGTCGAGTGGTTCAAACTAATAATAGAGTGATAACCTAAAGATTCCGTTTTTAATCATCATGAGTATTACATTACATAGTGAATTCACACTATCTTGTGCGAACCAGAAAGAGAGCTCACACTTGCACACAGGATAGCCATTTGGCAGTAAGGTAGGACATGAGGACCATTTGGCCATACCTAAATAGCAGCAGTGCAGCTCATTGCTATTTCAGCCATATATTTTTTCAAGGTAATGTCCTTTTTAGGACCCTGCAGTGTGTATTGTCTGTTAACTGCAAACCTTCAACCTCACAGAAGGAGGCAATATGCAAATGAGTCCCCTGACCACCCACTGAGTTTTTAATGTGTCTGGATACTACAGGCTGCTCCTTAACAATGTTGCACATTATCGATTCATCTTACAATATCCAGTATTGCTTATTGTAAGCTTTTGCAGACTCAGTAGTTCAAATCCTTTTACAGCCAGAGTCTTCAGGTTCAAAGGATTACTGTAGCAGTATAATTGCAGAAGTACTATATTGTCTATCATCCAGCCCTGGTCTGTTGCTGAATGATTGACAGGCTGTCCTGCGAGGAAATGGCATTCCATGTGATTTTGTCTGGCTTGTCTCAGACCGGTAGTCTGCAGTTCCTACAGCTTGAACTTATCTGATAAGCATGAGTTAATATTGCAGCTGCAATGGTTTTAAATGCTACCACAACTGCATAATTGTTTATCTCTTTATCAGTTAAACGGTTAGGCCTGGTGTGTTAAATGGGTACAAGTCTGAATATTTGATGCTCTGTTAGTGGCATATCTGCTAAAACCCGTGACTCCTGCCAGACCAGATAGGATACAGAGGCCAAACAAAGGGCAACAGCAAATAGTCCTGAGTGAGACATCTGGTTTTTGTTCTTAGTGAAGTGTCACCACATCTCCCCTCCCCCGGCCTCTCAGGACACACACCACTGGCTGTGTCACACCTGGTAGTACTCGTTTAGCCGGTGGGATTCTTCTGACTTGCTTAATTTGAACCCTTCCAAGGAAGGTGTCTTGTTTGCACGTCCTTTGGCGTGTTTAATGTCACCATGTAGACATCAGACCTCTTTAGAAATGCTTCTGTAGCTTTCGCGACACAGACTCACAAGGTTGTCCCCAGATTACATGTCAGCTTTACACTTTGAGCACCAGCTCTTACATGTCAATTGTTTTAAACTCTCACATCTTTGTTGCAAAGGAGTTCAGCATTCTGTTTCATAATTTCTTTGTAGATCTGTATTCAGTTCTTAGTTTTCATCACTTCTTTTGCTCATTACAGTCCATCTTTCTCTGAAAAGACATGTATGCAAATAAACATAAAAAACAACATTTAATCCTACATATTTTTCAACATATACTTTGATGAGAGGCTTTTTTTTACAGTTAGGTTTTGCATTTATGCAGAATTGGAAAATGCCTTTGAGACTTTCCATGTGATTTTAAAATGAGTGGTTTTGTTTTGCCCCATGGCAGTATACAGTACTTTCTGAACAGTAGCTGTGATGTCTGTTTTCAACTCAAAGCTGCAGCACTTCATCAATGAATGAAAATTTGCCCCAAAAAGGGATAAAAGGGAAAATTCAGGAAAAATAAATAAATAAATGTATGTTTCCCTCAGAGGCTGCAAAGAGTGATATGACTGTACATTTCCCTCCACTCAAGTCTTCAGAGGACCCCACCCCCACCACCTGCAGTATCTCTGTGTTCTTTCCAGCAGTGCCGCTATTCATAAGAAGCACTTTATCTGTTATCAGGAAAAACAAGAGAACAATTGTCTTGCGTTAGAATGGGAGGGGACATATTGCTTTACGACAGGGTGAGAAGGACAGGGCTGTGTGCTTAGCAGCAGCACTCTTGTCATGCAGGAATGCCTGCCATTGAAATGCATGAAGGTGCCTTCAGCTTTCTCGAACTTCCAGCGCTCCTAGAGTCCCACCCCGAGGCCAGACAATGAGGCAGGTTGTTGCTTCCCTTTTTGTTAAGCAGTAACCCCAAAATCTTTCACAGACCCCTGCAGGCTACATTGTCAGGCGGGTTCTTCTTAACTGATGCATGTATGATCGTGAAATCTCCAAGGGAGTGTTCTCCTGCTGTAATTAGGCACAACTGTATACACCCCTGCTGGGTGGGCATTATTTTCTCTGCATTTTTTTATTTCACACTCCTGCAGATATATCTAAAGAAAAGACCTTGGGCCTCTTATGAATGGCTCAAGCTTTACAGATTCGCACCACATTTAATCAAAAAACAGATGTTCTGAGAGGTACAATTATGTTTTGTCTGTGAGAAGTGGAGGTGGCTGGAATAATTATGTAGATTTGTCCCTTTTCAGTTTATAGTATTTTGGCTTCATCCTCTAAGCACCTGCTCAATATGACCACCTTTGGTTCATTGTAAATGAGTGTGGTGAAGAGCTTTATTGAAGTTCTCTGTCTTCCCTGCTGGTAGCAAATGGCTTTATTTTGTTGTTTTCTCACAATAGCTTAACATCTGCCAGCTGAGGGCAGACAAAGAAGCTGCTCTGCATATGTGCCATTGAAAGGGTGTGGCAGGATTCAGGATATGAAACCAATTGCTATGGTAAATGCTGAGATTGTGTTTCTGTTTCCACAGTAAATTTAAGGATCCAAAAATGTAATATTTTATAGGGACCTTTTTAATTTGATTTTTTTTGTTTTGTTTAACAATACAACATTAGTGTCAGCATGTGATATATGGCATGCAATTGTTACTTGTGACTGATTTTTTTTGGATGTAGTTTTTGCAAACTTGATTTACAAGTTACTAAACTTGTTTCTAGAATTGTTCTGAATTGACATGGTGAACCACTTCATAACTGGGTAGACCTCCTTGGCTGGAGGTCTATTCATTATTAGATTGCCTTGAGTCATTCACTGCAATTTTTTTAATACAAAAGCTACATGTACTTCACCTCAGCTACAGAGTCTTTTTCACATCAGCAATTACTGAATAACCTGCTGTGGTTCAAAAGCAGGAATTATACAAACATACAGAAACTCTTTTTATCTGTGTAATTTAAATGCATTAGAGTGAACCATGGCACTGTGCTTTCTGTTTAAGAGGCTATTGCGAGGCCCGAAATAGCAATCTTCAGTGAATGCTGTTTCTAGCTCATGGTACTCTACATTTAAGTGTATGCACCTTATACAACTTTGTTCATTCTCTGTGGTCCGTCAGTGAAGTAAGAGAGGTAAGAACAACTTCCTTTGTGAGAATAAAGCATACACCAGAGCTGTGCTATTGTGTACTTTGTTTCTGTCAGTTTTTTTTTATGTGCAAATGGCCCCTTTGTGCTCTGGCCAACATAACATATTTTCCCAACACATGATTTTCTTACGTATACATGCACTCTGGCCAAGTGCAATCAAACCAGCCTTAGAATCCATATTGCGCCTTTGTGAGGGTGAGTTTGGGAACAAATTCAGGAACTTTAAGACTGAAAGAAATTGGGTGGGGGGAGGGTTATTCTCTCTTAGCCTCAGTTTTGAAAACATCAATGTAGATGTCACTGTTCTTATCTAGCCAAGCTAATTCCTGTTCAGCTGGTTTAAAAAAAATGTTTCAGTTCAAGAGGCAATGTTCAACTGTCAACCCCTGCCACTCAGTCCCAGCTCATGGCACTGGCAGTAATTGCAAAGGACAGGTGTCGTAATTGTGTGTTTTCGGGGTAGCTTGCTCCCTTGCACTGTTAACCCCTAGATGTGGAGTTATAAAACTATTAATCCTCTCTACTAAAAGAGGGTTGATTTTAACTTTCTTAAATTTCTAAACATTGTTAAAAGTAGATATATTTCAATTCATTTTTTTTGCAGAAATAAACCACTTTAATCCTTTATATTTTTGCGAAGCTTTACCTTCCCATGTTATTTCTTGAACCAAAAGGAAAGAGGGACATACTTGTTAATACAGCAAATTAATCAAATGTAAGTGAAATCATAATAATAAAGCATAATGCGTACCTCACTATTTAATTAACTGTGTCATTTTGTGATTACATTTGAATAACGCAAAACAAAATGAATAACTCTTGGCTTGTAAGGGTTAATCATCTCCAGCTCTGTGCCCTGTTAATTTAACCACTGTATGCATTCCTGCTGTCGGATCTGTTGTCTCCAGTGATTTCAGTGTCATAGCTTCAATGGAGGATCAACACTGATCTGTTGTATCCTTTGGTAGGCAAACCCCTAAAACTAAAACACTGATTCTTTGTGGTTAGAATATGGTGCAGGTGGCTCAAGCTTTCATTTGGAGCATCTTTGATGTGTCTTTGCTTTGAGCGTGCAAGCCAGCACAGGTTGTCTCTGTGGTTTGCAGCAAGCACACCTGTTCCAGGTGTACAGCCCCTTGTACCTGACAGTGTTTGAAAGTCACAGCCTTCCTTTTTCTGTCATCTCTCTTGTCTATAAACTTCTAAGGAGGGCCAAAGAGTAGTAGAGTTTAAAAAGATGCCTAGTTTTGTTTCCTGTAAATGGTGCAAAGGATCAAATAGTTATTCATTTACAATATTGTAAACTAGGCCACTATGGTATTTATGTTAACACTGCCAGATTTGTGTCTGCCACATATCTAAAAGTAAAAGAAGTGAAGCCATTAGAGAATTGCTTTCCAAAAGAGCCTTCTAAAACTGGTCTTTGAGATGTTCTTTTAAGTGAACACTGGAGAATCAACAGTCTAAGAACCACATAAGCTGCAATGCATTAACATTCTAGTTGTTTTTATGTGCTGTTCTGCAGGCAGAATTCCTCAGGCAGGCTAGATCAAGGTGCAACTTAAGACCTGCGTGACCCCTCTAACAGGCCTGGTACTGGACAGGTCTTAACCCACACAGGCATGTGAACAGGACCCACTCCCATTAGTACAGCAATCAAACAGAAAGATAGTGATTAATCATTACGAATTTGAGATATGGACAGGGTGATGTTAGCTGTGGTAAATACATTCTAAAATGCTAATGGTTTGAACTGTTTTGTAGTAATTTTGCATAAGACATTCATGTGTGTTGTTTCTCCAGCTCACTGGAGGTCTCTTGGAGATCGATATTTGCACAGCTTTTGTTTGTGCAGCTAACTGTGGCTTATTTTTTCACACTGCTGCCCTTTGCAGCTCTCTCATGAAAGGTTGGGAAGCCTGATCCCAGAGAAAAGGCTTATTGAACTCTTAATACAAGTTAGCTGACCTTCATGTTTTGGCACCAGTGCTGATCGGCAGCTGCCTCCTCTTTGTTTCCTATACTGATATTATGAACACAAAGGCTCTGGAATTCAAATTTGCTCAGCCTGCAGGCGACCATGGTAGAGATAAAGAAGCAGCCATGATCTTTGCAACAGAAATATAACTAAAATCAGTGGTCACCAATAATTAATACTCTGGAAATACACTTTTCTACATTTTATAAATATTTAGATATTGGTATCTACCTACAACAGTTTGAACTTTGGTGTTTGGTAGAGAGCTTAGTTAGGATCCCAAATGTTCCACACCCCAGCACAGTCTTGGCTGTAGGTATGCTGTAAGGAACGGTGAACATGAAAAAGTGTTGAGTGCAAGAACAAACAGTAAATTACCAAATGTAAGCACAGATGATTTATCTGTTAACTTAATATTACATGTTTAGTAAACTCAACATTGTTAACTAGCTTATTAACCTTATTAATAAGTTTAAAAGCTGCATATTTTTTACAGTGTAACTGAGGCTAAGGATAAAGCTAAACCAAGTGACTGGCGTTGCAGTAAATGAAATGTGTTCTGTGGTGTGTGCAGAGAATGTGATACATTCAGCTCTTTTCTCTGACTGCTGTCATGCTTAGCTGAGTTTTTTTCTTGGTTCTGAGTTTTCCAGTTTCCCCCTTTACCGCCATCATTTAAAAATATCATAACTTTTATATACTATGCTATGCTGTATTACCATCATACCGTCCAACTGTAAAAGGTACAATCTAAAATTAATTCTGATGTAATTATAGCTCACTGTGAGATCAAACGGGATGTAAAGCTATAAAACTCGCTATAACAAGAGACCTCTTTAGTGTACAACGGGCAGAATGAGGTAATCAGAACATTTTCTCTAGACAGCAGAATGTAGGCAGGGTCGTATAACCTGAAGCCTCTAAATGACATTACAGGTTAATGGACACTGGCGGAAGCCTCTTAGCAGTATTTTGTTAATGGTTCTCTGTATTTGCTTTAATGGCTGCTCATTAATAGGAGCTTGCTGGTTGTTGCTGGATCTTTAGGGTCGGGATTGGGGTTCACCATGATGGGCCTGTCGTTTTCAGACATCCTTTAAGGTCCCTCTGGGCCACTCCCATCATATCCATAATTTAGAACATGATAAATGTGATTCTGGAGTGCACTTATTCCTCAACCTGTGCACTGACTATTGTTTTTGAGGCACGGGCCTGTCATGGATGTTCTTAATTTATGACTTTTCCAAGGAGCTTTAATGGCTCTTGCTTGCTGGATTGAATAGAAGAGGACATTTGGGAAAGTAATGTGGGCTCAAAATCAATTCCTGGGCTGTCTGTCGGCTGTTGAAAATGGTGTCACCTTCTAATGAGTCTAACCTCTCTTTTATTTGAGACAGATCCTCACACACTGTCTATTACAGCTCAACAGTTTCCATTACTTTAAAAAATTATTATTTAATCTATTTAATAATCAATATTCAAATAACAAATTATGTCTTTAAATATTTAATTAGTCAAAATTGGACATTTCAGCTTTATGAGATCACACATTGTTGCAATAAATCAAAAACTAGCATGAGATATTTAAATGGCGATGTAATGAACCAGAGGGGACACAGAGCTACGCCTGTTCCTACCTAATGAAATATTTCTACATGGTCTGGAGGACTAGGTAAGGGTTCTGATATTGTATTTAAGGGGTTAAGGACGTTGTGTAAAGCACTGTGTTATTGTTTCTGTCAAGCGTGTAAACAGAGGAGTTATAGGTATATAATGTGCTGAAATTAATCTTTTTCCAAATGAAGCACGCAGTGAAAAGAGTATTATACTCATTCGTTCACATCATTTGGTGCACAGTTGTCAGTTTTGATGAAACATTCCCTTTCTGCGGGCTTCCAATGTCCTGTCTCTGTGTTCATCTGGAGTTCGTTCTTTCTCTAATGTTGGTGTTACGGAGTGTTTTGTTTGCTGAGTGGGATTAGATAGAGAGCAGGTCTTTTAGGGCATAGCTGCCTGTGGCATCCAGGGAACAGAAAGACTATTATAGACGCATGTAGATAATAGACAGCTGTTGCCTAGCAATACTACTTGGACCGGTTCTCTTCTGCCCATTTTATCGTCACTCTACACCAATCCAAACAAACCATGGGCACTTTCAGAAAAAGGTGGATCAGCTTTTCAGTTTTTAAGTTTATCACATCTATGACTTTAATTAACGCAGATAAGATCTGGGGGTACTTTTATGTGATTCATGGTGCTTTGCCCTCATTCACGCTTCAGTATTTAAGATGTGACAAATGTGGAGACTTTATGAGTAGACATGTTACAGTCTGTGCTAAATTAAACTACCCTTGTTTTATTTGCCCTTCTAGTATCCTGTTAAAAGGGGTATTATGAAATTTTCATTTGCTCATTTCCTAAATTAAACAAAGTGTGACTGAAAGCATAAAAAAGAAAGTCAAAGACTGTTATGAGCTGCTTTTGTTGTATAGTGTTCCTTTGAGAAAAGCTTACACACGAACCTGTGTTAAAACAAGTCTGTACAGGGCTGGTGTGTTCAGCAAGCAGGAATGACATGTGTTAACAGGACAATGAGTCCTTTTTGAATTTGACAACAGACATACAGACACATTCTGTCCTTTTGGGTAAAAATGCCCTTTGCAGAAGCTACAAACCAGTAAAAGCTATTATGTTCCATAATCCAGTTTTACCTTTCATTAAAAAACATGAAAAGGAGGTTTTTAGATTTACCCACAAACAGAGACTGGTTTGTCAAAGAAGAGATATATTTAATATTTAATACATTCATAAATATTCAATAAGCATCTTGATAGAAAAATATTTTAGAGGTTTTTTTTTTTTTTTAGATTAGCAGAAAATTTCATTAAAACTGTGAATTTTTAATTCAATCCTTATTGTTTTCATTGTTAGTTAGCAAATGCATAATAACGTTAAGCTAAATTTAAAAGCTAATGGCTACATTGGAGTTAGCTTGAGTGATTCATAATCCAAATTATTTCAGTAATTGATAGATTAGTTGTCTATAAAAATAGCTATTTGTTGACCTAGCATGAGATAAACAATTAGAATAGGAAAAACTAAGAAACTGATTTTTTTTTTTAAATGATTTTTTAAACAACAGCCTATTTTTAGATGGATCTCTGAATTTACAAATTACCAATCAGTAATGTATGAAACCAGACTTACAAGCTGTATTGAGTTTGGTTACATTCTTCCTAAACAATGACATGGAAACAAGCCAATTTAGCAATTGAAAATTAATTGTATTTGTTAACTTAAAAGCTACAGTAATTGTGTTACAGTAAATTCTACATTGGTGTTTTATACCCCATGTATGTGTCATACATTTGCTATTGTTTGTATCAACAATGTCCCACAAATAGGAATGTGACATAGTGTTGCCTGTTTAACTGCCTGTGCTTATTCTCAAACGCATGCCAGAAGAGGTCAAGAAATTTGAGCAAGGTATAAAAAACATAAAAGCACATTTTTAAATATTATGTCCATATGAGTAACCTTAAGCGATTGATACTTTATAATAATACTAAATATTTAAAATTGAATTAGCTAACTGTAGCTTTAATTAGGAACCTTGGATCCAAGTAAACAAGTCAACTGTTGAAACAATTAAAATAAACTCATGACTCAGCATTAGTGTTAAGGTGTGCTTTAGTCATGACATCCACTGACCTTTACCTCCTGAACCTCTTGAGGTCTTTGTTTTCATTTCTGGCTTGACTATCCTCGAATATTGTACTGTCTACGATTTCTGTTCTCCTCATGCGCTCGAAATTATTTTCTGTTTTATCTTTGTGGGCATTTCACTCTACAACAGCCAATTTTAGCACTTAATAACATAGGGCTTATATGTTCATCTCCAGAAGAAAGTGGTATTGAGAATGGAAAAGAAAAAAAGTAGGTCTGATTTCCCCTGTGAGTGTGCAGATCTCTGTCTGCGGGGAGGGCAGGTTGTTTTTCCATACCTGTCCTATTTTTGCTTACTATTCAACCTGACTCCTTGTGAAATGTGAGACATTTGATCAGGTAGACCTAAAAGATGTAACAACACTATAAGAACTGTTGCATTGAGCCACAACAATTTCTTCTTCATGTGAAAAACAAACTTCGTTTTAGGTTCATTAAAAAAACATTGTTGCATTCAGCGTCCTTTTGAATATGCAAACTTTTTTTTCTTTCTTTGCTGCTTTGCCTGACAGCCGGGCAAGGCCATTTAACATGATCCAAATTTCATTCAAATTTGATGCAACAAATTCAACCCCTGTGCTGTCTGCTTCTGAATAAACTCTTCATTTTTTAAATATCACGACTTCTTAAGTTTACAGTAATGCCGCACAAGCTTCATTCAGCATACTGTGCCTCATCTGGAAGTGAGAGTGAGAGTTACTAACTAGTCTTTGTTATTTATTTATTCCAGTAGGTGGAGTTGAAACCATTGTTGGCAAGTATGGGGAGACTGTTGATGTGCCTTGCAACAAAGGGGATGTTAAGGCCGAGGAAATATTCTTAATCAAATGGAAATATGTAAGTTTGATGTTGTCTTGAATCCAGTAAAACAAAAAGAAATTTAATTCAGATATTGTGTATTTAGTTATGACTTACTCCAATGTTACTGTGCAAATGTGAAATCCTATATAATATCAGCATGTGCAGGAAAAGTAGATTTTTTTTTTTCACAGACCAAAGCAGACAGCAGCACTGGTGATCTGCTGGTGAAATCAAAGGATCAGCAGAACGGCTCAGTCTTCCAAAATGTGGATTTCCAAGGCAGAGTAGGCTTTACAAAGGACCTTGGTCTGCGCCTCACTCAGGCAAAACTCTCCGATCAGAAGATTTTCACCTGTATGGTAGTTTTGGGAACAGACATATTTGAGTACCCTGTTCAAGTAACAGTTGAGAGTAAGTATGCTATTACAACAAAGAACTGTAGGCTGCATAGCATATATGTTTATGTACATAGATGCATCCTAATATTGTGTTCTTTTCTAACAGAGACCCCCTCTGCTCCCACAATCACCAATAAAGCTGCAGAAATGGAGATGGGAAAGCTAACAACGGTATGTGACCGTTTTATTGATAACATTTTACAGAACTGCATTAATGCATTTTGAAACTTAAAATGAGCTTTCTCTGTTTATCTCAATGGGCTCTTAGCTGTTTCTACAAATTCTTTAATAAATCTTTACAACTTTAATAAAACTTTCTGTCCTCATAGAAAACTTTGTTATAATTATATTGACTTTTTTCCAAACCCACTACGACATAAAACATTTTTTGTTGAAATAAAGGGTTTAAAAAGATGACAGGACACCAGTGTTGAAAGGATCCGTCCACTTAACGACATTCCAAAGTGGGGAACCTACAACTCTGAAATATGATGAACTGTAATGCCTGGAGTACTATCATTCAACTAGCTACAAGTGAACATGCTTAATAATTATGATTCACACTTCTATTGTGAGATACATGAGTACTATTTTAATGATGGTGTTGTATTAACCTGTTCCTAAGAGTTCACAACTGCTGATTACAGCACTTGTGTGGGTTATTGACCTGATGACCATGTAGTCGTTAAAGATAGTCTTTTGCGAGTTGTGTTCCATTGTTTTACAAAATAAATTAAACATTTTAAAATATATATATATATATATTGTTTAAAAATGCACCCTCTGATCTTCCTTATTAGTAGTAGAGCTGAAAAACAATTATAGATTGCATGTTTGAAGCACACAGTGGCCTTTGTATTTGTAACAGTGTATATTTTAACAGCTGGGAGAGTGTTCTACCAAAGATGCCAACCCTGCAGCTAGCATCATATGGCTCAAGAACAACATTCCACTCGTAGCGGATGAGAAAGGTATGAAGCATCGCAAAGAGAATAACATTTTTTTTCATTATTGTACATGAGTGTAGCATAATTTTGCACCAAGTAAATATGGGATATTTCTTTTGGTTCATTCTTCTTCAAATCTTCACACTGTTAAAAGCAGACCGTATTTTCAGATGACATTAAATATAAACTAGACCATACAAAACAGAGTTAGTTTTGTAATGTCAGTATATAAATATACTGTGTTTTGTGATTTCAGTGATCAGGGTCACCACAGATGTGCAGATCAACAAAACCACTGGCCTCTCATCTACATTTTCCAAGCTTGAGTATGCTGCTCTGAAGGGAGACCTGAATGCCAAGTTTGCGTGTGCCGTCCAGCATAAGAACCTGGCTTCAGACCTAATGTCTGCTCCTGTGACCTTCATTATTAACTGTAAGTCTTTGTCTTGGACTGTTTAACATATGTTTTAATAACGGTAGCAATATACAATTAGATATGACACATGTAGCATCAGTGTAAATAAACAAATTGCGCCAATCAAGTACAATGTTTTGGATAATTAGGAGTGGGTCATTTTCCTCTTGAGGTTTCTGTGCCAAAGACTCTTATCAGAATTTACTGGCTGGGTGAGTTGCATTCAAAAAGAAGTGGAGCAGGGCTATTGAAGGTTGAATGGGGCTTTGTTGGGTGCCTCAGGGCATGATTATGAGGGAATTGGCCCCATTGCTATTCTCAAAACCTCTCCTCACCCCTGGAGTGCACCGAAAACCACCTCTGTTGAGATTAAGAGCCTCTCACTTGCACATTATGAGGATTCCTGAAGTGCCCTTGTCTGTTCAGCCTTGTGCCTTCCATGGCCTTCCATTTTGAGATAGCCCTCCAGTTTTACACCTTTCCTCTCCACAGACCCTACTGAGAAGGTCAACATTCAAGTTGTCTCTGCACAACCAATCAAGGAAGGAGATAATGTGACCTTGAAATGCAAAGCTGATGGGAATCCACCTCCCTCCAGCTATAGCTTCCACCTCAAGGTAAGCCTGCCTGATAGCCCCTCTGACTCTTCATTTTGAGGTTTTATCTCACTCCTTCGGGGTCATACAGTGCTTTTCTAGTGCCAGGGGCAAGATGAGCTTTCTGCTGACCCTGGCAAGACCTTATAAAAATTCTTTTGTCTTTGCAGGGGAAGAAGGTCAAAGTGGAAAACTCAGACACTTACATGCTGACCAATGTTACACGGGACACTTCTGGAGAATACAAGTGCTCCCTGGTGGACGACGACGCAAAAGCAGAGTCTGTGAATATTACAGTTATGTGTAAGTCATTATTTTATCATTGATCATTTTCCCTGCACTAACCGCATGTGATGAATGGAAGGGATCACAGAATTGTTGTTAATGGCCATGATGATGAATGCGGACATAGCTGGTAAACTTTGATGACAGCAATATTTGTCTCTTTTTCTGTAGATGTTGACATCAGCATGACAAGTGAAAAGATTGTTAAACGTTTAGATGAGAGCTTTGAGGCACCACTAATAATTAAGGCATCCAGAGATCCACAAGTCTTCTGGTCAAAGGTAAAATGAACCAAAAGTTTCCATAATCTACCTTATTTAACTTTGCTCATCTTAGAGGTTTTGCAATTTTTATTTCAATTTCTAAATTCTAACGACTGAAACTCTGCTTTAGAACAATGTCAAACTGAGTGCTCCACCTAAGTTTGACAAGTTGAAGTATTCAGATGCCGGAGTGTATGACTGTTTAGTTTCTATGGCTGGAATCAACAGAAAAGTCTCATTTGAACTGATTGTTCAAGGTAAGTGAACCCTGCTTTAAGCCTAATATTAACATTTCAACCTGATTCGACTAGTCTGTGTTACATTGAATTAAAAATGTTATTTTAGCTTCAAAAATTGCCTATTAAATGACACCTGTATGACACCGGTACTCCTAATCTAGAGCAAAGCTTGTGTATATCATTTATCCGACCAATTACAAGGCTGAAATGGTTTGTCTACTCTAGAAAACTATGTTTCCCCTGTTTCTCCTTTTAAATTGGATAAGATTAAACTATTTAAGCTTAAACTATTAAGCTAGCTTCGTTTGTCTGCCTGTCGTCTGTCAGTTTGCTCATTCACCCAACCGGTCATGCCAGCATTCCATCTAATTGTTTGCCTTTGTTCGCCTTTGTTCGCCTTTGTTCACCTTTGTTCGCCTTTGTTCATCTGTCCAACCTGCCATGCCAGCATTCCTTGCATGTACATTTTCCTGATGTACATAAATCAGTAAAGTGAATCAGAACCTTCTTTAAGATGTCACTACATAGACACTGGAGAATGTTTTGTGTCTTGTTGCAGGTGCCCCAGTGATCAACAAGCTGACCAAGCATCGTGGTAATGATGGCAGTTTCAAGGTTCTGAGCTGCGAGGCTGAAGGCTCACCCAAACCCATTGTTCAGTGGAGCGTTAATGGCACTGATGTGAGGATAAACATATAAACATCATCTCTACACTAATTGCTGTCTTTTGCCACTCTCATTATTATGTGGCTTTGGCCTTATAAAAGACTCAGTCAAGCCAGGGCATTGTGACTATAACTGATATGTGACAGATTTAGAACGCATTTGCTTTAAGTGTTACACAATGCACTTTCTCAGGTTTATATCTTCTCTCTCTCACATTTGAATCAAGAGAATGAACGGTTATTTTATATGTTACAATAATATTACCGCTTATCAAGACATGTTATTGATATGAGCATAGTGAGCAAAGAGCACAGGGCCAGAATGAGCCCACTATGCCACTTAGTAAAAGGGCTGGGCTAGAGGCATCCTTCTTTAATGGGCGGCCTTTCATACCGAGCCTCTGTAATACTGTTGCATTAGACTAATGGCCACGACCTGAGCAAAGTGGTAGTATTACACAAATATTATAACATAAACATGCTCATCTGTTTTAGATACAAATGGCTTTGCGTTCACAAATGGCTTTGCTGAATGGCAAGGTGTCAGTTTAATAGTGTTCGTAGCACATTGGTACTGTGCTGCCCTCATGTGGTGCTCAGTGAAATCTCGGCTGTACTTTGTAAATAGTGGACTATAAAGTTTTTGGTGACAGTATATGTGTTATTGGTAATACTGTGTAGGAATGATCCACTATATTATAAAACTAGCCTAACCTTTTAGTGCTGAACAATAAGTTAATGCATGCTCTATGTTGTTATTGCAGGCTGCTGAGTCTCCTTATGTGGGAGGGAAGGTCACCCACAAAATCAGCATCATTCCAACAGTTAATCTCTCAGTCACCTGCACTGCTTCTAATGAACTAGGCCAGGTCTCAAAGAGCATTGATGTGTCAACTCGTAAGTACAGTCCTACCTCGCAGCTTCATGGACTTTTCACACCTCAAAGTGCTCACACTCTTTCTGGGTTTGTTCTTAAATGACTCTCAAATAGACATGGGTGGACAAATACTAGAAATCTAAAAACATAAATTAATGCTGTCATTTCAAAACGTTTTTTCCCCCTGTTTTTAAGTATTTGAAAACGACAGTTATTCCAACTGCTAATATTATGTGGAAGCAAATTTCTTTATGCTAACATACAGTACCAGTCAAACGTTTGGACACAAAGCTACACATTTTGACTTTCAAGTGGTTTACAGTGTTTTTTTTTTCGTTCTCTTGTAAAGTTAAAATGTGTAAAAAAAAATTTTAAAAAAGATAATAACATTAAAATAAAACCTTACTTCCTTTTAGTCAGCTATCAGCAGACAGTGCAATCTATTTGGATCTGTCCATGGCCATTTGAGTTTCCCCCCCTTCTTTTCCTTTTCTTTTCTTGGTTTGTCGGGATGCTGGACTCTGTCCTTTCTCTTTAAACACATTTTGTCACTTTGCATGCTTTGAAAAGACGTAGTGTCCCATTCAGCAAGCGCTGCAATTGTCACACATGCCTTCAATACTCCTTTAACAGAGACTTTCAAACAAAAAGTCTACACTCCTAAAAATATTTATTGTACTCTCTGCTTGTGGGGCAGCAATTCCTGATTGGGGCTTTAGCTTTTAGAGTTTATACTAGTTTAGCAGACCTGCACGCTTTAGTACTGTTTTCACATTTCTGGTTATTTTTAATCAAGAGGTATTAATTCATAGTCAGTCATTTATGAACAGTCATACTCTACAATGCTGTTTACTGATTAACAAATTGCATTTGACTTTAAAGCATTTTCAAAATACACACAAATTGTATGATCTTGTATCTGATTGCAGTATATGAGGAGGTGACAAAGGACAAACGAGGTGAGTTCAAGAGGTTTCATGATTACTTTCCTGTGAAACAGCAGTAAATGTATTCTGTACAGAATGTCCTCCAGTGCTCACATAGCCTAGTTTAGACAGTGTAGATACGCTAAACATCCAAAAGCATGTAGACATCTGCTCATCCAACATTTCTTGCTAAACTAATTATTAATAGGTATTGTTGATATAGGTATTATTAATTTATTGATAGGTGTTAGTAGTGAGTTTGCTGCAATCTCTACTCCTCTGGGAATGCTTTACATTAGATGTTGCAGTTAGTAACAAGAGCATTCGTAAGGTTGTTGTGTTGAATAATTAGTTTTGGATCACACATGCCACTGTGAGTTGTATAACTGAACATGTGCTGCACATGAAAGTGGCTGAATTTACTAATTAATTCACATTAATTGATGTCTGGATACTTTTGGGCATTCAGTATAGTTGTTTAGTAGAATACTATATTAGAAATGTGCACCTCCCATTTGTGCTTTCAATATTATTTGAGTTGGTCCAAGCAAAATTATTGGTCTTGAGTAATGTGGAGGACTTAAAGAGTGGACGCTGATCTGCCCAGCATCCTGACAGAACCGGGTTTAACCATCAGTGTTTTATATTCATCGTTTTTGTTCTGTGTCCATAATAACAAGTATCTGCCTAGTTGCTTGTTAACGGATAACACATCATTTTGCTTTCGTTCTCCACTCTTTCCTGGCCCTCTGAACATTTGTTGCTATAGCTTCTAATTTATTATGTTCATTTTACATTTCATTAGAAGGGGACTCTGCTGACCAGACTCAAGTGACTGTGGGGGTCATCATAGGCGTGATCCTGGCAACTGTGGCTATTGGTCTGATTTATTGGATATACACAAAGAGAACCAGGTAACATCATAGCTAGCAGTTACACTATAAATAAATCACAGATTTTGCAGCTGATACAGAATAATTTCCATGCCAACATTTAGGGTGATACTGTTTATATCTAGAATGAGGGGTTTATCAGGTAACCTAACCAGTGCTTTCTAATTAGGCAAGGCTCATGGAAGACTGGAGAAAATGAGAACGGCACAGTGGAGGAAAGCAAAAAGCTGGAGGAAAATCAGAGTCAGAAAGCAGAGGCGTAAACCAAAGGATTCTTTCAGGGTAAGAAAGGCATTGCAGAATACATGTTAATTATGTATAATCAATTTACTGCTCCTAAGAAATGTTTTTTAATATAATGTCTGTTTTTCAGGAGAGGACGCAGTATTGTAGCAAACTGTATTACATCAGTAGGCCATCTCCTTTGGCTGTTGGACATTTGTCTGAACTGATGTCTATAATGTATCTCTGTCCTCCTGCCAAAAGAAAGACTTTAATAATGATGTTCATTGTATAGTTGTGAATCTTCTGCACTGAGGATTAACTGTGTAATGTACCTGTTTGAAACCTGTGTATGTTAAATGTTAATTATGTTGCTGTTCATATTTTTGGATTGTTTATTAAAAGCAGATGTCCTTTGTTTAGCCCAGTTTACCTCATGTGTAAGAAAAATAGCCTTTAAACTGTGACCACGCTTTGTGACCAGGTGTTAAATTGCTGTATTTTTTTTTTTTTCATTTTCTTTTGCTTCATTTTTATCAGATCACACATCTGACCTGTATCTAATTAACAACTACTGTTAACAGTACTGTTTTAGCAGTCTGTTGGGCACTTGGTTTCAGTTATGTTCTAATAAGCATTTTGGAAGTAAACATAAGCCTGCATGAGGGGGGCATGGATCTGCATTTTCTTGGGAAAATAATAGGCTACCTGAAATACAATCTGAATTTGCTTTCTGGTCTTCAATAAAATTACATGTAAATGACAATACAATGATCAGGATTAATATAAATGTTTAATGCTGTGTGTTGATTGCTTGGGCTGTCTTGAATCTGGCTTCATTATTTATGGATGGACCAATATGGGAATTGTGAGCAGATGCATGTACATATCTGCCAATACAGATACATAAACATTTGTAAATTGTAGAAATTGGATTCGACCTAGAGTACTATTACTGAGGCTGCAAATGCAGTAACATGAATAAACAGCAGATATTTTATTATAGTAGCCCAACGTTAACGTCAGTTACCTGTTTTAAATATCACTGAATTCTAAACATCTGTTTAAAACTATTTTTGTAGGCAAATATCTGCAGAAATAGGTATGGTTCATTATGCATCCCTAATACTTGAGCTAGAATAAGATAATAGTTTGAATTTGGAACCATACATACTGGATCCCGATATGTTTTTCTTTGGACAGTTTTACTGCTTGAGTTTCCTGCCTCCACATTCAAAGGGGTAAATGAACTCAGTACATAGGCTTCGCGCCTTTTCTGAATCTTTCTGTTTTCACTGTAAAACATATGCAACTCTTAGGGGACCAGGTTAAATTGAAATCTTTTGTGTTACCAGAAGAATAATTTGTTTTAAATAGGTAATTTGATGTGTGAACAATATAACCTTCCTGTTTACTTGAGACTTGTTTAAGAACCTAATGTGAACGCTTGTAAGTTAAACTCTAAGACTTTAGAACCACACCACAGTAGCGTACAAAATGTCACCAAATCCGGCGTGTCTGATTGTCTTGGTCTTGTGCAGCAGAATTGAAGCTAATCTAGTATGAATGCATTAAAGCTGTAAATATTGCTAAGGTTTGTTATTTTTGTGTTCTATTTATATTGTTATGGTTAGGTTAGGCAGAGTTGGGTTTGTCATTCTGTTTGTTTTAAAAAATTGGTCAAAAAAATATACCTGCTACTGAAACCTGAGGTATGTTCTTGCAGGCGTTAAAAATGTGATACTCTATCCTCTTCTTTGTGTCTGTTTATTGGTGCGTCATATGCCAGAATCCATTTGTTGTTTCTATTCTATTTGCATTTAAGCCACCTGTAAGACCAAAGAGAGTGATTGTAGCCATGCTAATATTGTACATACTGACTGTTGTTCTTTTGTTTTGTTTTTTTGTATCTTGGTTAAATAAAGTATACATTTTTCGAAAAACATACAGAGGTTTACTTCACTGTGTTAAACATTCTAAGGATGGAGACAACAGAAGCTGGGTTTGATAAACCTCGGATTGCTCACTACAAAGACTGACATGGTTTAGCTGATTTTAGACCTTGTGTAGTAAGAAGTGCTGTCCAATGAAAAATAAAAGAGATTTCATAAAAACTTACTTCAGCCATGAGCTGAAAGGTCAGCAACTAGCAGGGAACATGTTGTAGATGTTATCGGACTTGTCCAAGCTAGGCAGAATTAGTCAAACAGCTAAAAAAAGATTTTAATGCTGAAAGTAAGGATTGTGCCGCTGTCCGTGGTGCTATACAGGACAGTGAATGAGAATTACTTTAGCAGCTTTGCTGGACTACATGAACATTAGTATCCAAGTAGACTTTGGTCAGTGCTCCGTTAGGAAATCAGATTGCTCTGAGTACTAAACAGGAGAGTTGTTACATGCTCTAAATGTATGTGCATGGCTAAACTATCTGCAACAATCAGAGGTTAGATGTTTTTACTATAACCTTCATTCTGTGTATTCTATCTTGTTGTGAAGATTTATAGATGAAACAATAAGCGGAATATGGGCAGGACAATAAGCAGAAAACACACTAGACAGTGGTAAGTTGATATCAAAAGGGAATTCCACCAATTTAATCACTGATGAATAAACAGACGCAAAGTGTTATATGTGAAATGGTTTATTGTAGAGAACATTACTGACTCAGATGTCTTTACAGTAGTGACAGTCACGACATGGGATTGGCAAAATCCTGAAGTTAAGCCTGCTATGCATGGCAAAAGGCATATGTCGACAACATCCAGAAATAGCATGGACCGTGGAAATGCATTGTGGAAACGTATTGTAGAGTGATAAATTAATCTTTTATAGTGAAATAACAGACATTATGTTCCTCAAGCCAAAGAGGAAAAGGAAGATCCAGATTTTAAATTTAACCATCAATAAATTATGATTTCAGCTTGACAAAGACAAGCCACATTCTGCACGTGTTACAGCATCATGGCTGTGTATTCAGAGAGAGCGAGTGTTAGACAGGCCTGCCTGCAGCTCAGTCTCTCACTGAAAATGTTTAGCCCATTCCGAAGCTCAAAATACAGCAATAACAGCTCTGCATGACTGGGCAGTTGAACACCTTGAAAACCAGATCTGTTCACGAATGATAAAAGGAAAGGTGATATAACACAGCGGTAAACATGATCCTGTCTCAACTTTTTTGGAACATAATGGAGGCCTCAAGAACTGAATGAGTGTATATCAATTTAAATAATAAAACATCAAATGTTGTGTTTTTGTTCTGTTTTCAATTCACACAAATTCAAATTATTATGACTGATATCCAGAGTAAAATCCAGAGTAACGGGCATGTGCAGCACAGACGGCAGCTGGACGGGAAGGACTCAATAAGGAATAAGGTCCTGGAAGATTGTCACAGGTATCTGGAGCCATGCTGACTGCAGTGCATCCCACAGCTGCTGGAGGGTGCGTGGGGGAAGATCCACAGAGTAAAGACGACGATTAAGGTTATCCCACAGAGGCAAGGTTCCAGTCTGGGTAATTAGAGGGCCAGGGTACTACTGGAAAGTCTTGGTCATGCTCTTCTAACCAGTGTCGGACATTTTTAGCCGTGTGACATGTCGCAATGTCTCGCTGGAAGACCCCATCTGCCCCAGGGATGTATGAGTGTACATGATCTACAAAGATGGTTTGTCTTGTGTCCATCTATTTTATGTTTAGTGTTTATTTCACTCAATGTTGAAAGTACTACTTGACTGAGTAATACAGGCCTAATACATTTTACTAAACACAGCTTTCTGTTTACCTGTTTACCAGTTTACCTAATAAGCATTCTCAGCAGTCACTTAGGGCCCCACAGCTGCTATAAGGCCCCTAACCACTTCTGGGTTATTACAGTACCGTAATATTGTTGAAGATGTTTGAGTGAGGGGGAAAGGTGGTGTTTATGTAATGTTGAATGTTAAATTCTGGTTAAATCTGTTTTTTTATGTTGACTATGTGAAACTCTGAGACTTTCTTTTTTAAATGATGAATGTAAATAAGCAATAAGCAATGAAATCAATATATAGCCTCTGATAAACTATTTTAAATGTCTTACAAAACACATAATATCTGTTTTAGATGTAAGCTTTTGTTTGTGTAAACTTATGAGAATTTATTAATATTTTCAGTTTCCTTAAAAAGTTTTGATTTTTTAGTTTAAAACGTTCCAACATTAACTAAAATGATCAACACTATAGCTTTCAGTGCTATGTCAGTGCTACGTCTAATGAAGATGTTAACCAGATAGCCCTGGCCTGTCCTGTCTATAACACTATTTTGTACCTCAAGAGTCATTTCATTGAGAGTCAGTCCGACATGAGAGGAAGCAGAAGTAGCACAGGAAGGCACCAAGTCATGTCCGAATCTAATGTCTGTATGAAATTTTGCCTGCTAAGGTTCCTCTTTTTCTGTGTTTTTCTGAAGGCAGAGCAGATGTGCCTGTCACTGCCTAACATGTCCCATACTCCTCTGGGTCAGGACTGATGCAGTTAGGCCAAAAATATCAGAAACAGGAGAACTGAAACAGTGGACAATGGTGCCCCTAAGGCACTAACTTATTAGACAGCAGGGCGCTGAGACAGCAGACTTCCATTTTGGATACATCCCTTGTCTATTGTGGTGAAGGTCCTGTTCCCAGTTAGCTCATTTAACGACAAGCAGTCAGGGAAAGGATAAGTAAACTCAATGCTAGTGGAAACTTGTGGTAAGCGACTATTATAAAGACCACTGCCGCCCACTTGCATCAAGAAACTGCATCCGACAGCAAAGAAAATAACTGTTACATTGTTAACAAAGGCTAAACAAGAGTTAACACTGGTGCTGTCTTACACTGCTGAAGACACTCCTGGTGAGTGAAGCGGTGGCGTTTGATACCGAACTTCCTATGTTTCTTCTAGACCGGACAACTGTTGATGCTGACACTGTTCTTTGTTACTCACCACATTTTTCTGGTGATATGTTGCCTCCTACTGTTTGGAATATGGATTTGACTGGCTGTGTCATCTTACAGATTGCTCCTTTAACTAAAAATGATATCAGCCTTTAAAAATGTGAACTGTATTCTGTTAGCAGGCTCCTTTCTAGTAAGGCGAATGTAAGACGTGTTTATTACACAGAGCAGTTTGCCAAATAATTTGAAAAAACATATCAGTCCATAGAAGAATTGGTATTTCTGTTGGTCATCCTCCAAATTTGTCTTTGCGTTTCACTGATTCATATCAGATGCAGTTACAGTTTTTACATGACCAGCACAGTCGACCATGTTTGTTATCAATAGTGTGCTGTTTTGGTTTTGCTTTTGAGTTCCGAGGCAAATATAATTTACATAGAATCCTGAAAACTGTCCAAACGCCAATACCAAAGATATCTCGGAAAACCGTATACATATGAATTTCCAGTAAACTATTCATTTAACTTGTTCGCCTAAACCTGCTGTGATCTCCCTGACTGACAGCTACGGCTTCGGCTTACGCTGTTTTCAATCGTCATTGCTACATCCGGGTAAGTTGTTGCTTGATTGACAGTTTCCATAGTAACAGCACAGACTGTCGCCATTTTGTCGGTGGCTTTTTTTTTTACCTTTCAAATGTTTTCGCTTCCCGCCGGAATAATGCAGTCATCTGTTCATACGAGTGACAGTTTCGTGGGAAGAGATACCTCGACGGTGTCACACTGAGAAAATCACGGAGCAGGTGTTTGGATTGAGGAGCAGGTTAGGCGGTACCGAACCCTCCGAGCTAACGCCGCTGTTCTCCGTGTCTGTCTCAGCTCCGCTCCGCCGGGCCGGTCCGCTGCGCAGGTCTGGAACGCGCGCCATTTTGTGAAAACTAACATAAAATTTTGTGGAAAAGTGCTAAATTTATATAGATCCATTTTGACAGTACCCGTGCGTAGCAGTTTCACCGCTGTTAATTGTGGGCCGTCGAAGTATTATAATCCGCGCTGCATACTAAAGCCAGCGGGTATGTGAATGTGCGCTTATGTCGTGAGCAGCGGTAACCTAGCTAGCTGCTTAGCCACATTCGTTAAAGTCACCTAGCTAGCTGGCTGGCTAACGTCTGATAGCTAGCGCACCAGTGCTGTTATTCCGAAAGTTGGGACGTCTGACCGGCCATGGCTTCTTCACAAAGAACGGTAGACCTTAGGAAAATTAGGCTGGATTGCCATTTTGACGCCCGTTGGCTGCGATAGGACAGGTTTAGCTAGATAGCCAGCTAGCTAACGTAGCTAACGTTACATCTGGATTGGAAATTTGGGCATCTCAGTCACTGGAAGTGTCGCGGCTAAAGTTACAGAAGCTGGATAAGGGGCTTTACCTCACTGGTTCTGAGACTTTAAATGAAGATCGCACAATCAAAGGTAAGTGTTTAGTGTTTAACGTTATTGTTAAATGGCCTGAAATGTAACGTGATCTGAAAGAAGGATGATTTCGTTTGGATTTAGCAGTCTGTGTGCTAGCTAGCGACTTACGCTCACAAACATTAGCTTGTTGCTAACCTGGTTTGATATAGCCACCGTGGCCTTTAAGATGAAGTTAGCACCTGCGTTGCTGGAATTGTAAAATGGATGTAAAAGGCTAAACATTGTAAACATTGTTGTTGGATTATACGTTTTGTTGGTACACTTTGTTGCCATCTAAAATTTGACATTAGTGACAGTTAGCAAATAAGCTAAGTCACTTGCACTCATACAGAGGGTAGCTAACTTGGTTTGCTGCGAGGTCAGACTGACATGGTTAGCACCCTTGTATCATCACATCAGACTAAGTGGCACGACCATTTGACTTGTGCTTTGTGTCGATGGAAAAGTTAGCTTTTCTGGGAGAAGGAAGTGCTCGGTTTGGTAAACTAGAGTACAGGTATGTGTTCGCGATGCTGCTGGTAAATGTCAGCTGCTAAGTCTTTATTTTGGCCGGGTTTGATATTGTCAGTCATTATTTTCCAGTTAGGCTTACGTTGAGACAGTTAACCACCTGCATTTTCCCAGTTATGCTTTCTTGTTATTAGAGTTGATATCATAAGTTTATATGGCAACGAAGGACGCAATCAGGTTATGGTGAGAGATAGTTGACTAGGTAGTAGAAATGTTAAAATGTCCACTTTTATAGTGTTCAGGGCACTGTTGTTGCGTACAGTGTCAGAACCGTTATGCACTGTACTGCATTGCTGTCAGTAAATTGTATTAATCTGGTTATTAACCATGTTAAGTCTTTTCTATTGTAAGGACAGTTGACGTTTTATGCAGCAGGTTAAAGGATTGACAGAGACAGTTTGGTCATGTTAAGGCAGTACTATGAGAGAGAATATGAAGATGTGTGGAGCTCTGTAGACTAAATCTTTTAGATTTAACTGTAGGAGAAGGTGCCTTAAAGGCTAAATTGTGGCTCTTGCAGGGCATGAAAATATTTAATCTGAGGCTCATAAGGCAGTGTTTCATAATCCAGTCCTTGGGACCCTCAAATGGTCTCTGTTATTGCTCTCATCTGGCTCTCTACACACCTGATTCAAGTAATAAACACTGTCTCAGATGTGATGGGAGCAAAAGTGTGGATTGCTTGTTGGTGCTTGGGGATTAGTGTGGAAAGGGCTGTTTTTTAAAGATGGCTGACTGAGATCAAGGTCTTTAAAAATCTGGTTTACATGGCCAGGTATAATAATTGAAAATCGGACCTCCAGGATTAGAGCTGAGCCAAACTCTGTTCAGAGAATTCCTGCCACAGTCCTTGAAGTCATTTATTTAATGCTCCAATGCCATTGGCATCACTAAGTTGAGTTATGCAATGTTTTCGCTTGGAACCGATTGACTGTGTGGGTGATCAGGTAGTGTGAGGGGAGAAACAAGTACAGTTTTCTCTGTCTCGTGCTGCAGTTATTAAGAGCCTTCTGATATTTCCAAACATGTTTTATTTTGATGAGAATATATGTTTGAGAGTCCTGTAGCGTGAGACTTAATTTCCTGTCATTCATCACCAAATTTGTGCTCTTAGACATCTGTCATTTTTCCTCTAAATGAGTGTTTTTAGAATCAGCTCACTGGAAGCGATGCGCCGTATCCTCGCGTTAGCCTAAACCACTGCAAAGCAAGTTTTATTTCAGCTTTCTGTCACTTCAACATCAATCCTTTAATTTTACTCTCCTTGTTGGACCTCTTTAGCTAAGTTATGTTAGCTAGGAGAGAGGAACCCATTAGCTTTAGGTAACAGGTTTAATTTTTGCTTTCTGTCTCTCCAACATCACTCACTCAACTTTGCATTCTCAAATGTGCCTTTATATATTTATTCATCTAATTTTGCATAATTAAAGCTTCTGTTAGTCAGAATCAAACCTGTTCTGTGGTGAACAGGGCTGGCAGGATGGTAGCTGAGCTAATGCTAACCCTGGCTGAAGCTGTTCCCTCCTGGTTTGACAGCTTTGGTTAACATTTAAAAACTATTGTTAGATTGTAAGCATTCCATGCTGTATCGTGTCTGTGTGGAAGAGCTACTGGAAGTGCGCATAACTGTTCAACTCTGCTGTGAAAAAAAACACAAGGCATTAGCAGGATCTGAGCAATTTTTTCTCTTATTTCTCCATCACATGCTGTATTTTAACATGCAGCGCAAGCTAAAACTCTTAAAACTCTCTAATGTCTAGTGCAAGGCATTTGAAGAAATACAGTAAACTCTGTAAAGTCTGTTAGTCCCTGTTATTAGTGCATGCCAAGTCATTTAGTACAGCCAGTTAATCCTTTTTTTATGGATTGTTAGTGTCAATAAATACCCAGTCGGGCTTGTAATGACATTATAAAGGCCTTGTTCAGGTCCTGTAATGTAGACATTTTTTTTTATTATTTGAGGGTTATGTGAGGGCATTGTGTAAGACAAAGATGCAGTGATGCCACTTATTCCTGTCCTGATGTACTAATACATGATCCCTGAGTGTAGGCTAATGCAGAGTACAGATACCAATACTTTATTTAACCTCACTAATATGTAAATCCTGATATTTTCACAATTAAACATTTTTGGTAAAATCTATGATATGTATCACACAGATAAGTGGAATTCGGTCAGGCTGAGCATGCTTTATTTGTTGGATGATATATATAAAAACAGAAAAAAATTATCCTGATAATGCCTTGTTAGGTTGAAATAACCTATTTTAGTTTATTTACTATGTATATTTTGTACTTACTATTCTATAATTAGCAATAAAGAAACATGTTTAGCAACTTTAAGTAAATTAGGTAGGTAAAATAAGTAACAAAAAAGGTTTTAAAAAATTAAATAAAAACTTTGCAAAAAAGTTTTAAAACAGGACTAATCAATATATAGATAACTGCAGTATTAATACATACGAACTCAGCAGCTGAACTGAATGTTATTTCCTATCCAATTTTCTCAAATCTTCCTCGGCCTCTGCTGGAAAATTTCAGTCATTCACGATGTCAATACCAATGACTTTCAGCCTGACTAGATTTGAAGCAATAGGCCACAAGATCCCACCGCTGAGTGATCAAGCTTACCGGCTAGCTGTTATAGATTGGGCCATAAGACTTTTTTATTTTTAATCATCTAGTAATGCTACACCCATGATGTTTTGACATGCGTGTGAGAATTTGCTTTGTGGCGTTGGTCATAGGTATCGGTATCCCCATCACTGATACCCTATACTGCATTTCAGTACCAGTATCGGTGCAACCTTAATGCAAATGTGTGGCCCTTTTGAGGTGCATCCATAGGTAAAACAGTGCTCAATGTTTTGAGGTTATGCATTTCTAGGACACTTTAAAATATCTAACAGTTGACAAAGTGTTTTGCAAGCTTTCATTTATTGTGCTGCATATTGCTTTATTTTTTGTTCTATCCTTGTTAGCAAATAGATCATCTTAGACATGATAAGGGGGTGGTATGGACTAATGTGTTGCAGCTGGATGATTTCTATTTCTTGATGCCCTCTTATCTATTGTTAAAAAAAATCCTTGATGTTTATAATACTCTCTGCTGTTAGTTAAAGTTTGTGGATGCGATGATGTGTTATAGTGTTCCTATTGAATTTCCCTCTGGGATCAATAAAGTATCTATCTATCTATCTATCATCTATCTAAGTGTTTATCTTCTTATAGGTTATGATTCTAAAGTTCCAGCTGGGGAATGCATACATTTATTTTATATTTTTATATTTATTTTATATGCAGTTATACAAATATGTTCATCCTGCAGATGCTTAAATGGCAAAATTAGCTAGTATACACTTCCCTACTTATACCAGATAAGCAGATCAATAAACAGGTACTCTTTCATGCAAACTCTAGGGCTGTTTGTTTGAGGTAATAAGGTTATAAATTACAGGGCCTGTAACGGAGTTTTCTTATGTTTAATATGTATGAATTTGTGAAATGCTCAGTATAGGAAACTTAATTTACAGCATTTTATTTAAAGTTAGGGAATCCTAAACTACTTAATCAGGGCAGATAGTCATCTACTATGTCTGTTACCAAGCAGCCTATGAACATTTCTTAAGTTTCTTAAAAAAATCGATTAGAAAAAAGATATGTTTTAACCGACATCAACACACAGGGGTTATAAGAGAAACTAGCAAGAGGGACAGGCTCTGTAATGAACATATGTGGTACTTTGAAGTTGAATTTTGTTCAGGATAATATTTTGTTGCGGTACTTCTCCAGATGATAACTGTCTGTCTAAATCTGCAATATCTAAGTAATAGTTTACTGTGAACCCTAACCCTTTACAGAAATTATGTAATATTATATATTTGCCCTAAATACCTGTAAAAACCTGTTTACGAATCATTGATTTCTATTTTTATTTGCATATCTGCCGTGCCAAGTTGTTTGGAGTTGGATTTGTACGTAATTCAGAAATTAAGGTGTTAAGGCACAAAGGAATTGATGGCTTCCACATGTTTTTTTTTTTTTCATTTCTGTGATGTGACAGGTTTTGCAGAACACCTACTGGCTCCCATGTTTATCCTTACAAATGAGTTGGTGGTGGTCTTGGTGGTGTGTTAACCAGTAAAAATCGGAGTGGGACACCCCCTGCAAATCCATGCAGGAAACGGTGTTCAACACATGCACACCTTGGGTAAAGCAATGCACAAAAAGGAGTTAAAGTCCCTGCATATGTCACTAGAGGTAAAGCTAGAACATATTTCTCTCTAATGGAAGAAGTTTGAGTTATAAGGATTTGCAACATTTTATTTCTAGATTTTTGCCTTCTCATCTGTCAGGGGTGAACAGTGTAAAATCTTTGCCCCCTAATCTGTGGAACTGAAATATTTTGGCATTATTCTTTATTAGGCTTACTCATTATATGTATGGTTGTTTTGTGTGTGTTTTTATTTATTTATTTATTTATTTATTTATTGGCCATGCCTTTACATGATAATTGGATTTCCGGGTTACTGATTATTCAGGTGGTGATATATATACACCATACTCTAATTTCCTAGATTTGCGCATGTGTAGTAATCTGAAAGACAGTTAGATTTTAGCCCAGCAATCTCATTTCTCTTGCCTATAAAATCTTGCTCTGATTTCGTTCAGATTCCTTGGTCTGCGTAACCAGAGAGTGGTACCGGGAGTAATGCAACAACTTTAACACAGCAACCAAAACAAAACTCTTTTAGAGTGATGCTGAAACGTCATGCTTCATGCGCGATGAAATTAAACATTTAAATATTTCTTTAGATGATATGTTTGTATTTTCTGGTAATGTAATTTGGCCTGAAATCTTTTAGTCTGCCTCGATCAAATTACCCAAGCGCATGTAAAGACCATGACAAAATCAGATTTTCTGCAGTGATCGGTTTATTAAGTGCATGTAAGCACACTCAATAATGTGGGCCACTGACCACTATATTTGCTAGGACTGCCCTCTAGAAGTCAACGAGTCGAATTGTCAGTCAGAGACCCTTCAAGTCGACTGAGACCCTTTAAGTTGACTGACAACAGTGACCCATTTTTATTTTTTTTTCCTCCGTAAAACAGACTAAAGCTTACAAAAATGCACAAGAAATTTAAGAATGTATAAAGACATTTTAATAATCATTAACAGTCCGAACAAATTAAACCAGATTCTGCTCTTCATTTAGTCAGACATCAAACACTGCTCCAAACGAGGGAGCTGACCTTCATTTTAGACATGATGGATGTTTGCGGTGAAGGTAAAATGGACCAAAGTTGTTTGTTTTATTATAATAATATATTATATATTATAATATTTTGAACCTAAATTAGATATTTTTATTTATTCGTCTGCAGCTAAGATTTTTTTTTTATTTAACTATAAGTGATCACTTAATATGCCTGCCAATAAATGAGAAATAATCATTTCAGCGCAGGGAATATAATTAAATGGTTTCAGGTCTACCGTTCTTCTTTTCATCTAAAAATAATTTAAGTATTGACAAATTAGTTTTTATTTAGCAGTTCATTATTTATGAGAGATGAAAAACAAAGGGTAACCCTACTGAAGAAGATTTTTAAAGTGAAATTAAAAGGCTTTAAGCTATAAGCGCTAATGTTTAGCATAAATACGTGCTGCTGCCCAATGCTATATTCTGTAATTAAATCAGGATCCAATTCAGATCCTTCATCATATGCCACGTCTTTTTTAGCTCAAAAATATGTTCCTGTGACTGCTGAATTTCTAAATGAGGAGGACATCAGATCTGAAACGTTTGCAAACTGATTTACTGATTTACTGATTAATGTACATGTAGAAAAAAGACCATGATCAAACAGTCGAATCGTCAACCAGGACAGGCAAATCCGATTCGACTGACAAAATTCTGAGTCGGGTACAGCCCTAATATTTACAGAGCAAATTACTTTTACTAATTGTGATTACAAATATCACAAGAAGACTTACAAATCATGCTTAGTTAGGAACTCTAAATAGCATAGGGAGAGGTGTTAACTTTCAGGCATCTACAACTAGAGAGAACAATGAATGTATATAGGTGTTAAAATGTTTTGCAGTGAACTGCACAGTGATGATAATTGTAATATTAATCATAATATAAGTAGTATAAGTAGGCTGAGAGAGAAAACCCCACATAGCGGATGGTGGCTATAAAAGTATATTCAGGCTCATTAGTTTTGGGGCGGCAACTGTCGAATATTTTCACTTTCCAGTGATAAGTATTGCCTACTATCAAAAGTACTATTGTTCACTTTAATTGTTTTCTTTTTTCCACATTATTGTTGCACATGTTGTAATGGGTATTGTTATACTTGTAGTAAGTAGTAATAAACGTGTTATTAGTTTATTTATGTACTTCGGTATTAGTCCCTAAAAAAATCTTCTGCTATTAATTTTACAGCATTAAATGCTGCAAAATTGCGAATGAGTGCAGGTAATACGCTGTATGTACACTGCAATCCACACTAAAGACTGTTTAGACATGCATGCATGTGACAGATAGCTTAAGAAATTTGACAGTGCTGAAGTTCACATTACCTGTTCACCACAAAGCTGCAGCAGTTACATGTATTAGAGAGAGAATGAAGTATGATAAGAAGCTGTGGACGCTCCCTGCAGGACACTGTTGGCTGGTTAGTATTCTCAGTCCAGCAGTGACAGTGAGGTCTTTAAACACTCCCAACACAGCACATGTCAATGTCACTGCAGTTTTAGTATGTACATGTAATGCTTTATTCACGCTTACTGAAAATAATTTTATTATTTTAAAAAATGTTTTTATTTTCTGAGCAATTTTACTTCATTCTGTCTTTGCTGCCATTACCCCAAAGTGTTATTGATCATCTTTTTAAAAATAGTGTTTTCTGTACTGCTTATGTGTCCCAGTGGTTCAGAAGAGTTAAATAAAAAACAACACGTAATACGTAACTGCATAAAGTGCCCTATTATCATTAGCTAAATGTCCAGCAAGTGACAATGTGTCATCTTTAGTCGTAGGAGAACCAGTGCCAAGCAGATATAATAAATTTAACAAATGTTTTTAAACCAAGTGCTATAATTTGAATATAAAAATCTATATAGTACCATTGTATACAGTTAAAGGCAAATTTATATTGAAATTGCAAGTTAAAAGAATGCAGTACTCGCAGTTTTGCAAGAGATGCTTTTTTTATTTTTTAAAATCAATGCTGTGTCTTAGGTGGCGAACATTTTAACATATCAGAGCTTGTAGATGTCTGTAGATAAGTTAGACCAATCTAATGCGAGCAAACAACTATATGCTGTGACATCACAACCACAGCTAACTGGAAAAGTAGATTCTGTGGTCTTACTGATCATATAATATGCCTGGATGCAATACTTATCAGAAAAATCACAATTATAATTTTTTCCCCCCCATTAAGCCCTTGTGTAATCTTATCACGTTATCGCTTTGACATGTAAAAAAAATACATAAAATGCATGAAGGTGCCATAAACATATAGGTTTTTACTTTTCTCCGACCATATCATCTCAAAGAATTTCAGAATAACAAACATTCAGCTAACATTCAGCATGATTTTCCTTGGGATCCTTCATGGAAGATAGATAAAGGTTACCAGAAACATTAAATGTTGGTAAATTTAGACTGATCGGGACATTATTTACATGTACAGAAGTGGTGTCTTAGTATGTCTAATGCAATATGCCAGATGTTTTAGCATGGAGCTGTGGAGGTTTCTAAAGGCGTCCTGCAATAATCCATCCTAAACCACTTGAAAATTCTCACGCAGTTCCCACAGGTTTTGCGGTAGGGGTGGGGGTGGAATGACACCAGGTATTTTGGACATGTGATGCATGACAACAAACTGTGTGCTCGTCACTGAAGATCACCAAATGATATTCCGACCTTCTCCATGACAGTCTGGCGAGACACCATTGCAGTCTTGGGAGAGGTTGACATGACGTGTCAGGCAGCCGTTGTAATGGTCTGTGTGCATGTGCTCCTGCGTCATGTAGCTGTCTACCAGTAGTGCTGGCACTAACAGGATGAGTCATGGAGGGCATCACTGCTCCCTGAATGTCCACAATCATGGCTGTTGGGTCATTCGGCCCGTGTCGTACAACTTGTCTGTTCTCCCTCTGTTATGTAAAGGTCTTGCAGATTCTTTATTTCACCTTCTGTCATTTGTCACTAACAGCGTGCTATGGTAGTATCCCAAGACCCTTATGGCGCACGATATGTTGATAAGACCGTCCCGTTTCCTGGAGCCCTGCAATGCCATCCCTCTCCAACTCTTTCAACTGCTCAAATTGGTTTTGAGCTCCTCTCTGAGGCATACTTTGTGTGCAAAGGACGCTACCAACACAGCATGTGTCAGAATGGTAAATGCATAACAAGAGGACCTAGTCAGTCAAAAACAGCGATAAGGCTGTCCTTGTTTATAACACATGCACAGCCGCCCGTAAAACTTGAATCGTGTGCATGTCTCACAATGTAGGACCTACACACCAAATTTTTTTCCTGTTCGTTGGTTCCTTCTAAGTGCCCCCTTTTTTCGATAATTAATGTATATATAACAATAGGTAACTATTCTGCTGTCTAAGATGGAAAAGCTCTTTAGCTGTGACCCAGCTAACACAATAACAGCTCTACTTACTATAAAACAGGTTTGAGTCAAGAACTGTTTATGTGATAATGATTCAGATGTTAAGGAGTAAAAACAAGCAAGTGGTGTTGGTCTCCCAGAAAGCTAAAATGATCCCTGTTCCAGATTAACATTGTGAGCAGGCTACAGACCCAAGCTATGCCATGCTCCATAGTACAGGTTGGAATCCAATTGCTACTCTGCTGAAACACATGATGACAAACTCATGACAAAGAGCAAAGTGATTGGGGTTGGAGTAACGGAAAAACAAAATGTTACCTGTTTTGCAGTGTTTGGATTTGTAATGTGCTAACTAAACTAATGATCTCACAGGTAATAGGTCAGAACACAGTACAGGTTTAGTACAAGACAATAAGGTATCTTACAGTGTAAAGTTGAGTGACTGAACATATTTATTTGGAAATTCACTTAATAGATTGTACCACATCAAAAATCTTTAATTGCCATTCTTTTTAGATACCATGGGATCATCATCATAGTGCTTTGCCTGATGTACCTGTTGAAATTTTAGGGTACAAGTTTAGTCATTACTTTTGTATTGGTGTACCACAAATAAGCACAGATATTGTGATGTATTGAATTGACTTCTAAGGCAATCGAGTCCAGTTTGGTGTTAAAGAATCATTCATCAGATTGTAATAAGTTAAAGGATGACAAGAGAAGTCAGCCTCTTGGGATTAGCGATTATCCCAACATGGAGACCAGATGTCTTTCTGCATGTACTGTCTACGTCTCTTGCCTGGTCAGCTGTTTCAGGCAGCAGCGCACTCCTAGGCCTGGTTCTTGCGGCAAGTTAAAGGTTCTGTAGCTTCTCAGCTAATGGCAAATATAAGAAGTCATGAATATTTCTAAGTTTCAGCAGGACCTTAGTCAGGATCTGATTGTTGTAGTGGCTAGCTGGAATGAAAGAGATATAGGCATCAAACAAATTATTTGAGCTATTTGATGTAAAACCGTGTTTAGTACTACTTTTGCTGAGCTCAGAGATACCAATGTATGCTTGTGTCGACTAACCTTTCATCTCTTTGTGGTAAGAAAGCACTACTGTCATCTCTCCTGACTTATGCTGTGTTAAATGGGATATGTGTCATGGTGGTAAACTTCTTCCTTGTTCGTTGAAAATTTTAAAACCAAATACTTTACAAGCATATATGTCCACATACTACTGCTACTGTCTTTAATAGTACAGAAAGTTCTTCTGCTTTTGTCCTCAGACCAGATTTAAACTTGAGTCAACCTCAATAAGAGTGCAGTTCATCATGGCTTGTTCATTGTTGTTGCATTGCCAAGATTTAGGAATGTTAAGACATCCTAGGTGGAAATGTGCAACTGCACATGTGGGGAAGAACATTTTGTAACTCTGGTTGAGCTTCAGACCCCCCCACGAGCAGCTGAATGTCTGTGAGTGTTGAAAGAATATCAAAAGGAAACTCAAAACTGTGAAGGACATCTCTTCTACTGTTCTTCTTAAGATGTTGAGTGAAATGTCCACTGTTGTCATATCTTAATCAGTATTATGTTTGAGACCTAAATTAGAGTCATATCTTTTTTTTTGTGTGTGTGACATTAATATATAAAGACGTATGATGTGGTTAAACATTTGATGAGAAATCTGACTTGATTATTTTTTTTACAGGGTGACTACCGACAGTGCACAAACACTTATATTTAAGTGATTTTTCAAATTCAAGTGCAATTTTTTAAATCCCTTTCAGTTTTTGCAAAAATCTTAAATAGCATTGTTTTTATAAAATACTAAGTATTGCTGTATTAACATAAAGGCCATCATAATTCTCTGCAAAAAATATGCCTGCTCTATTGGATCAATACATTTTAGGCTCCAGTTAACCCTTAAATCACCTGATATTTTGGCTAAATTAAGCACCAAGAACAGTTTATGTGATAATGATTCAGATGTTAAGTAGTAAAAACAAGCAAGTGGTGTTGGTCTCCCAGAAAGCTAAAATGAATCCAATTGCTACTCTGCTGAAACACGTGTTGATGACAAACTCATGACAAAGAGAGCAAAGTAAAGTGATTGGGGTTGGAGTAACGGAAAGCCAAAATGTTACCTGTTTTGTAGTGTTTGGATCTGTAATGTGCTAACTAAACTAATGATCTCACAGTTAATAGGTCAGAACACAGACAATAAGGTATCTTACAGTGTATAGTTGAGTGACTGAATGTATTTATTTGGAAATTCACTAATTAGGTTGTGCCACATCAGAGAATCTGACTTGATTATTTTTGGCTTTACAGGCCGACAGTGCACAAGCGGTGGTGTTCAAATGAACAGAGCTGTGTAGTCACATAGATTAAGCTTTAAGTTCTGTCACTGAAAGGACTAAATGTCCCATATGTTATTATATGGCCGTAATGTACATCTGTTTTAGTATGACATTTACAATGAGATTGTAGCTGACAAACAAATTTTAATTGTTCATTTTTATGACTATTAAAATGTGCCTAAAGTGGACTAATTAATTAATTAATTAAATTATTGGCAGCCACAAAAGGTATGCATAAGTATCAATTCATTTTAAAAAGGTTGCTTACTCTGAAGCAGACATAAGTAAATTATGCATGATTTGTCTTTTTTGTCATTTGTCAAATTCAGATACAGCCACAGAATACGTTACAGTACAAATAAAATACAAGTCAATATATACAGACTTGTATGCGTGTATCCTCAACCCTGTCAATATTTGGGGTGTGAGGTATACAAGTGAGAACTGGTACTGGTAACGCTCTTTAATTAAAAAAAAAAAAAAATCTAGGAAAATAGAACACATGGCATTTGCTACAGTGAGACACTCTTGAGTAATTTCCTGGCACATTTCATCACCATTGCTGGTCTCCGCTGCTGGTCTCCTCATGACCTCTTTGCTTTAAATGATAGAAAATGTTTGAACAGACAAACTTTGTCATTGTGTTTTAGTTGTTTTATGCGAGATCCTTTTTTTTCTTGTAAAATCTTTTTGAAACCATAAGTCAGTCAGAGGAACTACATAGTGTCTACACTATTCATCGGCTTCTAACACTGATCAGGCTAGAATTGCTATATTAAGTGCTATATTAATATGTGAAGTAACTGTTTTACTGTTTAACTGTTCGTTTGTAGGCTTTATTATTATTATTATTATTATATCACTATTCATTATTACTGTATGTAAATTCTTCTTAACCCTAAATAATTTTTGAAACTATGCAGCAAGCATGTTTCTGTCCTGAGTTTGTATGAATTTGCGCAGTCTTAGTCAGGTCAGCTGAATCATTCTCCTGCTCCTGCAGCACAAGCGCATGTTGAGCTTCTATTTTGCTGTCAGTCTCTGATGTGGTGGATGCTTTCTTGACGGGTGCCAAAGTTCAGTTTTATTTCTTGTTTATTTCTTGTTTTCTCATTGGAAAATGGGAGCAGCTCTGCCCTGGCAACAAAAGTAGGTTATTTGCATACTCTTCCGTGATTGGCTTGAACCTTGATGGGCTTGCCAAATCACGCTGTATCTTCTTGGTGATAGGCTATGCTAATTAGGTGCTGTTGCTGGGATTCTGAAATAGTGGTGGGATCCTGTGTGGCTGTAGTGCATTGTGTTGCTTTGTGACGGATCCTGATAAATGAGCATTCTCTTAATAATTATCAGAATTTCTACTTTAAAAGTAAATCTGTAAAAACCTTTGCAATTCAGCGTTAAAACTGATGTATGGTCTCATTGTATACACTGAGGTTAGTAAGCAGCTGATGAGCAAATGTTCTTTGTTTGTTCTGGGCTTTATTCTGGATTTTTTCAACTGTTATTATTACATTCCAGTCCATTTTTTTTTTTCTTGGACAAAGCTGTGCCTGTCCTGCTGTCTAGTTTTTGGCTCTCAATAGATGCATTTGTACCTCACCTTTATAGTCATAAAATGTTTTGTGTGTTAAATGTAATTATTTAAATAGTTCGTTGTTACACACTGAACATCCATACAATGACAAGGAGAACTTTGCTATTAGGCTATTGTTTAATTACAAACACAGAATCCTTTCCTTATAAGTATTTTTACAGTGCTGCATTGCTTTAAAAGCACTAATATCTGTTAACTTTCTCCTAGGGGGAGAGACCTCAGCATGCAAACCCTCGTCCGTCCGGCTTGCACCCTCTTTTTCTTTCAATGCTGCTGGTCTTCAGATGGCTGCTCCGATGCCTCATTCGCACCAGCAGTACAGTGACTGTCACCAGCAGAGTACAGACCAGTCTGTCACTGTACTGCCATACAGTGACCAGACAAAAGCACTCACTGCCAACCAGGTACTGGTGTTTGTGTTCATATGCAAAGCATAAGCAATTTTCTAAACATGACTTTGTTTTGTAACTGATGTTCTTCTGTTCCTTTTTAAAACAGAGGCACATGCCCCAGAGCTTTCGTGACCCATCTGTAGCTCCTTTAAGAAAGCTCTCCATTGACCTGATCAAAACCTATAAACACATTAATGAGGTAAGCTCTCACTAAAGTTTTGGTGTTTGTTAGAACTCTACTACAGGTTTGATTAACAATTGTTGCTCACTGTTTTTACGAATCCATGCACTTTTTCAGGAAAACAACTGCTTGATTATTGAGCTAAATTTGTTGCTTTAAAAAAAAAAAAAAGCTTAAATATTGGTAGCTAGCCAGCTAGCATGTTCTGCATGTAGTACAGAGAATAAATGAGGGTGTGCAAGTTAGATGTCCATACCTGTAGGGAAATCATTCAGCCTGCACCAGGCAATAAACCACCATAGATGAATTTAGGATGTGCTTTTGCACAACGCAAGTTCCAAAATAAGTTGGGAAGCTGTGTAAAATGTAAAAACAGAATGCAATTATTTGCTAATTTTATTCTAAATAGAACTGAACTGGCCTGCCTGCAGTCGAGTTCACCAATAGAAAACATTTGGCACAAAGTGAACCAAACCAATCCAGCAAAGAAGAATGTGTTAAAAGGGCTATGGGATTTGCAAAATCATTGGATTCTGTTTTTATTTACATTTATTTACATTTTATACAGCTTCCCAACTTTTTGGTTGTTAAGATTTTTTTTAAGAGGCTCACACACCTGCATTTCCCCTGTTCAAGCCCAAAAATATTATTTAGAAGCTTGATAGAAGACATTTTTAATAAGGTGGTTAAAATGAAGTTTCTTTCTTTGTTAATATGATGTTACTCTGCTTCTGCTCTGCTCAAAGTTTTTCTAATAGAGCCACCTAACCTGTTCAGAGCCCACAGGTTGGGAAGGATCCTCAGTTCAGCATTTGATTGCAGCTTTCTCTAAATAAAAATAATTTATCTGTAATATCTTTTCACAAAGTTGTATTTTAGTTCAGTTTTATGGGTAAAAAAAACTTCAAATATTAGTTTTATAAGAAGTTGTAAAACGTAAATACAACAAGCAAATGTAAAATGCCAACGGTTCGATATGAGCCTTTACTTACAAATTTGTTATAAACATATTGTGAATAAACATTTTAGCAAAGGTCTTTACCGCCTGTTATAAACCAGTGGAATTTAGAAAGTGTTTCCTAACCTACTCCTTGCAGACCCATGGTGGGTTCACATTTTCACTCTTTCAGCTCCCACTTCTTGAGTTGAGCAATCCAGAAATCTGAGTACCAAGCACAGTAGTGCTGGAAACAGTGATGAAGTAAAAGTGTGGATGCTCCGGGGATCCTTAAAGATTGTATTGGAAAACTTGTGTAATACTTTTTCACAATATGCCTGTACTTACATGATATTTGCTTTGTGGGGAGCCTATTGTTGCTTTATTAAAGAACTCAATTTCATTGCCTTCTTTTGGCAGTACCCTAAGGATAAAGTATGTCTTGGCACACTTTATTCTCTTAAAGAATATGCTTTGCATTAAACATGCATGTGAGAGAACTGTGCATAGCAACAAAAGACTTGTAACACATGGATGCAGGTTATTAAGCAATTTTTAGTCACTCTGTCGTCTTAATCACAAAACACCTTAGTAATGTTTTGGTGAGCAATTGTTTGTTGTTCATGGGTTTAGTATACTAACATACTGTGTTCCTTAATCCTGTGTCTACAGACCTTTATGCATATTCCTGTACTTGTGTTTTTTTTTTTAAATATGTAAACATGCATAGTTTTTTATTCAGAATGATTCTCAACAGTAAAAGCTTTCTCTTTTACTGTTTAAAAAAAAAAAAAAAAGAAAGAAAGAAAAGGAAAAATAAGCTTAGAGCCATTGCAGATTACTGTATCGGCTATGAGACATCGGTTTACACTGCCCTGTTTTAAAGCAAGTTCATATACTAGCTTTGATAATGGGTCCAACCCTAGTATTAAGTTACATAAACATATTTTTATGCTTTATTAATGAATAGAGTCAAATGTACATGCACAGTATTGATCTACCTATAAAGCCTTTTTGCAATGTATGAAGTTATAATAAAATGAATATCCAAAGTTGATCTTAAATAAATTAACTTTAAAAGTGGAGATCTTGTCTCAAGGCAGGTATTATGGGTATCTATGTAAATATCTAATTTTAATGTTATTCACAAAATTCTTGAAATTATAAATAAATTGTCTGAAAATACCACAAGCCTTTTGACAATGGCTTAATCCACATTTTGTGTTAAGATATTGTATATTATTGTGTAGATCTTCTGTTTACTAGGGGTGGTAAGAGAATAATTAAAATGTTGAATATTGCAAGATCATGTTTTGTGATGCTCGCTTTGTAATGCTCTCTATGTGAAAAAGTGATTCTGAAAAATACAGCATCAATTTTAAACATTTGTGGCATAAAGTGGTTCATTTTCTTGTAAACTCCTGACAGCTAAATGGCAGAGTTGTAAGATGCCTCTTACCCAACAAGTAACATGAAGGGTCACTGCTAATGTTAGCATTCATTCATTTTTGTACCATGACAGCTCTCCTAAATTAGATTGAAAAAGTTGCCATATATTTTACCGTGCTTGCAGTATTGCAATGTATCCCAATATATGGAAACGTAACCCCAATATCATGATGTATGCATCGTATTGCCAGGTTCTGCCAATACACAGCTCAACTGTTTACAACATTTCTAGTGTTTATGATTTAATTGTGGTAAACTGTTGTATTTAGTGTTAATAGCTTTATTGTTTGAGTCTTTCTATCTTCTCATTATTTGACATTATCAGGAGTAGTGATGTTAGATTCTTTGAATGACTTTTTGGTAACTGTAGTTTACAGCAAAAAAAATTTAACTGTAGTTTACAGCAAAAATAACTTTTACATATAATTAAAAGAGTAATTCCAGTTTGTAGCTTTTGTTTTGTCTTTGCAGATATTTGTCTGATTTTTGCATTTTCGCATTTCTGTAGGTGTATTATGCAAAAAAGAAACGGCGGCATCAACAGGGTCAAGGTGAGGACTCCAGCCATAAGAAAGAGAAGAAAGTCTTCAATGATGGTTATGATGATGACAACTACGACTACATTGTCAAGAATGGAGAGAAGTGGATGGACCGTTATGAAATTGATTCTCTAATTGGAAAAGGGTCATTTGGACAGGTATGACTGCAAAATTTCATACAGAATTAGAGCTAGCTTATTGTAAACGTGTCTCTTTTGATTATTACTTTTCATGTACTCATTTTAATTTCAAGTACACTGGCCACATTCAAAACTTGTTAAAATACCACTCATAATTATTATTATTACTTTTTTTCCTTAGCTTTCAGTAGTTTTTTTTCACTAGCAGAAATGTTGAGATGCCTATGGTATCAGGTCACAATGTTTGTGTATTGTCTTCAATACGGCTGTACTAGTTGGTGTAAAAAGACTTGTTTATGCATGAAGCATATGTGCTGAAACATATAAAAGCATGTGCACTAATTGTTTCTTGCAGGTTGTGAAAGCTTATGATCGCGCTGAGCAGGAGTGGGTAGCAATTAAGATCATCAAGAACAAGAAGGCTTTTCTGAATCAAGCCCAGATCGAAGTGCGTCTTCTTGAACTCATGAACAAACATGACACTGAGATGAAGTACTATATAGGTAATAAACATTTCAATGTGTGCTTCGTACCCTTAAAGAAGGAATGTGTTGGGTTTTTTGTGTGTGTGTGTGTGTGTGTGTGTGTGTGTGTGATTTATTTATTTATTTATTTATTTATTCATTCATTCATTCATTCATTCTTCACTGTGCTACATCTGCTCATGGGAGATCGTACTTGATTGCTTGGTTATTTACTGTACAACATAATTTACTTAAAGGTGACTTAAATGTATCAGTTAACCTTGTTTGTTAACAAAAGGACACACAAACAAAGCAGAAAGTTTGTTGATGTAGGCTAGTGAACGCAAGTGTCAGGGATACTTTATGAATGTTGCACATTTAACATGGGAAAAGTGTTTATATTTAAAGTTGTTATTTTGTAAATGTTAACTAAAACAAGAATACAACAGCTGTATATGGCAGAAAACGTCACTTGCATTACAAAAGTCATGGAATAAAAACTAAAATAGAACAGCATGTTTTCCCCATCAGTTGGTTATAGGGTGTCAGGGAAGTCAAAGGTTCACAAGTGGCAAGATGCATAAAGTTGAAAAATATTTTAATTGATAAACAAAACTTCCTAAATGAATTTTTTTATTTCATGTAATGCAAGTCATATTTTAGCCAAAATTGGTTTGATAGAAACAGTGTTTTAGTGCTTTAGTGCATATAGTGTTTGCAATTTGTATACAAATTAAATGGAAATGAACCGACAGTTAAAAAAAGAAAAAAAAGGCAAAACATTTTACTCTCATTAAAGCATTTTATTTATATTGTAAAATCATGCACAGAACCCATGAATGTTATGTAGACACAAAACTATATTTTTCAGATCCCTCAAGGTTTAATTATTTATTGAATTATCAGCAAAATAAACAATGTTACTTGTCTTCTTGTATACAGTGCTATAACGTCTTCTCTCTTATTCTCTTTTCTCTCTACAACTCAGTTCATCTGAAGCGGCACTTCATGTTCCGGAATCACCTTTGCTTAGTGTTTGAAATGTTGTCATACAATTTGTATGACTTGTTACGAAATACAAACTTCAGAGGAGTTTCTTTGAACCTGACCAGGAAGTTTGCTCAGCAGTTGTGTACAGCACTGCTGTTTCTCGCCACCCCTGAGCTCAGCATCATCCACTGTGACCTCAAGCCAGAGAACATCCTGCTCTGTAACCCCAAGAGAAGCGCCATTAAAATAGTGGACTTCGGGAGCTCCTGCCAACTGGGACAAAGGGTATGTCTTTTTTTTTTTTTCCTTCTCCCCCTTCTTTTGTTGTTCCATGTGTGAATTTCTTTCTTAACTTTGTGTTTGTTTGTAAATTAATGTTAAAAAATTTCTGATCTCTTTTCAGATATATCAGTACATTCAGAGTCGATTCTATCGCTCCCCTGAGGTGTTGTTGGGAATGCCATATGATCTGGCTATAGACATGTGGTCACTAGGATGCATACTAGTTGAGATGCATACGGGAGAGCCTCTGTTCAGTGGAGCCAATGAGGTAAAATATGGACAAAAAAGGAATTAATTTCACTGTTGAAACTATTTTCTAAAAATGTCATCGGTGTTTACAATTTTATTTTCTTCTTGATAGTATAATGCATGAACACTCAATTTGATTAGCAAGTTTAACTTTGTTGATCATTTTGAATAGTACACTTTATGATAAGCTGTAGGATGACAAACATTATGTGAACCTGCATATTATGCGGTACTGTCTTGGTGCTGAACTAGCAGGCTACAGCTTTAACTGCTTGATGTCCTAGTGTGTTTGAACTCCTTCATGTTTTCAGGTGGACCAAATGAACAAAATTGTTGAAGTTCTTGGTGTCCCACCCAATCACGTAATGGACCTAGCACCAAAAGCCAGAAAGTTTTTTGAGAAGTTGTCAGATGGAACATGGAGTATAAAGAAGACCAAAGATGGGAAAAGGGTATGAATTATTAGCAGTGTATTTGCATTAACTGTATTGAGTTTATATGGTCAGTATCAGTTACTATAAATAAGACCGCCCCCCCCCCCCCCCCCCTTCTTTCTGTAAACAGTACAAACCTCCGGCTTCTCGTAAGCTTCATGCCATCTTGGGAGTCGAGGCTGGTGGACCTGGAGGTCGAAGAGCCGGTGAATCAGGCCATGCCGTTGCTGACTACTTGAAATTCAAGGACCTTGTTCTCAGAATGCTGGACTATGACCCTAAGACGAGAATTCAGCCGTACTATGCCCTCCAGCACAGCTTCTTTAAGAAGACAGCAGATGAAGGAACAAATACAAGCAGTAGTGTTTCAACAAGTCCTGCACTTGAGCAGTCACAGTCCTCAGGGACCACTTCTAGTACATCCTCAAGCTCAGGTACTTAACAAATACAATATCCTACATTGTCTTTAGCTAGAAAAAAACTTGACCAGTGACTTGCTGTCTATACACTCCCTGTCCACACACATGACCACCAAACATACACCCACTTACATAATCAAATGCAAACTGATGCCTCCATCTGATATCTCACTTTTCTTAAACCCACGGAATGAACTTAAGTTGTTTTTAACGATTCCATAACAGGATATAATAACTGAACGTCACTTCTGAGTTGGCAGGAAACTTTAGCTACTGTATGACAGCAAAACCTCTGTATATTTCAGATAATGCTTAGTTGAGACAAGCGTTTAGTAATGTTGTCAAACAGGCCAAAGCATCTAAAACAGAAATAGCTTATTTATTACTGATGGCTTATCTCAGCTCCAGTTCTGCTTGTATTGCTTGTCCATGAAAAACATTTGAGGTCCAGTCTCCAGTTGATTTAAACTCTAACCTTGAAACCATTGTTAAAATAATACGATTTTAATTTTGACTGAGGTTTCTTCTAGATTTTGTACTTATAATTCCACAAATGTTTTAACTGTTGTGTTACGTACGGTACGTTCCGGACTTTAGAGTGTACAATACAAACACGTTTCCACGCATGTCAGCATAGACTTTTCACTTGGGTATGTGCAATGCTGCTACAGTCCCTACCAACTGAAGTAGTACAGAGGAACTGGCGGATTTATAGCAAGGGACGGAATAAAGGACAGGTTTTTTTTTTGGTTTTTTTTTTAAGCTTAAAAATACCTGCCTTGGCTTGTCAGTTATTTGCAGAATTTTTAGTTCAAATCATCAAACTTTGTGGGACACCAGCCCTTCAGGAAAACAATTTGTCACCCCTACTTTATAGGTTATGAAATTAAACAGTTCAGAACGATTCATTGACAGTATGACTGATACAAGATATTTCATCATCTTCTCAGGAGGATCATCTGGAACAAGCACCAGTGGCAGAGCAAGATCTGATCCAACTCACCACCATCGATACAGTGGGGGTCACTTTGGCACAACAATGCCATCCATAGACTGTGATAACCTCTGCCCTCAGGTAAGGCTTCATTTAAAATAGTGACCTAATTTATAAAGGATTTTGCAGAATCATTATTCAGTTATTAGTTTTGATGCTCTTTTATCCACTAAATGCTTTGGAGTGAATATGTGATGTAGCTACTGGAGTAAAGAAAAAAGTCTAGAGTTTAGTGTTCTTTTGTTTGAACACCTAAGTAGTATCTTTTAGTTGTTTGTTATTATTGACCACTCTATCTTATGCCCCTTTGCCCTTACAGACGAGACAGCCTTACCATCCACCTGTAGTATGGACTGGTGGTGTTAGACCAGACCCTGTCACTGTAGAGACACATCCAGTCCAGGAGACCACCTTTCATGTGCCTCCCCAGCACCCTAAGGCATTGCACCCCCATCACCACCACCACCACCACCACCACCACCATCACCATCCTCACGGACAGGTCATAACGGCACACCCTCGACCACGACTCTACAACTCGCCCACCAACAGCGCCTCCACCCAGGATTCTATGGAGGTTGTGCATGGTCATCTGTCCATGACATCCCTGTCTTCCTCTGCATCCTCTTCCTCCACATCTTCCTCTTCCACGGGAAACCACGGCAACCAGGCTTATCAGTTTCGCCAGGTTCCTGCCAGTACCCTGGACTTCAGCCAAAATGGAAGCATGAACATGGGTTTGGGTGCCTTCTCAAATCCTCGCCAAGAGACTGGCATTGCTGGACATCCAACTTACCCCGTTGCCACAAATACTGGACCTAGTCACTTCATAGCAGAGGGACATTTGGGCATGAGGCAAGGTATTGATAGGGAAGAGTCTCCAATGACTGGAGTGTGTGTTCAGCAGAGCTCAATGGCCAGTTCGTGACTAAGCTGAAAATGTTTGTTTGTTTTTTTTTTGTTTGTTTTGTTTTTTTGTTTTTTCTGTGTGTGATTTATTTTCTAGGTGATGTTTTCTTTTTCTCCTATTTTTGAAAAGGTGCATAGAGAACAAAAAGCTGCTCACTTTTTAGGGGAGATATCACTGAACCGCTACAACTGAAGAGTATTTAAAGTATATATGTATTTCAATTTTTTTTTTTCCCTTTTACAGTTGATAGACATGTTAGTAGTACTGCAAAATAACCATAGTGAAATTGATACATCTGTCTGCAAGTTCACTCACTGCACATAGTATTGATTTTTCCATTCATTGTTTGTTGCTGTTTTGTTTTTTAAGATACTTTTTGTTCTCTTTGTTTTTTGTTTTTTTTTCCCCTGATCATTTCAGAGCAGAGAGCTGCCATGCAACTAGCTGTATGTAAAGCAATGCAAAAACATCCATTCAGTTCAAACGGTAAAACATTTTGGCTTTTTTTTTTTCTTTCGACGGTTTGTTATTTATTTACCCTTTAAGTGAAGCCTCTCAGAGCTGTGTGTTAACCTGTAGCGTGTCAAGAAAGCAGTACTTGCAGTGAAATTTTGTGTTGTCCTTATTGTGTAACTCTTCAAGGGGGGCACATGGAAGCTACTCCAGCAGTGAGCACTTAGCCGCGGGTGGGAAAAGCCTGTGCTGGGTCTTGCTGGGTCACTCGCAGTACTGTCATGGCTGGGAGCCGTCTGTAAGAGGCAGCTTCACATGTATGTGGCAATTGAGGAGGAGGAGGAGACGCACTAAAGGGGGTCCGTTAAAGAGTAATGGGGGCTGTTGTTGAGCATCTTATTGGCCTTACGATTTTTGGACTTCTGAATATAAAAGAGACGGACAGAAATGCTGAAATAAAGATGGCTTTCCTCTATTTTTAACATTGAAACAGTCCTTGATTGTGTAGAGGAATATGAAATAGAGTAAAAGAGTAATTAAGAATGGTTATTTAGAGGCCTTTATTTAAGGGACTCAGAGGGACTCTTAATTACAGGGTCAAGTGTCCCGAACACGACTTCCTATAATTCTTTCATACCGAAGTGGAATTTCATGATGAAGGTAGTCCACCCCTGTTTGAGATGCTTAATTTTATTTATTTTATTTTATTTCCCTTTTGAGTATATCGTTTCCATTTGAAGACTGTCTACTTCTTCAATTTGCCTCTTCAATTTTTAGTACAGAAATATGTGCTGAAATTCGTGACTGCCTTTTTCTCCTCTTGAATTATGCTGTGAATTTTACACACATTTTTGATTTGTTTCTCTTTCTCTCTCTCTCCTCTTGTTTCTTTTTTTTATACCAAAGCGATTGTTTTTTATAGTACTTGGTGTCTGTAACCAATAATGTAGCAGTTCACCACTTCAACGCAAGGTTTATTAAAGTATCAACTTTTTTCCATATGAAATGTCTATCAACTACTCTTGCGAACTGGAACTATTTTACTGAACTAGGTACATTTTTAATGTTGCTCAATTTGCTTGTCCTGTTGTGGATAAACACCCATCCCCATCAACCCTTTTTCATTTCATTTGTTTTTTTGCTTGTTAATTTGTTCTTTTTAATACATCAAGCAAGATGTCAATTGAGAGCATCACTTAGAGACACTGTCTGCACTGTCTGTTGCTCTGCAGGCTACAGAGCAGCTGAGTGATCTGTGACAGATCCGGAGAGAAAAGTGTTTCCTTTTGTACTTGTAGTGAGTGGGTAACGCTGCCTTTTCTACTTACTTTGAATAACATGCTGATTTCTACCTTTCTAAGTACCGAAGTAGCTACTCAAATCGAAATATTCAGGCAGTCAGACTGTAGCTACCGTCACGTCCAAGTCAGATCTGTCAAACGTTTTTGTTTGGTGCTTGCTTCACATAAGGTACTCAAAGGGAATCTACAGATCACTCGGCACATGGGCACAAGAGAATGTTTGGGCACATGCATGTTTAGCAGAAGTCCCTACCCCTCTTGCCTAAGCGGAACCTCACCCAGGCTTTACAGTATAACAGGTTGTGAAGTGTTCTCCCACCCATCCTCACACTTTGCATTAGATGTCAGCTAACACCTCACTTAATACCTCTTTGAATCTAGCAGTTCAAAAACAGATAAGGACACCATCGTACCAGAAAGTGGCGTTCTGTTTTGTTACTCGCTACCTTCTAAACGTAATCATCTTTGATACATTTACATATCCCCAGAAGAAGTAATAGTAATGATAAAATGGTTTGTCTCAACGTTAGGTCACTTTAAAAAATAAAAATAGTTTTTATAAATACCATTTGGGGGTGGGGGTGGTGCAAGCCGGCAGTTTGTTGAGCGTAAAACATTCCAAAAATAAGATTTAAAAAACAAAAAGCAACATTTAAGAGACTTTAAGTGTGTACCTGTTTCAGCTGTTACTAAGTGACATCTGATTTAGTGCAGTTTTCATGAAATGCAGCCCCTTTTTAATAGTTGAAATAGAATTTATGTATATATTTATATTTTTTTAATAAAGGAAGTATAGAACTCACTACATTTACTCCTGCTGGCATATCAATCGCGTTTGGCTTTTGTTTCCAAGAGCAATTTTATTTTCTTCTGACTCTGCTCACTGGTGCAAAAATTTGGGAGCACTGAGAATGACACTAAAAAGGTAGGGCTTCTATTAGAGGACCAGAGAAATCTCTTGTACCAGAGGATTACTTTCACAGGGTAATAGTATGCATGTACGGTATATTCACAGGGAGGTTTGTTTGTTTGTATGCCCTTCTGTCAGAGGACGATAGTGGTTCACTATGGCCTGCATGCACAGAGCATCATAAAAGGAAAACTAAAAGTAGGAGTGCTGATCTGGGAGCTGGCGCTATTTAATGTAAATGGTAAGGGAGTTTGGTTCTAGATCAACACTCCTACTCTGAGAAGGACGCTTTGTGTACAGAGGGTTCTGACCTCAAGTCACGCCACCACGTTCACTGTTCACCATTACGTAGGACTCCTAAAACTACTCCCGAGTGTTGTGCTGCTGTGGTGAGAAACAAAGCCCAGGTGTTTATAAGGTAAACTTTCCTGTCCTTTCCACAGAACTTGAACTTCTCACACTTAAAATGTTCTGCTGCCATTTTAAGCTTTGTTTTTCTTTTTTAAAAGAACATGCACTATATAACTGAACAGCATGGGGAAAAGGATTAAGTGTCCACAGATTGTAAGAACTAGTCAAGACTTTGCTGTGTATATGAAAATGCCCTTTGTATTATATTCAGTCTTATGTATGATATATATAAAAAGAACCTACTTGACTTTCTCTTTGCCTTGTTCTTCATTTATACTGATAGTTCTCACAAGTACTGTGCAGTTAAAATTAAGTTACATAACGGCACATCATGCCTTATCTTTTTTCTGTACTGCTGTGCTGATCTGTGATTCCCACATCACTGCATCCCTAGTTATAAGCATGAATCAGGAAGTGATCTGGCAGATTAACAATTTGGACATACTTGGACATACTGCATGTTGGGTATTACATTCATATTTACCCAACATGCAGTATGTCCAAGTATGTCCAAATAGTTAATCTGCCAGATCACTTCCTGACTCATGCTTATAACTAGGGATGCCGTGATGTGGGAATTCTGGTCCAATGATGTAATCCAATATTTTTTAAAGATACTGCAACATGCATTAGAAAGTGGGACTGTTTCTGCATTTGCAAAGATACACATCATAGAGGGCTACAAATAAAGTGATATTAATCAAAATAGGACATTATAGAATAAAAGCCCATGTAATCAAATACATCTAACCCATCTGGAGTTTAACGATCCAACAGATTTTAATTATCTGTGAAATCTATTAAGTGCTCTGCTGCTGATTTTTACAGCAGTTACCTGTAGTGATTCCAATCGTGCTGCGAGTCCTAGGTTAACGGGGAATTCTACTGATCTTTCTGAATGTCTGTATAACTCAGTGGAAGAGATGTACACAGTCACTCAGGGTGGTCTGATGGTAAATGGCTCTATATTGTAGAGAAGCTTACAGACTCTGGTTTCTTTACAGTGGTAGTGATGGGAAACAGAGGGTCAAACATAACCGTCTTATTTAAACTCACTACAGTGGGCCTACATGTGTCCTCTCATATGGTTTATATGTAATAACGCTGATGGTGAATTGAGATAGATATCTCTAAAAGTGTTATGTGGGGACTATTTTTCCTGGGAACACCGTTCAGGTATCCCTCCACAAGTAATAGACTGCAGTGAATTGATTGATACACGTTTTAGGACGAAACTTGATCACAAACCTTAAGGGAAAACATCGTCTTGGACCTCGTGCAGAATATCCGCTGTCGTTTTGTGTTGTGACTTTCTGTGAGGGTGCGGAGTAGAGGTGGAGGTCTAGTCCCTATCACCACCAATGCGACTCGGTAAGTTTCTCTGTAACGAGGCGTTCCACACCAAAACACTGAATGACTGTTTACATCTCAGTCATTTAATTATGCAGAAAAAAAACAGATTTGGTGATTTAAGTTTCCCTTTAAGTGTCTGCCTTGTGTCTCGCTGTCTGTCAACTGGAGGATGGATTTGACGGTTTCTCTCAGTGTTTCTTCTCAGGCTCCTGAGGTGTTTTCCTTGTGTCTGTGTCCTCGGGCCCTCATTGGAGGAGTGAGCACACTTTTTTTTGTACTGCTGGTTAGTTGTAATATCCGTCATCAAGTTAATACGGAGCTAGATGTAGTCACTGTATAGGCGGTGAAGGCGTCTGTTCTGGTTCTTATTAAGTCAGTATGGCGCTGTTTCAGCGCGCGGCTCGTTGGTCTAGGGGTATGATTCTCGCTTCGGGTGCGAGAGGTCCCGGGTTCAAATCCCGGACGAGCCCAAAACTTTACTACTTTTCATAGTTTAAAATCCACTTCAGTAATATGTATGCTTATACGACTGAAAAAAGGAAGCATTAAACAAATCAACTACCGTAAAAATAATTGATATTATCGGTCGGGGCAGTCTAAACAACTTTAGTTCACCCTAAAGTAAAACCTGTAAATCCGTTAAAACTGGTATATGGTAATTTAGCATGTTAATACACTATAAAAAGTCCAAACCGTATTTCTGTCTTTGGTTTCGTAAAAAGTGTCTTATTTCGTCTCCTGGCGGAGGTGACTCGAGCATACTGGGACTGGCGAAATGCATTGTGGGTCGGTGGTTCAGTCTCTGCTCCCGCTTGGTGCTTTGTTAGCCAATGTTAGCAATGTAGTAGATAAAAACAACCACGGCGCAGTACGGTTTATAGTCCCACCAAATAACCTACGACCTGCAAACTGTACATTTTAGTACCTTCCTTTTAGGTTCACACACGATGCCAAATTTTTGCGCGGCTCCGAACTGCACCAGAAAAAGCACTCAGTCTGATTTGGCTTTCTTTCGGTTTCCGAGAGATCCGGAGAGGTAAGTTAGGTTAGCTCACCGTATGGGTTTATTTCTAAAAGAGGAAATGTGTTTAGTAAATGCGGGCAGTTAAATGTGGACCTGCTGTCTGTAGCGTGTTTATACGAGCAGTCAGCAAGCTAATGGTTAATAACGTTAGTGAGTCCGTAGCTTACCCAACATGTCATATCGGTAGGAGCTAAGTTAGTTAGCTCGGCGGCTATAGCGCGGACAGCGGAGAGAGAGAGTGTGTAAGAAAACTGGACATGGTGACAGGATATACGGTGGCTTTCAGTTGGTTACCGACTATTGTGGCTAATGAAAGTCATTTTAGCTAGCCAGACAGTCTTCTCAGTTGACAGACTGACTAGCAGTCTTAGCCAGGTCATGCTCTTTGTAGTGGCCTGGTAGTGCCTTAGGGTTGTTACTACTTTTCAAGGCTCCCTCTGTCTTCCTTCTAACTAACCATGGTTTGCAGGAAACGTACTGCCCTCAAATGGGAAGCTTTCATATCAGACTACTCATTGTGTCTGTCGAGATCATAATAATAGGTCATCTTCAGCCCGCCTCTACCAGAACAGTGCAGGTTTATGTAGACGCCTCATGTGCTCGAAACGAATCCCCGTGTTATAACGCCTACATTCCTCTCTTTAATGTACACAGATGTAGGCTGTGGGTGGAGAACTGTCGCCGAGCAGATCTGGAGGAGAAAACTCCCGACCAGTTGAACAAACACTACAGACTGTGTGCAAAGCACTTCGAACCAGCGATGATCTGCAAAACTGTGAGTGTCCATAGCTGTGACTTCAGCACCTCTCCTGCTGGACGTCCATCCTAAACATCTGTCTTAAAGATTTTATTGGTGTTCTATAATCATGTGTGATTTTTGTGTGTGTGTGTGTGTGTGTGTGTGTGTGTGTGTGTGTGTGTTTGTTTTTTTCCTGTTCCAGAGCCCTTACAGGACTGTGCTTAGGGACACTGCTATTCCCACAATTTTTGATTTAACCAGCCATCTCAGCAATCCGCACAGCAGACATCGCAAACGGATCAAAGTTTTGGTAAACTGTTGTTTCCACACATCATTAATTAATTTAAACAGGAAATACAATATCTCCACTGAGCCTGACAGCCCATTAATAAAACAACAAGGCATTTACAATGAAAATAAAATAATCTGGTTTGCAGTAATAAAGCAAACTTTAACCCACAATATAAAATATAAAGATGGTTATATTTTCAGCGTAAATACTCTCAGTGTTAAACTCTATGGGTTTAATCCTTTTTTTTCTAGTATTGGTTTACCAGTCAATAAAGTTCTATGTATCTTCTAACTGTCAAAAAACCAAAACATAAGGTTTGTGGCTTTTGAAAAATGTATTTTGACAATCAGAAGAAAAGAAAATAAACATTCACAACAACTTTTATTTACACCAAACATTAGCCTCTGTGTGTTCTAAAGGCTGCTTGAGATCAGTCACTACTTCGGGTACATTTTGGCTGCTGCCACATTAACATAGCTGTAGATATATACAGTATAAGGAGGTGTTCAGTCTCATAGTATTCTTTTACACTATGTGTTTATGACGAGTACTGCCACAGTGAATGAGTCAGGAACACAATTTCTGATTAGTCAAGTCAGGAAAATGCCCTCTGATTGGTTGACGGATTCAACTCAAGACATCCTTGAATGGCTTACTCCAAGTTTAACAAAAGTAACTAAAAAAAATCATTTTCAACACAGAGAAATGGAAACATAATTACAGAAAGTCATTCGATGTTGGATTTGACATTATATTCAGAGTTTTATCCTTGACATCCTTTGATGTTGTTGACAACATCATCAACCTGTTAGGGGTAATGTAAAGAGATTTTCTATTAAGAAAATTTGAAGCATTTTTTGTTAGTCCATTAAATTTTCATGCAATTACTTATAATACACATTCCTGCTTGTTCAATAATGTTACTTTGATTATAAAACTTATACTTTATACTCATACTTTTTTGTTTTTATTTCTTATAGACAGATGAAGAAGTCAGAAAAATAAAAGAGAGAAGATGTAAGTAATTTATTTACATTCATGATCTGTAGAAATTGCATAGAATCTTGTTAATGCTGTATTTGTATTTATGTTGTTACTTTTCTCGACCTTTCTTCACCTAGTGGAGTCTTCAATTGAACAGTTGCTGGCCAAAAAGGACAAAAGCGACAGTCAAGATGGCACTGAAACCAATGAGGATGTACCTCAGTTGACACCACACCAGAGAGAATTAAGAGAGTTCTTAAGATCCTTATTTGAAGTGATACTTTTGATAGGAAAACAGAGCTTCCCGCTGAGTTTAAACTCAAAAGACAAGCAGGATAGTCAACCCCTTATCATGAGCACCTTTCAAGGCCTCCTAGAAAACCGCATTAATGGAGGGGATGAATTCTTGAGAGGGAAGTTTGAAGCAACAGCTGTTAATGAGGAATACTGGTCAGCCACGCAGCAAAGACAACTGCTTGATATTTGTGAGCGATGTGTTCGTGAGGAGCTTCTCCAGGAAGTAAGAGAGAGTCGCTTTTTTTCTTTGGTGACTGGGGAGCTAGTGGAGTTTCCAGAGGGCCAGCACATCCCACTGTTTTTGCGTTTTGTGGACCAAACCAATACTCTCAGGGAGGAGTTCATAGAGTTCCTCTCTTTTGAGGGTGAGGAGGTTTCTGTGTCAGATAAATTGGAGTCTCACATTACAAATCACTGGGGACTGAGCATGGAGCACTGTAGGGGCCAAGCGCATGCTGCCTCTGGTGTGCTTGGCAGTAAGATGAAGGCCGTAGCCACCCAACTTATAGAGAAATACCCCATGGCCGTTAATACCCCTTGCTCCACCTGTGCACTAAATGTTCACCTAGCCAACAGCATCCCCCTGACTGGAGTGCAGGTTGTGATGTCGGTTTTGAAGAAAGTAGATGCTTTTTTTAAGGCATCTCCACTACTGCAGGCTGAATTAGACCATGCCATCTCTATCCTCTGTCATGACAACGTGGAGAAAGGTAATGATCTTAAGGAGAGCTGTCGAGCAACCTGGATAGACCTGCATAATGTGTTTGAGATGGCTGTGGATTTGTTGGAGCCACTTCTGCTCTGCATGGACAGTGTACATGACAATGAGGACTTGAAGTGGAATGATGAAATCACCAGTGACGCTTATACAATCTCTGAGGCCTTGGCAGACTTCGAATTTGTTGTCACTCTGGTTGTACTTAAGAACGCTCTTTCCTTCACAAGAGCTTTCGGCAAGAACTTGCAAGGAGAGACCCTGGATGTGTTTTTTGCCGCCAGCAGTTTAACAGCCGTCTTGCATTCTTTACATGAGGTTATAGACAATATTGAGGTTTACCATGAATTTTGGTTTGAGGAAGCCGTGAACCTGGCTACTGCCATGGAGATCCCAGTCAAAATCCCAAGACTGTTTCTCAGGAAGCAGCAAGCAATGGAAACTATGGAAATACAGGCAGAGTCATTCTTCAAAGAGTACCTAACCCTTCCTGTCATGGAATACATCACTCAGGAGGTTAAGGACATATTCTCAGAGAACCATCTCAAAGCTCTCAAGTGTCTGTCTCTTGTGCCTGCAGTCATGGGCCAGATGAAGTTCAATACGTCTGAGGAGGCCCATGCAGACGTGTTCAGGAGTGACCTTCCCCAGCCAGACACGCTGCCTGCAGAGTTACACTGCTGGAGGATCAAATGGAAACACAGAGGAAAGGAAGTCAGCCTGCCATGCACCATTCACGAGACGCTACATCACTCAGACGTCAAGTTTTTCCCAAACGTGAATGCGTTTCTGAAAATTTTGGCCTCTTTGCCCGTATTGAAGCTTGGGGGTGATCAAGGCGAGACTGGTCAGAAGCGCTTGCAGGCTTACCTTTTAGACACACCGGTCAGCCACAGGTCAAAGAATCTGGCTGTGTTAAATATCAATTACCACATAAAAATGGATCTAGAGGAAATGGTAGAATGTTATATCAAAAGTTATCCAGAGGATGAAATTGATTAAAACATTGCAGAGACTTGTAGCCATATCTGTTCACAGGATCGGGTAGTTAAAAGTTTATTTTTGTAGTTTTTGTATATATGCTTTGCTATGTTTTGCTGCATTTATCTTCTCTGGTGTTTCAGTGTTAAACACATTTTTACTACTGTTAGTTTGGACCTGCAGATTTCATCTGTGTTGGAATGTGTGAAATTGGACATGTGGAAAAAAGTCAGACAGGTCCACAAATGTTGCATTATCTTTGTTTGAATACAAACAGTAATACTCCACTTAATTTAAAGTGTAAATAAAAGAATTTTAATACAGTTTTTGAGACAAGCATATTACTTACATGGTTATTGGTGTGTTATTCTCTTGGTATAAGAGGGCCTTACGTGCCTGTGTTATAAATTATTTACTGAAATGTTTAATCTCTTAAGCAATAGCAATTATAATAGGACTAGCCAGTAGGAACATTTTGCCATGGAAACGGATACAACAGAAATTTTATTTACCATTCAAATTAGAGCTGCGTAGTTGCAAGACCTGATGCAATATGTATCATGATACTGAGGTTATGATAACATTAATGGATGTAAGGAAAAGTCTAATGGCTGAAGATTACAACAGACCTACTGCCACCGATTCTTGCATGTAAACTAATAATTGATTGAGGATGCATTCGAAATGGCATACTACCTACTACTAGGCTAAGGCTAAACACATTTCATGTTACCTGAACAGCGTTAGCAGCAGCTAGCTCTAAACAGTGGATACAATAATAATGAGGTTAATGTGAGGTAACTGGCCATGTGATTATTTTTATTCTACACTTTGTCAAAGCGTGTTTCTGTACTACACACAGAGGGCAGTATGCAGTACATACTACTATATGTATTGTGCCATTTTGAATACAGCCATTGCGTTTTTGAAGCTTGATACTGTATCACAAACATAATATTGTGCAGTGTACTGCTATTCCTTACACTGCTAATTCAGATGGCTATGGAATCTACAGTCATGTGAAAAACTAAGTACGCTTCCTTAATTATATGGTTTTAGGTATGAGGACATAAAACTATCTGATCTTTAGCAGGTAAAATTGAGGAAGGGTAACCTCACAACACATAACAGCACATGACAGATTACACTGTTAATTATTTATCAAAGAACTAGGCCAAAATGCAGGAGCACTGTGTGTACACCAGTACTGCTTCTATAGGAATTAGAAGGGGGGGAAGTAGCACTTAATTTATCAGCAAAGTGTGACCACCTCTAAAAAGAAAAGCAGATGTATTGGCAGTTTGCTGATCTTAAGTGTGTGTTAACAGAATACCAGGAAGGGAAGACCTAAGCAATGTTTTAGAGACGCAATTGTTACTGCCCTTTAACTTGGGCAGATGAGACCAAAGTGAAGATGTTTGACCATCTTTGGTGAAAAGCCAACACAGTGTATCAACACAAACACGACAAACAAAATGTCGAGATTGGTGATAAAGGGGTAATGATTTGGGCTTGTTTTGCAACCACAGAACCCAGGAATTTGGCAGTCATTGAATCGACCATCTGTCTAACAGCTGCAGCTATTCTGAATTTGGGTTATGCAACAAGACAATGATCCCAAACACACCATCAGATCTACAAGAGAATGTCTGAAAAATAAAATGATCAAAGTGTTGCAAAGGCCCAAAGTTCAGACCTCAACCCAATTGAAATGTTGTGGTGGGACCTCAAAACAGCTGTGCATAAACTAATGTTCACAAACCTCAATGAACTGAAGCAATGTTGTAAAAAAGAGTGGGCCAAAGTTCCTTCAGAATGACGTGAGGAACAAAGTCATGCAGACATAATTGTTGCTAAAGTGGTTCTACAAGTTGTCCTACTTAGTTGTTTACACATGGCATTTGGCTTATTCTTGTTAAATAGTAAAATGGTGGCAACGTGTTGTTGATCTGAGGTTGTTATTTACCTAATTTACCTGCACGTGTAAGGAGGCATCATGCTCAGCGGTAAGATAAATGATTTATCTCGGAGCAAATGTTTTTATGATAAGTACATTAGTAATCTATGTTTTACTCATTTGTTTTTTTTAAATGTAGCTCAATTGTGTGTTTGTTTATTGTCCTTGTGTTTTGTTACAAACATCTGTACTGCTTTGGAACTGGTAATATCTCTGATTGATGTCATTAGTTCCAAAGGAGACGAATAACGCTGAGAAGAATAGAGCTAAACAGCCTTTGGTTCCTTTACTGACACCCTGGCAGTTTCTCTAGTCAAACAGATCCACTAAAACAGGCAACTAACAGGTGTGCTAAACCAAGCGTCATTGCTAATCTCACCATTACACAGCTGTATAACCCATTATTAATATTGGTAGTGTGATGGTGGTTTCTTTGTCCCTCTCTGACTCTCTGCTGCTATGATGTCCAGCACCACTAGATGGTGAGTGTCTCTCATGTAAGAAGGAAACAAAAGAATAAGGGTGTGACTCATCAGTCTTCGAGTCCACTGTGCAGATGCAGCTTTCTCTCTGAAAGCACATCTGAGCTGTGGATGAGTTTAGTGAGTACTTGTTTAGCTGAAGAAGTGCACAAGCTGCTGGCAATGTAAGCCATAGAAGGGAGTGCCAGAATTTTAAAGCATAATGCATGTATAGCTCTTGCACCCATAGTACTGTATCTGTTCTTACATTCACTCCTACAGTACGGTAGCATACAGTAACAAATCTCTCTTAGTCACTCTCATAGTACTGTAACAGCTCTCACATTCACTCTCACAGCACTCACAGCTTTTACTCTCACAGTACTCACAGCTCTTACTCTCACATTCACTCTTAACAGTACTCAGCTCTTACTCTCACATTCACTCTCACAATACCATAACAGCTCTCACGCTCACATTCACTCTCATAGTGCTGTAACAGTTCTCACATTCACTCTCAAAGTACAGTAACAGCTCTCACGCTCAAATTCACTTTCAAAGTACAGTAACAGCTCTCACACTCGCATTTACTTTCACAGTACAGTAACAGCTCTCATGCTCACATTCAATCTCACAGTACAGTAACAGCTCTCATGCTCACATTCACTCTCAGTACAGTAACAGCTCTCATGCTCACATTCACTCTCAGTACAGTAACAGCTCTCACACTCGCATTTACTTTCACAGTACAGTAACAGCTCTCACACTCGCATTCACTCTCACAGTACAGTAACGGCTCTCATGCTCACATTCACTCTCAGTACAGTAACGGCTCTCATGCTTACATTCACTCTCACAGTACAGTAACAGCTCTCATGCTCAAATTCACTTTCACAGTACAGTAACAGCACTCACACTCGCATTTACTTTCACAGTACAGTAACAGCACTCACACTCGCATTTACTTTCACAGTACAGTAACAGCTCTCATGCTCACATTCAATCTCACAGTACAGTAACAGTTCTCATGCTCACATTCACTCTCACAGTACAGTAACAGCTCTCATGCTCACATTCACTCTCAAAGTACAGTAACAGCTCTCACACTCGCATTTACTTTCACAGTACAGTAACAGCTCTCATGCTCACATTCAATCTCACAGTACAGTAACAGCTCTCATGCTCACATTCACTCTCAGTACAGTAACAGCTCTCATGCTCACATTCACTCTCAGTACAGTAACAGCTCTCATGCTCATATTCACTCTCACAGTACAGTAACAGCTCTCATGCTCACATTCAATCTCACAGTACAGTAACAGCTCTCATGCTCAAATTCACTTTCACAGTACAGTAACAGCACTCACACTCGCATTTATTTTCACAGTACAGTAACAGCACTCACACTCGCATTTACTTTCACAGTACAGTAACAGCTCTCATGCTCACATTCACTCTTAACAGTACTCAGCTCTTACTCTCACATTCACTCTCACAATACCATAACAGCTCTCACGCTCACATTCACTCTCATAGTGCTGTAACAGTTCTCACATTCACTCTCAAAGTACAGTAACAGCTCTCACGCTCAAATTCACTTTCAAAGTACAGTAACAGCTCTCACACTCGCATTTACTTTCACAGTACAGTAACAGCTCTCATGCTCACATTCAATCTCACAGTACAGTAACAGCTCTCATGCTCACATTCACTCTCAGTACAGTAACAGCTCTCAGGCTCACATTCACTCTCAGTACAGTAACAGCTCTCACACTCGCATTTACTTTCACAGTACAGTAACAGCTCTCACACTCGCATTCACTCTCACAGTACAGTAACAGCTCTCATGCTCACATTCACTCTCAGTACAGTAACAGCTCTCACACTCGCATTTACTTTCACAGTACAGTAACAGCTCTCATGCTCACATTCAATCTCACAGTACAGTAACAGCTCTCATGCTCACATTCACTCTCAGTACAGTAACAGCTCTCATGCTCACATTCACTCTCAGTACAGTAACAGCTCTCACACTCGCATTTACTTTCACAGTACAGTAACAGCTCTCACACTCGCATTCACTCTCACAGTACAGTAACAGCTCTCATGCTCACATTCACTCTCAGTACAGTAACGGCTCTCATGCTTACATTCACTCTCACAGTACAGTAACAGCTCTCATGCTTACATTCAATCTCACAGTACAGTAACAGCTCTCATGCTCAAATTCACTTTCACAGTACAGTAACAGCACTCACACTCGCATTTACTTTCACAGTACAGTAACAGCTCTCATGCTCACATTCAATCTCACAGTACAGTAACAGCTCTCATGCTCACATTCACTCTCACAGTACAGTAACAGCTCTCATGCTCACATTCACTCTCAAAGTACAGTAACAGCTCTCACACTCGCATTTACTTTCACAGTACAGTAACAGCTCTCATGCTCACATTCACTCTCACAGTACAGTAACAGCTCTCATGCTCACATTCACTCTCAGTACAGTAACAGCTCTCATGCTCACATTCACTCTCAGTACAGTAACAGCTCTCATGCTCATATTCACTCTCACAGTACAGTAACAGCTCTCATGCTCACATTCAATCTCACAGTACAGTAACAGCTCTCATGCTCAAATTCACTTTCACAGTACAGTAACAGCACTCACACTCGCATTTATTTTCACAGTACAGTAACAGCACTCACACTCGCATTTACTTTCACAGTACAGTAACAGCTCTCATGCTCACATTCAATCTCACAGTACAGTAACAGCTCTCACATTCACTCTCACAGTACAGTAACAGCTCTCACATTCACTCTCACAGTACAGTAACAGCTCTCACAGTACAGTAACAGCTCTCATGCTCACATTCACTCTCAGTACAGTAACAGCTCTCATGCTTACATTCACTCTCACAGTACAGTAACAGCTCTCACATTCACTCTCACAGTACAGTAACAGCTCTCACATTCACTCTCACAGTACAGTAACAGCTCTCACACTCACATTCACTCTCTCAGTACAGTAACAGCTCTCACATTCACTCTCACAGTACAGTAACAGCTCTCACATTCACTCACAGTACAGTAACAGCTCTCACATTCACTCTCTCAGTACAGTAACAGCTCTCACACTCACATTCACTCTCACAGTACAGTAACAGCTCTCACACTCACATTCACTCTCACAGTACAGTAACAGCTCTCATGCTTACATTCACTCTCACAGTACAGTAACAGCTCTCACATTCACTCTCACAGTACAGTAACAGCTCTCACATTCACTCTCACAGTACAGTAACAGCTCTCACACTCACATTCACTCTCACAGTACAGTAACAGCTCTCACATTCACTCTCTCAGTATAGTAACAGTTCTCCCGCTCACATTCACTCTCACAGTACAGTAACAGCTCTCACATTCACTCTCACAGTACAGTAACAGCTCTCACATTCACTCTCACAGTACAGTAAAAGCTCTCACACTCACATTCACTCCTGCACTAATGTAGCAGCTCTCAGATACACCTGCAGTGTGGTAACAACTTTCACATTTACTCTGACAGTACTGTAACATCTCCCTCTATCACATTATCTTTTAAAATCTGCTTAAAACACACAGACAATATTGATGTTTCAGGAAGTACATTATATTTCCACAGTTACATATTGTAGTCTCTCTGTTCCTCTGAATAAGCTTTTATCTCTCTTACCCCCCTTTTGTATTTTATATGTACTCTCCATAGCAATTAATTACATTTAGTGTTGTGTAGAACCCAACATAAATGACTATATATACAGTAGATTAACTGGTTTCACTAAATCATAGTTGCTATTAACTTTATGTTCTATGTCAGAATCTGTACCAGAGCCTTGCTGAACAAAATGAGCTTAGACCATCATGGAATTTATACTGGTCCATACTGGTTAGTGCTGGTTTATGCTGGTTGACCAGGAAAAACTTAAAACACTACAACCCAACATCATGCCTTCCTGTGTCTGTGTTTCTGAACATTCAGACTGTTCGCAGTCCGAATCTCTATTTGTCTTACCCAGTAAGGGGTTAAACTCGGGGCGTTTCCTCCTCCTCCTCCTCCGCTGCTGCTGCTGCAGGTGCTGCTTCCCTGCAGAGCTACAGCTGCTTCATCCTCTCTGTGTGCGGCTCTGCACTGCGTTCTCCGTCTCTGCAGCCCAGACAGAGTTTAACATCAGGGCTGAAACAAACATCCAGCGACTCGACAAGCCTGGAGTAGCTCTGCTAATGTCTGCTGTCTGACTCTCTCTCTCTCTTTTTCTCTCTCCTTCTCTCTTTCTCTCCCTCCTGTTCGCGTTTTCTTTGCAGTCATGGCGTGGCCGTGCATCGCGCGCGCGTGCTGCATGAGCCGCCTGTGGAGCGAGCTGGACAAGGCGGACATCGCCGTGCCGCTTGTCTTCTCCTCCAGCTACTCGGAGGTGGCGGATGGGGCGCAGGCCGGTGGAGGTGCTGGTGGAGGTGGAGGAGGAGGAGCGGCAGAGGCTCGGCGGGACGGGGCGGCTCCCAGCACCTCCAGTGTCATGCACGAGGACTTCAGGGCCTGGAGGGTCCGTCCCGAGAGGAGCTGCAAGCCCAAGCACGAGTACAGACCATCAGGAGCTCCGTTTGCAGACGAGACCCAGTACAAGAAAGACTACAGGCCTTGGCCCATCCCAAAGAGGGGAGACCACCCCTGGATCCCTAAAGGAGCTGCTCAGGGCAAACGCGAACCAAAGGAGCGCGAGGAGGAGCGAGAGACAGGCGTGGAGAAGTGCGAGATGGAGGAGAGGGAGCACGAGAAGGAGAGTAAAGAGAAGAAGAAGAAGGTGAAGAAAGAGAAGGCCCCTGAGACCGTGGAGCTCAAGAGTGAACAGGAGAGGGAGGCCAAAGGAAGATCAGCGGCTGATGCTGTAAACAGGCAGATTAAACAGGAAGTGTCCTCTGGAAGCTCATACAGGTAATTACATAATCAAACCATCAAGAGTGTCCAACCCTGGTCCCGGTGAGATACCATACTGGAGAGATTAGATTTAACACACATGTATAAGAAGGTTCTTCAAGAATAAAGAAGGGTTCTATATAGAACAGTGAACCCTCAGAACCCTTTTCATGATTAAAGGGTTTGTCAGATTACTACAGAATGTGCTGTAGAGGGTTCTAAATGGAACCTTTTGGAAAAAGGGTTCCTCTGTTGTTACAAACTTGACATCATAACTATAGTAGAACCCTTTAGGTGCTATATAGAACTATTATCAAATAGGTTCTGTAGAGAGCCCTCTATAACACATTAATCTGAAGATTGCTTTCACCATGCATTAGTCATGCACAGGGTTCTCTGAGTGTTCTCTTTTCTTAGATAAAGAACTCTTGATTAACCATCCTTTCTAGTTGTGTACCTGGCTGTATTTTTCAGACGTTGTCAGATAAAGGACGTCATTAACTGCATGTTGCTTCATTTGAAATAAACTCATCATAGTGGTAATTCACTAGAGAAGCAGGGTTGGGCACTCATTTGGTTCCCACTTAAATGGGATTCCACAGAAATTTCAAATGCCCTGCATAATTAAATGGTTAAGATGTAAATGCTGCTGTCTAGAGAAACTTACCAGAAGTCAGAATTGTCCACAATAGTGGTGGTAGGAGCCAGATGTCCACCTCTAAAAGCTCCCTCACAGAAAGTCATTACATAAATGAATATAAATATTTAGCCTGATGTCCGAGGCAATGCATTTCAGTAGTGTTAAAGTTTGAGCCTAAAATGTATTTTGCACCATGGTGGATGGATACATAAGTGGGCAAAACAGAATATAACTGTCCCAAAAAAACTCTTATTCAGATTTGTCCATTCCTCATATCTTATTAGTGTGACTTATACAGATTTAGAAAACACATGTAGATTCACTGGTGGGTTTGGACCTGCGGTTCCTATCAAGAAATCATTAAGTTTCTTTATAAATAAGCCATTTTTCATCAAAGCTGTTTATTTCTCAGCCACTGTATTGTACAGACATTTTGAAAACTTGGTGGATTTCCCTTTATTAAGTGCCCATATAATAGAGCTGCACTGCAGAGAATATTGTTTATTAACTGTCATTACATTATTGCATGTTGCATTAGTCTATATTATAAAAGTCTGCACCATGCAAAGGAGCTTTTTAGTCAATACTTTTCACTGTGTGCTATTAGCAGCCTGTTTCTGTATGTTTTGATGAATTGTATTGTATTCATATTGTCCAACACAAGTAGATTATTTTGTCCAAACTATAATCCAAGCATGCTTTTTTTGTATATAATGCAAATAAGTAGCAATATTATCATAATACCAGTATAGTGTCCATATGGTGCAACCCTACTTCACAGTTTATATATTCATAGTATTATTTAAATAAATCATTTTACTGAATAACATGTTTTAAGAGTCCTAGCTGAATATTGAGCATATATGTAGACATTCATTGAGATCATTTCTACTAGTTGGCTACTTGGATTCAAGCAAATAGAGATTCAGGCCTTTAATATGTTTTCATTTCCTCCTGCCTCCCATCCCCAAGCTCATATTTCATTCCCAATCTCTCTTTTGTCTCTAGCCTAGCATATCAGTTACAGTCGCAGATGAGTTAGCCAGTTCAGTGCCATCATCATTTATTGTTCCTTGTATTAAGCCCCACAATTCCTGTGAGAATTAAAATTAGCATTATTTTGACTGAACATTTATACACTTGATCTGCACTAATCTATCTTTAAGTATCTTTATAGACGTGGCACGTAGGCCTAATCCACTGAACTGCCTTCAGCTGTCCCTGTGTATCCTTCTCCTAAAATCTGATGAGTCATGTTTGGCTTTTAAGCCCATTCAGTTATTGCACTTGCTGGGTAAATGAAAAAATGCCATCCCAATTATAGATGTTTGTATGATACAGCTGTGTTAAACATCACATAGCTTTATATTTCTATTTTTATTAGACATGGCCGATACACTCACCATCCATTTTCCTAGGAACAGCTACCTTGCACTAACACTCATTGGCCTCTTCCTTTGTAGGTCTATTGTATGCATGTACCATTACAGACTGCAGGGCATCTGTTGCATAGTCAGCCACTACGTCAGTTCCACAGCTGTCTCTTTCCAAGATGAACAACATCCTTGGATTAACGAGTAATCATTGACAAACCAAACAGCCTACAGCTCTTTTTCTTGGTCTTCTCACTACGTTCTGTACTCTGCAATAGTTTGGAACCCAAAAATGTATGGTTCTCCTGGTGCTTCTTTCAGGACAGAGTTCAAGGCTTACACTGATGTCAAGCCAGTAAAACCCATCAAAGCCAAATCACAGTACAAACTGCTGGTGGAGGAGAAGGCCAATCTGGAGACCAGCTATAGCGCCACCTTTAAGGGGGAGCAGGTCAAGCCGCAGGCCACAGACAACAAACTGCTGGAGCGGCGGAGGATACGCAGCTTGTACAGTGAGCCTAGTAGCAAAGAACCCAGCAAGGTATGGACACGTTCCTGCCAAGTTCCACAAAACTTAAATTAAAAATGAAGTTCATGTGTTGATGTATTGGCAAAATTTTTCTAAATGTGGTGAATTTATTTTTTAAGCTATCCTGTGGCCAAAAATCATGTGTGAACTTTTTTCTGCTTACTTAAAATGTAGTTGGGAGCAGCTGAGACATGTATGATGCCTGAAGTTTGGTTCTTTAGTTTGCACAGGATCTACAAGGCCAAAGTATCTTAACAAGTAACGGAAGTTTGTGTCAGACTTGCTTTTATTGGGCTTGCCTTTTAATATTGGCCTTTCTTTAGAGCACTTTCCCAGAAACTGTGCTGAATAGAAGTCGTGTTCTGTGCCTGTTATCCCAAATAGACCAGTTTACGGAGGTTTGAAACTGCAGAACCTACTTATCTATAAAAATGAATAAAAGCACATCAGTTACTTGTTAGATCCATTAGTATGCCATTAGATACCAAACATGTCTTATTAGACATTTCGAAAGATGAAAATGATGTCCGATTCCGGGTTAAATCCATAGATACCTTAAGATACCTCGAGGGGTTCTCTAAGATTTCTATTAGACAATAACCTTTATAGATAATGTTTTGTGTCATTTTGAATGATTTTTCAGGACCAGGGCAGTCTGCCAGTCTTTAACTGAGTCTTTCAGAGACTCATCTAATTACATTCCATGGGATGAAGTCACCTCTACCACAAATGAAGATAATTAGCCAATATTTCATAGTAATATTTAGACGTGCATGTATCAAACAAGGGCAGTGACTGTGCATACATGTATGTATGTGTTTATGTAGTCCCTTTTCTCATCCTCATAGGACTGTTCAGACAGTGACAGCAGTTCTGTTCTAAGTCTACTCTAGTCAGGTGTGTTTTTTTATGTCTCTTATGCAAAGCATGGAGGACCTGGAGCGTCGCACCACAGCACACCAGCACCATGACTGAGATGACTAGACCAATCACAATGGGTCAAATTCAATCCCCCGCAAATGTGACAATGTAGAGAACACATAAAGAGTTTATGGCTACTGTAAAGTAGAAACCAGAAGTTATGGGGTTTATAGATGGATGAATGGATGAATGTGTTATTTCTTTTAATAAATACTTTCTTTCTTTTTTTACTTTTACCTTGCAGGGTACTTGCAAAGAAACAACTAAAAAGTGTTGTACTACTAGCATGTTCTCATATATTGAAAAAAAAAAAAAAACCCAAGTCTGCCACTATTGAAACTGAAAGCTTGTGGCAGTACAAATTGGCGGAATTATGAAGGCAATGCCATTTTCATCTTGACTGAGGACAGAAGTGAACAGACAAACAATAAACATCACCCGGATATTATGCATATACAATAAATAATAATGTTTTACTCACAATAGAAGTTAGCTATTAAACTACAACACCATTTCAGAATAAACCTCTCACATACAATGTCCTCCAAGGGTGTTGGAACAGCATGGTCTATCTCTCTTTGTTTTTTTTTTTGCTATACACTGAAGACCTTTGGGTACCGTTTTTAATTTGAATGAATGGATGGTTATTTGAATGCATGGATAGATGTATGGATGGGGAAATGGATGGAAGGTGGGAGTTATTGATAAATAGGAGAGTGAAACAGCGTAATGTTAGAAGTGGTTCACTTAAGAGATTAAGCCTACTTAGATTAACGTTAGTCCTGTTAGCTTTAATGCAGATTATTCAGTCTGAACTTAGCACTAGCACTTGTGCGGGAGGATTGAATGTACACAGAGAGATGCTGATGTTTTTGAATACTTAATGGATGCTTTATTTCTTCACAGTGAAGATGAGTCTGAAACACCATTCATTTATTTGCTTGTCACAAAGTGCCTTTCTCATTAGCCTAAAGCAGTGTTTCTACTCCTGTGGACCCACTGCACTGCACAACTTTAACTGTTTCCTGACTCAACATAATCCAATTCATGAAAGGCTTATTAGTTAGCTCATGGATTTGGATCAAGTGTGTTGAAGTAGGGAGCAGTTAACTGCAGTTTTGTGAGTCCCTGGTAACAGGATAAAGAAACATTGCTCAAAAGAAATGGGCCCTATTTTCTTACCAATCTGAACTGATGCAAATGGCTAACGCAAGATAGTTGGTTATTCAAGTGAATTCAGGGATTAAATGAATGATTTATGCCCTCCGATGAGATGCCTTGCACTATTTGATGCTTCTCTGCCACACATGGTCAGTTTTATGTCAGACCTGCTGAGTATTATTTGTTGGTACACATCCAAAAGTAATGCATCTTGCTTCATAGGTCAGTTTTTTGTTTTGTTTTAAAAGCCCATATATGTTAAACCATTTTCCAACCTTTTAAAAAGAGTTTTAATACAATATATAACTCCACAGTCCTAGCTTCCCTGAGTGGAGGCTGAAAAAATAGCTGATCTATAACTATTTGGGTTTGTGATGTCATAAAAATATGAAGCTGAAAAAACAGACGATTTTAACTCTAGGTTTGTGATGTAATGAAAATCTGAATAATTTGCATGAATCTGGCTTGAGAGTATGCACATGACGTCACAGTTGGGGCGAGGGGTTGGGTGCTCTGTTATTCGCACTGAGCACCAGCGTTAGTGGTCAGTGTGAGTGCCTCAAAGAAAGAAAAATGGACAGCAGGAAAATACTATCATGCAACTCACTATACAAACAGATTGAATGATTGGTTAATAGGAAGCCGAATACATATAACCGCCGATTGCTAAAATTCGCTAAATCAGTTAAAATACAGGAACTTGAAACATGGGTGTATTATTGTTCGTGTTTGTGTCCGATATGCAGGATTATTGGGGTAAAATCATGCTTTAAGTTATATACTGTACTGACTACACATATATGAAATACAATTAAATATTTAACATCTTTCGTTTCTGTTTATATCCAGTGTGAAGTTTTGTAAAGATTTTGTCAGCTTTAATTAAAAACATGTTCTACAAACAAAGTCGGCGGTGCTTAGACAGTGTTTTACCCAGGTAACGCTGTAGATTTGGAAGTTACTCTTGGAACGCAGAAACATTTTAGATCACAATGACCACAGGAATTCATACTGTATTAACTCCAACTGCCTTTAATTGAAGAAGGTAATCACTTGTTATATTCCCAGTTTTGCAGTTAACCTAATAAGCCCAGCCATGTTGCAGAATGTTTCGCCTCGTATTGGGAACAGTAGGTGATGTTAATGTTGCCGTCTACAGCAGCGGCACCGCCCATTAATTCTAAAGTTATACAGTGAGTAGAGTGTTTTGACCCAGCCTCCTTTATGACTAACGTCAATCACAGCATGGTCAATCACAACTTTTAAATACATCAGCCAAGAGTTTGGAACATGGTCTTATAGAAATGAATTACGTCTGGTTTGGCAGATATATAAGCTGGACCTCAAAGAAAAAGAAAATGGTAGAGATAAATGTTTGATATGGGCTCTTTATAATATATTTTTTTCACCCTGTATTTGTTTTACTCAGTATTCTGTTACAGTAATATTACAAGCTATATATAAGATTAACCCACTGAGTGCATTCCACTGAACCCACCTCTCTTGTGTTAAAAATGCCATCTGCATTTGTTGAAATAGGGCCCAAAAACATCATACCGTAACACGAAGTACTGTCATGTCTCTACTAACAAAACACAACACAGCTGAAAGGAATTCAGAATGGTTCAGTTGTTTTAATATGTGATTTTTTTTCTCTCACATTGGAACGCACTAGCAAGCCACTGGGTATGTTGTGTGTTCGCCACACAATGATCATTTTGTTTTTATCGTCATAAAAGATAGGAGAGAGAACATTAAAAGCATTAAAATCAGTTAAACCGGTGGGGAAAATAACATGTAATATGTTTCACTCTCTTTATGGTAGAGTTGAATGTTTTCATGTCTGTTTGCATGTAATGCTTTTGAACAGCATGTCTGATTTTTATGTGCTTGTAGGTGGAGCGGGCCAGCACATCCCACTCAAGACCAAAAAAGACCACAAGCCATAGCAAAACAGTGAATAAGGCTAAAGTGAAGCAAATCACTGCTGCCCAACCTGCCAAGAAAAAAACCTCAGCAAGCAACGTGGAATTAAAGCCAGAGGGAGGCGTCACCAAGAAAAGTAAAGAAATGATCAACAGACTGGCTGAGGCAAAAGATTAAGTGCACTTTGTGTGTGTGGATTTGGGCGGGAGGGGGAGCAGGAGGGGTTGGGGTCTGCATTAAGAATTAGAGGTCACTAATAGGTCACACCATTTATTAACACCTAATTTCCTTATGTTTTGCTTTCACAAGGACATGCTGGTATCCATAAAAAACTGCACTGAAATGTGTATAAGCAAACTTATACAAATATGAACACTGGTGAGCACGAACTGCTGATGGTTGTTGGTTTTCTAGAGGAAAGGGCAGGATTTGCTATAAACTGATCTCATATTTGGATTTTAGAGCTCTAGAGGTGAGCTTATAGCGATGATTAGTTTCTCCTCAACGTGACTGACTAAAGCCCCAGACAATCTCCTGTTGACTGTATATATCAAATATATCAAAAGTGCAATCCACCAAAAGTTGAATGGTGAAGTTTATCAATGGACACAAGTGTTTAATTGTCATGCCTTACCATGCACTGGCATCTAAAACTGTCAGCTGTCAGAAGATCGTTAGTGATGGATACCAAAATGGCCATGCGAATGCACCGTTAGGCTATACCATGCGGTATATAGACCCAATTTTGTCAGCTTCCCTTAAATGTTCCACCACTACTCAATCCACCATAGTTTTAATCTTATGTATTTACCTTTGTCCTCACTTCCTTTACACCAGCTTTCTCCATGGTAAAGGGCATTCGTTGTTGCATGTAGCCTCTGAGCCAGTAGAGCTCAGCCCTTACAAAAGATTGTTTCCTGTAAAGACATAAAAGTCTTATTAATAATGATGGACATTCCAGTCACATCGCAAAAATCACATTTTTGCATTTTATTAAGCGTCATATGGGCTAACTGTAATTGAATCACATAGAACATGTACAAATTTCTTTGCACAGTGTTGTGTATACACATATGGTGCCTAGCAAGTGAGTATCTCCCTCCTGTAATCACAAGCACTGAGTAATTAAAGAAATACAGTATTCACATGCTAACATCATGACAGAGCCAGATTTACTGTAGCTGTTAGCATATCTTTACATGGTTAGAGCTAGCAATTCCACTAACACAATACATTGCTATGTCTGGTAACATCCGGGGCTGGCCCGAAAAATTTTGAATATTGGTTGAGATATTTGAATATTCTGTTCTATATCTAGTGTTCAGAAGCTTTGTAAATAGCAAAGGCCTCTAACAATAACAGTAATTTGATAAGGCATCAGCTCTCCTCAGAGTGCAACAAAGCACATAGATGCTTTGGAATTAAATCATGTTTGTGCTACGATTCGTTTGACAGCGTGCTGTATGGAGACATGAGAAGTTTAATAAATCATTTGACATATGTAAGCATACTGGTAGTTAGTGACAGAGTACTGCTAGTCTCTTTTGAGGCTGATGCTGAAACCAGTAAGCTAAGGGCCTCAAACCAGTTCCATGGTGGTCCTCTTCATATTCAGAAAGGTCTACCCAGCCTGTAGCTCCCGTGGTTCTACAAAGCTCAGCTCCGGCATGTCACCATTACTGCTGCTTTCTACCCAACTACCCAAATAAAATAACTCAGTTGATAGTATAAATAAAAGCAAAAAACTAAAAAACAAAAAAATGCTACAAATAAAATGATCATTCATACAGCCATAGATTCTTTGAGACTAAAAGCTAAGACTTGTAGCAACATACAGAGTATAAACAGCTGGGCTTCAGCCTGACTGTTAATACATCATCACTGCCTACTAGCTGTATTTTGAACTTCAGTGCTGACCGTACTTTAAATGAAGGCTAATTATGAGACATAAATGTTCTTGATTTTAAAGATGGGTTTTTGAGCCCTTACTTCACAGAAAGTAGCTTGTAAAGGGCCAGTCCTAGTTTTACCATGATATACCATTAAACTGCTGCTGAAAGCATTAATGAATCAAGTCCATCGACACCTAATCAAAATATTGCTCCACGTTTCACAGCAACGTCATTTTTCTTTTCAGGCTTTCCTTTACTTTTCAGGCTACACATCCAAAAAAAAAGATTTACTCCTGTGACGTCCGTACACAACAATTCCCATCTCATTGTTCAGTCTGAAAGGAAGCTAGGCTCAAGCGGCCTCTCTTTGTGTGTGCGTGTTTGTGTCTCTGTAGTGTACAACATTAATCCTGTAAACCATCTACACTCTCAATTCTCAAAAGGGTCAGCATTTCAGGTGTGATCCCATATGTGTTATGCTACTTAAAGAGAAATAACTTGCTCATTTAATCTTAAAGCTGCCTGCTATCATTCTAGTTAAGCTATATGGAAGAATGCTGCTAAACATAGGCCTAATAGTTTGGTCTTTAGAGTTTGCTCTTTTTGGGGAACACAAAAGCTGCTGTTCCTTTCTTGCCATAATAAAAGGCTGAGACTCTACAGGTGAGCGTGGTCATCACGTCCTTCCGTAGGAGGTTTTGTGTTGAACGGCTGCTCTGTCATTTATTGTCTTGAGGTTGGTTCTCTCTCTCGGTGTGAACCTGCAGCCTTTGGGCATCCCGCACTTCCTGGATTATCCTACGAACATGCTGTATACACGACCCTGGGTGCTATCTTCAAGCTATGCTGTCCATTTGAGAATACAGTGCCTGTATAGAGAGCAACATAGAGCCACCAGATGCCAAACCTGTATGCGTCTGTATGTGTGATGTGCTTGTGGTGTTCGCTTGCTTTGAATGAAACGATTAAAGCAGTTAAATGCGACAATGTTTTGTGTTTCCTTGATTTGTGTACTCTTAAAGTGCTGATGCCAAGCTGAGAGGGGGAAGGCTATTATGTGCCTTCTCAGAGACATGTGAAGGCTCATCTTTTCAATTTGCTGCTAACCCTCATATTTAACCCTCCCAGGAGATTGGACATCCAGTCCCCAGTGATCCCACAGCCATATGTGACGGGAGTACGGGAGTCCATGAGAGCTTTATTCCGTTTTAAGATTAGGAAACTCAGTTTTGCTCAGTTGTATCCCTGTTATCACACTATGCCATGCAAATGAAGGCTAGCATATGTGAAGCCATCAACCACTTTTTTTAATCTGCTGCTAGCACAGTGAATTGTTTTTGTATACTAATCAAATAAAATGTGGATTAACTCTACAGGTTTCAAATGTATTTTACCATTACTATTTATTAGATTATCTGCTTCTGTCCTCCGCCATGAAGAAAGTAGTATTGACGTCACAACCGCCAATTTGTGCTGCAGCAAAAATGTTGATGTACCTGGCTTCCGACTTCCAAAGGCTGGTCATATGGAGTGTCCTTTTAAATTTTTTCTCAATACATCATTAGAAAACAACATAATCCAGGCAGCTAATTGTTTCAATGTGAGCAGCCACTCAGTACAGACCTCATTTACATATATCAGTAAAGGCACACTGACAACGAAAGCCTGTGTACAAGTAAGAAATAAAAAGAGTTTGAAAAACATAACTATGTTAAATTAATTGTAAAAAACTACATGAGCACAAATATTACAATAAAGATCCTTTAATAAAGTAAGACCAAATGGAACTAAAAAGAAAAAGATATATACACAACTTTCATGACACGAATCTCCACTAACTCTGCACATACTGTATCCCAGCACATAGTCTGATGCAGACAGTGAGGCAATGCAGAACAGCCCTTTGGGCCTGTTTTAGGCTTGCTTTGACATTTGATTTGCTTTTCACATATAATGACACCTGGAACCTTTTGGTGAGTCATAGTCAGGCCCATACTACAATATCCTACTGTAATCCAGCGTAATGAAATACAATACAGCAGCATGGTAAGGTTCAGTCTTTAGGTGAAATTATGGACTGGATTTCTTTTTAGAATTAGTTCCAAGATTGTAGGTCAATATTTAGAGGATAGTTTTACAGCAGCCAATATAGGAATGGAAGGATTAGCATGTCGTCTTGTTTCTGACACATCACATGGTAAAATATGATGTGTAAAACAACATTTTACTTATAAAAAGCAAATAGATTGGGGAAAGGATAAGCAGAGTGTTCTGTACACCTTCATTGGAGTGGACCACGAGTGACCATGCTGTTAGGGAAGAGAAAAGTGTTCACTCCAGCAGACTCACTCATCCTTACCAAATTCAATGAATAATTGAATAATATCTGTACCCTGTGCTCTGCTAGCAGGTTTACACATGAAATGCCGCATAGAAAGAGATTTGAAAAAGAGTGCAACAAGAAAAGGGAATGACCAGCATTTATTTGAGTTAAAAAACAAAAACCACAAACTAAACACTTAAGCAAATACCGCACTTTAGCTGATCTCTATGTATAGGAATAGTGAATCCTTTTAGGGTGGTCAATATAGAAATCTTTATTTACATTAAGCCTTTTAGATTAGATCTGGCCTAGTGAAGATGTTGAAATATTGGATAAACTAAATGAAATGCTGTTGTAAATCTGGGGAGTAAGGTGGAGTGAATTTGTTGAGAACATCTAGTGGTCAGAGCAAGTACTGCGGGGTATTCATTTTTGTGTATTTAACGTACAGCTTATTAGTACACTGTGAAATAACGTTTTTATTTAAGCTTTAAGAATTTAGAAATCCGAGCTGTCCCATTTAACAAATAAAGAAGTCTTTATTTATTAATTAAAAATATTAAAATATGGCCTCTATAATGAATTAAAATATTATCTAAAATTCTTATCTAATCTTTATATTATGTCGTTTAATTAAACATTAAAATAAAAAAGCAACATTATTTAATCATTTAAAGGTAAAATGAAAATGTATGTACCAAACAACGCAATAATTATTATTATTTATAAAAAATATTTTATATTCACAATAAGAACATCTACAATCAATTATTGCGTCCTAAAGACTGACTCCGCTGTTATTCCTCTCAGATTCATCTCCAATCCAATAATTAATAATTCGTAATAAAATTATTAAACATTTCTTTGTGTTGAGATATATGTCCCCAAAGTAGCTGTGCACAGAGACGCGGGGCGGCGGGACTTTTATTTTGTATTTTCTGATGACCCAGTCAAAGTGCGACTCAAAAAACAAATTATCCCGCGTACTAGTCTGAGCTTACTGTGGTTTTCGGACCTGAATGTGTCAGATATGTTTTACAGAACTTTTATCAGAAAGGTCCATATATTCAGCTACTGCACTAGACCACAAAGCTCACTGTTTTAAAGTCCGTCCGGTTTTAAAGTTTGACCGTGAGAGCCCAACAGTCTGACCTGGATTTGTGTCAGTTAAGTTAGCTTGTTAGCACTGAACTGAACAGTTGTGGGTAAGTGATTTAACCGTAAGGTCTTTTATATAAACGCGTGTATACAGTTATTCCTCATGTGTTACTGCACATTGTATGTCTAGCTCTGGTCTGACCAGCTAACTAGCTGTGTTCTGAATGCCACTAGTGCTCAGCTAGCGGTTGCAAATGATAATCGTAAAACCGCCGTAATGTTGTCATATTATTACTATCAAGTCGACAGGGAGTATTTCTGTGTTCTGTAATTCATATTCACCGCTTTCCCCGTCGTAGGCAGACGGGGATGGTCAGTTTGTAATTGTGTGGACTAGTTGATCTTATGATCAGTTGAATTACTTACTGCCGTGCGACTTTCTGAAGGTGAAATGGCAAAGAGAAGAAAGCTCTCCAACATGGTGCTCGCGTGTGAGTGGGCGTCCTGCACATTTAAGGGAAGCACTATGGAAGAGCTTAGCGATCACATGTCCGAGCATCTGAAGGAGCATCTCGGTGATGGGGATACGATGGAGGAGCTGGGTGAGAGGATTTAAACATCATCTGTTGCGTTTATTAAAGTGTATGAATGTTACGAGTCTGTCACTCAGCAGTAACACAGAAGAGCACATCTTTCTATATTAGTACTCAGAGAATAAAGGATATGATCAAAATGCATCATGATACTTTTTCTTTTCTTTTTTTAACAACACATCACATTTTATAGTCAGACCACATGCTGTGTCTCAGAAAATACCCTCAAAACAGTAGTGACACCCTTGAACAGGCTATGAAGCTCTGAGTACAGTATGTTTTTGCTAGTTAAGAAGAACAAGGGAAAATAATTATTCAATTTACTGGAATAATGGCAATGCATCTATCTACCTCTATTTATGCAGTCTATAACAGGTAAAAAATTTATAATCAAATGATAGACCCATAAATCTACTCATGTGATACATTAGGAGTGATCTGCCAGCAGTGACACCCTTTTCATGATGCTCATCAGTGTTCATTTTATTTATCTAGAAATCATAATCATAAATCCTCATTTATAAAAATGTACCTGTCAGTTATCGTGATTATTATATACTGGACACAACTAATTCCAAATAAACACGTCTTATTAATCTGTCCTATAAGGTGTAACGTGTAAGATGATGCAAACTTAATTGATGCACTAGACCAGTTATGTGGTTGCTCCAGCTGCCCTTGTTTGTGCTTTGTTTGTTAATTGTCACATTGCACTGACGAAGATGGTTTATGTGAAACCTTCTCTCTTTCAGACGACTACCCGTGTCTGTGGCAGGGCTGTGAGTTCCTGGCTATGGGAAGCCCGAATGAGCTTGTTGCCCACGCACATTTCCACATCTTCCACAGCAAGTTAAAGTTCATTGGGACTCAGCTGCTGCAATCCCATCCAGAACTCCCCAGCTGCACTCAGGAGCTTCACAGCAACAACCTGGTCACGGACATCTCGGAAGGATTTGTTTGTCAATGGGAGCACTGTGATGTTAGTACGAACCTCCTTAGACACATACAGACCTGTATTTTGCTTATTATTGTTGCTGTTAATATCTTTAGAGGCTGGGTTTAGAGGTCTGCATGGCACAGATTTAAAAAAATGCTTCTGCTCCTGCACAAGAAACGCCGCCCCATACGAGGGTTATTGACATCCGTTATTTGGCATGCTGTATTTACAAAAAACAAATCATGACAGAAAATCAGGCTTGGTTGTAGTTGGCTTTATTTTGCAGTATTCACTTTTTTAAGCACTTTTCAGAGCTGCGGCCAACTTACCGTTTAAAGACTCCATCGTTTTTGTAGCGCATTAATGCAGTCCATGTGTTGTTTGTGAAAGGTTGCTATACTGTAATTTAGAATTCATGTATTATCGTCTTATTGATTATTTGGCTGTTTTCCCCTTATGCTAAGAATGCATGCTAATTGTTGCATGGTTATCATCATTTTACATAGACAAGTTATTAATTTTTGAGGTTTTTCTATATGTATATGTGGTCTAGCTCTCGCATCGACTGGTTTGGTAAACCACCTGCTCTTGTGCATGACACTGAAACTGTAGTCCTCTGTCGCAAGATGTTGTGGTGGGATTTATAGGACTTTTGGAAGTTGCGAGTGAATGCAGACCTCTAACTGGATAACAGTTCTGGCTACATTTGGAGGCAAATCTGTTGTTTTCTGTCCTGGCAGAGCTCTTTCAACAATCCAGAATGGTTCTACAGGCATGTTGATATGCATGCCCACTGCACAGAACTGCAGCCACTCCCTGATCAACAGCAAGCCCTCTTCTGCAGTTGGAAAGGTAGGCTGCATACGTCTAAAAGGAAAGCTGTTAACCCTTAGAAGGTTGCACTCATTGCCAGTAACAAAAAAAATGTTGTAATTTTATATTATCACTAAGCTCAGTACATCAAACCGTACCTTTATACTTGTGTATATATATATTTTTATTTTATACATGTAATCTGAAACAGTATTTACACCCAGGTTCAGCACTTTTAGTTTCAAACATGTTGATCGTACAGATGGGTTCAGATGTTGGTGGGAACAAAAATCTTGCTACACATCAAGTCTGAAATTCAGTACCCTCACATTGGCCCTTTTCCTCAAAGTTTTGTAAGATCAAACCTGATTGTAAATAAAGTTTTGGTGAAATTTGATTAAAGAGCCTTTAACTCATGAGCTGCTGAATGTGGCTCTTGTATTGCATCCTTACCCAAATGAATTAGGGTGTTGCATCATGTAAATTAGGGCTGTACAATAAATCATATACTTAGCATTATCACAGTATGATTTTCCCTGTTAAGTTAAAGTGGCAATGATAATGTACAAAATAACTTCATACATGCAGCACCAGAGGGCGCTATTACATTACAGTTAGAAACCTAATGAGAGCTTATCTTGTGCTAGCATTAAATTTAACCAGTCAGCTAAACAAACAATCCCCAGAAAAGCAGCTGAAAACCCTCCGTCCGCTAAACTACTAGTCTGTTCCATATTTTAGCTTTACTGAGGAACTCGTCTGTAGGAAACCATTTAGAAAGAAACACATCAGCTCTGCACAAAGATTACAGCTCAGAGTACAGCCGAGCTGAACAGTTAGTGTAGCTCTGCTCTGTCTACAGTTAAGTCTCTACTGCTACTGCAGCAATTCCTAGTCTATTCCTGTCTGTCACTCTTCAAAATAAGAGTCCAAGAAGCATAAAAGCTTCTTATAAATTAATTAAACTAAACCTAGTTTTATGAAAGGACATGTTTAAATCTGCTTTCTTGTTTTAACAAATTAGTGCAGTTATGTCCTGCCATATTGTTAATTATATGTATTTTTTCTTAGATGATCATGTTAGACGATCAAGTTAAGTGGTTTAATATAACACGTGAGCTCATTAGCTTCTTAGAAACATATAACATTGACAGTGTTATTAGTTGATGCTCAAGATTTCAGTATCCGTATCAGAAAAGAAAAGCTCATTATACTAGTTGATGTAGAATAAAAGTTAATGGAAATGATTCTGTAGCTCACCATCTAATTTGATGTGTTTTATATGAGCATTTAAATAATTAAATTCTAATAGTTCAGGATTGTAACAGTTACTGTATTTGGATCATACATATGGATAACATTAGTGAATACTGTACTGTCCTGATGCTAGTTTACTAAAGAGTGTGTGATTGCGTTTTAGGCTGTGATGCTTTCTTTAAGATAAAGTATCGCCTGCGAGAGCACCTGCGCAGTCACACTCAGGAGCGTTTGGTGGCCTGCCCCACCTGCGGCTGCATGTTCTCCAGCAACACTAAATTCTTTGATCACATTCAGAGACAAGCTGAGCCTGAAGGTCAGTGTGCTGCTCTTACCCCCTTCATAGTTATACACTTACAGTGGGTGATTAAAAACATCATAATAGACAAGAGTTTGTTTAGAGTCTCAGGTGGCCCATCTCATGAGGATACAACTTCCTTGTTTTTATTTAGACATGTGATGTAAACATTGTTAGAATTTCAAGAAGCACTGCTCACCCCTCAGTCCAGAAAGTCCGTATTTGAAAACTGGACACCTGTACACATTTTGAACTCATTGGTTTTGTGTGACCAGAGACTTACATACATCTGTCCATCTATCCTACAGAAGTAGGCTCATATCTCCACCCATTCAGACTCTGGTTGTAAGTAAGGAGTGTTTAAGCCATAGTCACTCATTAAATAAGGCCTAATACAGCTATTTACATATTTGTGGAGGAGTGGGCTAAAATCTGAGTGTCTGGTGTAATCTTTGATTTCTCCTGTCACTGAGGCAGCTGGATACTGAAACAAGTATAAGAGAAGAAATGATGCACACTAATATTTTTGTTCAGGGAGCTTATAAAGTCATGCAGAAAATCATCAGAATTAAATAGATTATATTTCATTGCTTCTGATGACATACAAGTTTACCTGGATATTCACTCAGCTATCTCTCTATATATTCCAGATTCTCTGATGTGTGGACATTGTGACAAAGGCTTTGCTAATGAGAGACTGTTGAGAGACCATGTTCGACAGCACGGTGAGTTCACCAAGCATGATCAACTCTAGTTTTAATATTGATCTGACATGACATTTTTATCTCTCGGCTGGAATAAAAGCTGTTGTGCACTGCTTAAACCATTTAAACGAGAAGTAGCACTTATGATTGCGTTATTTTCTTCCTTCTTTTCAGTGAATCACATAAAGTGTCCACTTTGTGACATGACCTGCACGTCCCTTTCCACACTAAAGATTCACATCAAGTTTCGCCACTGTGACGAAAGGCCATTCCCCTGTGACTTTTGTGAGAGCAGGTAGAATATTCAAAAACAGGTTTTTTTTTTTTCCACACTTTTCACTCTCAAACAGTACTCCTAGCTTTTGCGTTTGCCAGGAGGCACAAAAAAAGCGTGCACACACACATTTTAAAGAAGCAGGGTGCAGATCTAAAAGCAGAACTAGAATTCCATATATAACACTTATTAGTCTATAAATAACTATAAACTGTGGTGCTTTTGTTAGCTTAGAATGAGTGCTTCATATCTACATTGGAGCAGGTCATCTTTCAATAGAGGCTGCTGTGTAGAACCGCAATGTTGCTACATTATCCCAGAATGGACGAGAGTGACTTTTGCGCTTTGCCTTAAAGTACTGCAGTTAGTTTCAATCTGAGTGAGATTAAATAAAAGGAATGTTATTGCTGTGTTTCATTTTATTTGCTTTTGCATTTCAGCTTTAAGAACCAGCATGATCTCAGGAAGCACATGGAGACCCACAATGAGGGAGCAGCATACCACTGCACAGTGGAAGGCTGCGGATATTCATCTCGTATGGCTCATACCATGAACCAGCACTACAAGAGAGTGCATGAGGTCAGCCAGCAGAGGGCGCCAGATACTTAATTTGAAAAGTTTGAATGTGTCTGTTATAAAACCAGCATAAATGTGTGTGTTGTGTGCACTGATCATGTTTTTTGATAGCTTTAAATTATTCTCCTGTATTTCATTTGCACTCATCATGCACCTAGATTGTGTTAAAATGTGTACCTCTACTCAGTGCCCACTTTGTGAGGTCCACTTACTTAAAGGTGTACAATTACTGAAGGCAGCCCATCTGTTGTCCATCTCATTCATCATTGCTCAGTTTCTGGCCACATGACAGTTGATCAGGCATCCTTAAAGGTGCCATTGCTGAGGTTTTCACAAGAGTGGTTGAAAGTGGTTGGTAGCCTACCACCCAAAAATATCTAGCTGAGGGCGGTTCTGTGGTCAGAATGTGGCGGTTGGTAAAAGGGCTAGAGAGTGACTATCATTAACTATTCAATAACTTGAATAACCTGTTTAACATGTTCCAATGGCTTCCAACAGGGAAATATGGTCTCAAGATACAAATGTCATCTTTGTGATAAGACCTTCTCGTGGTGTTACACCCTTACCCTTCACCTGCGAAAGAAGCATCAGCTGAAATGGCCATCTGGACACTCTCGATTTAGGTATGCACCATTCTTACTTTTTTACACTTGCTACTTCATTTAGCAGTAAAAATATCTCTGCTATGCCATAGAACAATGTTGTCCTAACTCTGGTCCTTTTATCATAAACAGGTATAAAGAAGACGAGGACGGATACCTGAGGTTGAACATGGTTCGCTTTGAGACGGTAGAGGTTACAGAAGAGCTGATAAAGAACATGGCAGAAAAACGCACCCCACGCAAAGTCTCAGGGTCGAGTGGTCAGACTAAGAGGCCAGCACTGCAGGCAGAGAGTATGAATGATGCTTCCACGCCATCCTCCTCATACCCATCCTCTTCCTCGTCCAGCCCCGAGATTCTGGGTGAGGCCGACACCAATGTTGCTAAGGATGGGGCCCCTGTGTACTGTGTTCTTAGCCCGGTGACTGAGGTGAGCGGAGAGCCAGAGGACTCTGCAGAGCCAGGGGCCGAATCAGGTGCTGTCCGAGCTCTGGCTGCAGTAGCCAGGGGGCTGGGTATGGATGTGGTGTAAGAGGCAAAGTTGCTCTACACTAGACTCGCACAAGAAATACCGTAAAACAGGTTCAGGGTTAGACCCAGTGTCTCAGCCTAACATTGCACGATGTCCTATTGAAGGGGAGGCTCTTATACATGTGGGACGTCTGGGTTTTTGTCACTGGGTTAGTGGTTTTTAAATGTTTTAAAGCGTTCTTATTTAAATGCAGGTTTTCGGTGTCTGACATTGTTGTTCAGCTTCTGAAATGCATTCCATCCAACCTCGTGCTCTTTAGTTTTGTTTTTTTAAGCTTAATTTTAATTCAGATTGTTTTTACATGTTGTTATTTATTTTTTTATAGAGTTCGAATGGTGACCTTGATTTTAGATTAACTAGTGTTGATCCTACTGTAAATGATTTGCTCTGGAATTTTAAATGTTGCTGACCTCAGCTGATATTAAACAAATGAAAAAGAAAACCAACTATTTTTCCGTAAAATTCTTTAATTTTGTTTTCACAAAAAAAAGTTATGGGTCTGTCTCCTGGGGATGGATTAAGCCTAGTACATACTGAGCACAAAGAACTGTGAGTCACCATTGACACAGCAATTTAATGAAAGACTAGACTTAATCTGCATCCAGAAAACTGCCCAGATGATTTTCACCCCTGTACATCTTAATATTGTACACTCATTTTAACACGAAGTGCTTGGCTTGGCCTTCATTCAGGTCCTCATGCTGTCTGGCTCACAGAGCCTCTGTGTCTCTGTGAGGATGGGGTATTGATCTGTCCTGCCGGTCTGGCAGAGGGGTAGTCCGTCTGGGGGAGGCTGGCCTTGAGGAAAGAGCAGGCAGCAGAGATGGTGGAGGAGCATGTATGTAACCAGAAGGAGGCAGAGTCTTGGTGAGTGTGCTGTAGTGTGGGCCATTGGGGAGCCCCAGACGGGGGAACAGCGGGCTAGGGTAGGCTGTGGGCAAAAGGCCCGGATGGGCCAGGTGGGGCTCCAGGGCTGCATGGTGAAGGGCCAACAGACGGCTCCTCTCGCTCTCCTCCCGTAGGAGGACCAAGCGCTGACGCTCCTCCAGCTGGCTCCTCTGTTGCTCCAGGGCCAGCGAATGGAGTAAGGGATCTCGTGGGTAAACGTGCGGCCCCGCCATGGCACGCTGTAGCGGATCAGCTCTTAGCAACAGCTCCTTGGGAAGGGGCTCTTTTTGAGGAAGATCTATGCCCCTGTACATATTCCGCAAGGGATCCCAATGCTGTGGAGGATAGGGCAGTCTCTCAACACCAGGCAATGGGCTCATCCCTATGAACGGCGCAATTAGACGAGTCCTATCAAAGCTGTTTGGAACTCCTGTAACTCCTATAGGCACAGGAATGCATGACAGGGGTGAAGGCTGGGTTCCAGGGGTCCGACGCCCCTGCAATGGTTTCTCTATAGTTTTAGGAGGCTTGACTTCGGGGGAATCTTGGTCCTCCCTCCTCTCCTCCTTTACCTTAACCTGGACGCTTTTTGTATGGGTCTCGGCTTCCACTCTACTTCTCTTTGCCTCTGGTTCCCAGTGTGTTCCATCATTGCTGCGCTTCTCTGCTTCGACCCTTTGCTGCTTTGGGGACAAAGGATCTTCAGCAGTAGATTTATCTTCTGTAGGACCGAGGTCATATTTAACAGCTTTCTCCCTCTTCTCCTGTTGGCTCTCTTTGTGTTTTTGATCGTCTGGTTCTCCACTTAGATTAGGAGGGTCCTGTGTTTGAACTCTGTCTTTGGGTCTTTCCCTGTCCTTGGGTTCAGGAGTTGGACCTCTAGAAGACTCTGTTTGCTTGTGACCCAGTGGACTAGCATTAGCAGGAGAAAGGTGTTTCCCTCTTGTGTCCCTACAGTAAGAAAGTAAAACAGCTTAGCAAAGCCGTCCGTAAAAACACCATATAGGTTTCTGTTATATTCTCTAATGAGAAAAAAATGGGAGTGTCCCAAACCTTTCATGTTCTTCTTTGTTGGGTAGGGTGTCTTTTTTCTCCAGTGTTCTGTCCAGAGTAGAAGCCTTTTCAGGTTCAGGGGCACGAGGCCACACAGGGGGTGGGGGTGTGGGAAAAGAAGACGGAGTTTGGTGCAGTCTGTTCCAAGGCTCCTGAGGTCCTGCAGAAGGCAGCACTGGTTTACCATCTTTGCTGCCATGTGTAGAACTTGGTGCTGTGGAGGAACATGAATAAGTATTACATTTTCTGCACATCTTGGCACTTTTAATTTCTGTACTTCTGACGAAATACATAAACACACCGTCTGACCTACAAAAAGCTGGTTTTATTTACTCACTTATTGTGGGGTTTCCAAGTCCTCCGAAAGCTGAAGAACTCAATGTTCCCAAACCTCCAAAAGCAGGTGGCTTGTTAAGAGACTCTACACAACAAGAACAATGCATGCTTTTAACAGCGTCCACTTAAAATGTTGGCCAAGCATGAGTCACACGTTAACCACATGGTAATTTACTCTTACCATGATGAAAGGGTGGGGTGTGCAGGTTCGTGTGAGGGTGGGGCAAATGTCCATAGGGAGAGACTGAAGGGTGTGTTGGACCTGAAAAAGAAACAGTCATATTGAAAATGAAATAACATTGTATTTTTCTTCCTGCTTTCAACAAATAGTAATTGCTCGTTTTTCCTTGTTTTGAGTTCCTTGAATATTTTGGCTAGTGAAGAATTACTCCTGAAATCATTCCATCTTATTTCATCTAGAGAGAGAGTATATAGAGTAAAATTACATAAGATTTATCTCCACTGAACAATGAAATACAGTAGGCTTAGATGAGAAGTGGCCATTAATGTGGGTCTGCCCTTGTGTCTCTGGGTGTAACAGAATCTCTGATACTTACCAGCACTGGAAAAGATGGTGGAAGGGCGGGGTAAGTCACGTGGCTGCTGGATCATTCCCGTGAAGCCTGAACCAGAGGGTCGACTCAGGAACTCTGGCTTCAGCCCAAAGTCGAGCTTGTGTGGCTCAATTTGCATCTGTTTCTGAAATGCACAAACAAGAAAGGGGTTCTAGCATGAATGATGAATGATGCCAAAAAACAGATCTGGTAAACCCAGATGGAGGAAAACAAATGGAACATCATCTCACTGCAAAGGGTAGATAAACATAACGTATGTAATGCTATACTGTTAGTAAACATACCTTTATTTTTTGCTGATGGTGGTACACCTGCCATGCGATGTGAACATGCATTGCACACCACTTCCCTGGTTTCTGCAAGGAAAAGAAATTTAAATATTTGGATTTTTGGTTTAAAAGGTAATTGAATGAAAGTTTATTTGTGTCATGTCTTACCTTCGGTGTAGGACACACTGAGTCCAGCAGCTGGAAATAGATTAAGTATGACATATTTAGTCCATGTCCTACTTAAAATAATCTTTACACAATCTTAGATTTTTCATCTATTTTTGAATGTAGGATTTTGTTTACTAACTATAGGTTTTTAAACAAACCTTCAGACACAATGACATTTATATTGATTTAGAGGCTTACTCTGGAGTCCTTTTGTATGAGTGGGCGGGGCATTGCTCCAGGTCTGGGCATTATATCGAGTGGGTTAGAGGCCTATAAAAACAAAGAGGTGGTAAATTCAAACCATTGCTCTACACATACTAAGCTGAACTGATAACATGTCTGTATGGCTGGTTTATGAGCACAGTTATGTATTTAAATAAAAACTGAAATCATGCAAACGCTACTGGATATAATTATATAATATAATGAATACCATAAACTGGACTATTCTGGCTCAGATATATAGACCATCCTATAAAGGTCTGCACAAAACTTTCCATTGCACTTCTAAGTGCTAATAATTACATTCAAATACAGCATAATTCTGAGGCTCATTCATTTCTTCTGCCTAAACACATGCTGCTGTAGAAGCTATAAAACAGGTTGCTATGTGTTAAGTCCATTTGCGCAGTACCTTGGGCTGGAAGGCTCCCTGCAGAGAGCTGAACATCCCTGTTGGGGGCACCATGGGAGACATCCCCGGCATTACCGATGGGTAGGAGTGGAGTAACTGTAAAACATGATGTGGCAGTATAGCATTAGTCCGTGAGCATAGTAACTGCTGGATCAGACTACTAATTTTCATAAAAATAAGCAGTACAGTCTCTGAACAAAAGAGCTGTTCATAATGATTTCAGTGATTAATGAAAACAAAGAAAGACTTTGCTCCAGTAAACTTCAAATAAGTTCTATAAAATAATTCTAAGAACTGGAAACAAAATTAATGCTGTGGATGACTTACTTCAGACAAGCACATACTTATATGCAGTACAATTACTGTGACTTACATTGTGCCTGTGGAAAGAGTCGACCTTTGGTGGGTATTTATCGAACTGAAAAGAAAAAAAAAAAAAACAAGTTGGCCTTTAGACAATGAGTGGCTCCATTTAAACCATGACACAATTGAGCAATTAATAATCACCATAAATTATATATCTCATACAAACAGTACTACACATAGCAGAGCTCATCAGTATCCTCACTGTTGATGGCCTGTCATAGGTATGACATATTAGCTGATTATTAAAATGTACCCCACCAAATATCAATAAATATATGTAGTTAAATGATAGCGATGTAAAGAAATCTGTGGGACTGGTTTGGTGTGAATTGCTTTGTTTTAGAGAACTTGATGGGTCAGAATTCTACAGTGAACAACCTCACCTCAAACTACCCAGAATGACTATGTTTACATCTGATGGAAGACACAGCTTGAGCTTAAATAAACAAACATTACTCAACACAGCGCTCTAAAGATGTTATAGTAACAGTCAGAGGACAGAACTGTTAAGATTATTTTTTAAAGAAATAAGACAAATTTGAATAAATATGCTTTCAGTTTTAAACTGACCAGCATGTGTCTCAAGCGAATGAATGAAAATACGCCCAATTCACATTCACATTGTTTGTTGTAGTGTAAATACAGGAATGAAAAGTTAACCACTAAACAGCTTAAATTACTGCAATCAGCTCAAACAATTGTAGTTATGTAATAACTGTGACAGGCCTTCCCAAAACTATAACCATGCTGCTATAGACATGTAATGATCAGACTAGTCATGTATTAAAATCAAATTCAACTGAGTGTTTACATATTTAAAAACAGGTCCATTAAAAGATTCAAATAAAAAGCAGCCCGTTGGCTGCCCTGAGAGTACTCATCCTCACATGTCTGGCAGGGGTACGCACCAGTGGTGCCGCTGGGCCTGGCAGGATGGCCGGATGAGGGAAGGGAGTAAAAGTGTGCTGGTGCGTGTGTTGGTGCGTGTGCTGGTGCTGATGCTGGTGTTGGTGCTGGTGGAACTCTGTGCGCAGGTAGGCTGGCGTGGCCCCCGGCGGTCCTCTATCCACACCTTGAGAGGCCAGAAAGCGAGAGTTCAACTCTTGGCGTAGCAGGTCTTGCTCTGTAAGTTAAGCGTCGTTAACCGTTAGTGCATGGATGCTGAGCCACCGGTTGTGCGGTTGTGAAGGAGTTGTGAAAATGTGGTGAAATACCTGTGTAGGGACCTGCAGGAGAAGCACCTGGCACAGCTAGGGCACTTCCTGTCAATAGAGGTGGAGGAGGCAAGGCTGCAGTTGGGGAGAACATGATGCAATACAGCTGAAGCCAGGAGCACAAAAGCTGTTACGTGATAAGAACAGCTTTCCCTCCAATTGTTCTGGTGTACAGTTAGTTACGCCCTTCTTGACTTTTCTTGAAGGTCCGACAGTTTTATTAGTCCTTCTTTCTATGGGATGAGTGACTTGACTCTAGTCTTCTTCCCGTAGTACCTCCAAACCCACTTTCGTCTGGTCTCGCATTTGTACTGGCAGAGACATCACTGACACCTGACAAAAAAAAAAAAATCCTATTAGTGCAAACATTTAATGTCCTTCGATATATCGCTATTGCACAACATCAAAATGCATCCACCTTCCTATTGTTTACTCCTGTGAGCTCACTGCAAAGGATTAATGTCAGTACAAAAATACACCCAGTGTACTCAAACTGCATTATGGGGAATAATCCAATTTAGGACAAGGCCACTAATAATCCACTAATTTCATTTGATAACATGTCGTTCCTAGAAAGGATATTAGTATAATGCTATCAGTTAATGTTGTTAAACAGGGCAGTGCATGTTGCTGCAATGCAGCTAGGACAAAGACAACAGGGTGCAAGGAAAGGAGGGCAGGGCATGTCATTTGAAAAAGCTAATAAAGCAGGGGTTAAGGAAAATAAAAGAGAGCCTTCCTCTTTTATTGCAGCACCTTTTCCATGGCATTACACCGCCATCCTCTTTAATTCTGCCTCGCTCAAAGTAAACCTAGCATTTAATGGCTAATGTTGGTGTCACTTTGACATTTACTGGACCTTCCCAGGGGTGCGCCAATGGTAAATGCAAATGGGGTGGAGGACTGAAATCCCAAGAGGATTGCCGATGTATACAACCTGCAATTACCTCCTTTTGAATGCCACTCATGCACATGAAGATAAGCAGTAAATCTCCTTTGTGTGGAGCTGTCAATTCGGGCCTTTTTCCCCCCTGGAGCCTGTTGTATCTGGAGTGAAAGGTCTTTTGAGAGGTCCATAATGGACGGTTAGGCTCTCTTAGAGTAAAGCTTCTTTTGGGAGCACCAGGGGTCCATGGAGGAGGGAGCAGCAGGAACAGCTTATTCCTCTCTGCGGAGCACCAGTTCTCCCCTGGTGAACAGTTTGTATTGAGCAGGGTGATGCAACCACAGGGGGTGAGCATGGTAACGCCAGGAAGAACAGCAGACAAGAATGCTGCTGCCTGAAGGAAAGTGCTATTGTGCTACAAAGCGTGTGACATAGCATGCAGACCACATGGTACAGCACTAGCAGTTGTAGATGGTACAAAATAACAGCCTCATGTGAGAGGAAATAAGACACAACTATGGATTTGCATGCATGTTTTTTGGTTTTTAAATGTGTAAAAGTTATTAGGCTACTTTACTATAAAAAAAAACATTTTGGATTTATCTCTACCAATAACCATCATAAAGTCTTTCCTTTATGTTTCCTTTATGAGCTTTCCATGGATTCAATTCTTCATGCCAACAGGTTATTCTTCCATTTACGCATTCTTAGAGGAAATACAGCTACTAATACCTTTTCGTGGGTTCGAAAATTTAGTGCCAGGGTTGCCATTTCCTCATATTAAAATTCCTGATTAGGAGTTTAAATGCGTATTTCCAGTTAGAGTCATGGCACATCAATGTTCTTTTGATGCAGGTTAGGTATTAGGGTTAAGCTTCTCAAGCTGTCAGCCCACCAGCAAATGCGTCTTCCTATTTCAGTTGGCACCTCTCTTGTCCAAGCAGTTTTTGTCATTCATCAACCCCATTACTGGGCTAAACCTTCCAGGCACGCTGAGTCTAATGGCCTAATCCCTCCATTCACACAAAGGCGAGATTAGCTGGAGGTTAAATACTCTTGTTCTTTAAAATTTTTGTCCCGGTCGGAGTGCCAGGGAAAGCTCTTAATCTTGTGAAGGAGCAGTTGGAAGAGGTTTGTGTGTACACAAAAGAGGCGCAGGAGAAATCAGGTAGGGTTTTGAGGTAAGCTCCCCGAAAGCCAAGTCAGAAAGCATTTACTGTGGCAATTGTTCCGGAGCGGAGACGGGGGACAGCTCATAAATCATCCGTAACATCTCGGACTGTGTACAGCACTGGCTAAGCGCAGTTGGCGAATGACTCAAACAGAGAAACAGTTGTTCTTGTGCGCTGACAGATTCCCACGTTGCTTTTATCTTAACTGTGAATGAAGCCTAGTCAGCTAAAGGTACATCTGTTCCACAGCACCACTCATATATCCAGTAACATTTGTCCAACGTCTGATGATTACACAGTGCTACCACTCTGCGGTGCAATGGACACTGATATTCCCTCGCCAAACAGTTTTCACAAGCTCTACAATAACCTCTGATCTAAACTTCAGAAAGTTCTTACAACAGAGAACATGTAAAAGAAGAAAACCGACCAAACAGAAAAGGTGGTACACACTTTCACATACCCAGTAAGGGCCTCATTGGCTTTTCAGTTTGAGCAACAGCTTTGAGTCCTCCACAGCCATCCAAAGGACTGCAACCCTTGCAGCTTCACAACATTAGACTAAGTAAGGAGACTTCACTGTCCAGCGCGTTTAACGAGTTGAGTTACAGAAGCTTTCCTCCTCCGGACTTCTGTGTTTCTCAAATGAGGCACCAGGGAACAAATTTTGCATCTGTCTGAAAGATCACAGTCTGTGGTATAGGTAGACTGAGCAAAGACTTCCTTTATGTCTGCCTCTCTGTCTCCCTCACTCTCTTGCTCTCTTTCTCTGGCAAGTAAACACGTTTGCTCTCCCCCGCTTAACACTAAGCCTATTGGATTGCGAATGCACCACAGAAAGCTAGCAACAACAAATCACTACATAAAGGGCATTATGTTTCTATGCCCTACATAAGAAGAACTCTTTTATTAAGAAAGCTTGACCAATAATTTGCCGTCACTTTCTTTCCTGCAGTCACTAACAAACAAAAAAATGGGTAATTATAGCCAAACCTTATGAGTACATGTGAGACAACTGTGATTTCAAATGACATTCAGTAAAACACACCATGTTATTTGAGTAAGACACCCCCGGCATCAAAGATAATCCCTTCACAATGCACGATGTAAGACAGCAACCATGAAAAGAGCACATGAATTGCAGCAAGCAAATCGTCCATGCCAGGAAATAGGTGAGTGTGCTGGCATTGAGCTCTTTCATTATTTAGTGGTCAGGTTTCTCTCAGTTAGGGATTAGTGGCAGTGATGTAGGGCAGGCATGCACACAATAGCTGTCAATGCCTATGGGATGTGTCGTACCGCCTGCTTCCTAGAAACCAAAGCCGCGGCGCAGCAGTATAACAATCTGCTGCACTGAGGACCCTGGAGACTCCCTTCGCTCCTTAGCTATAATGGATCGCTTTAAAGAATGACCTTACAAATGAGGAAGGAGCTCAGGCCGGGCTGGGGCTCGTCCGGAGTGCCAACGCGGCGGGCTGCTGGAACAGTTGCTCTAATGTGTGTGTGTTTAGCTGGGGTGAGATCTTAACGCTCGTAAGTTAGGTAGTCAAAGTATTTATTTGAGCCGTGCTGAAAGCTCCAAACAGGCAGCTGTCTCACTGATCTCTCAACAGGGTTGACCCTAGCTGCACACTAACCCCCCTCGCTCATGCCTAGGCCCGGCTCAGGTTACCACAAGAACAATGTGAACCCTGTGCAGGCTCCCCCCGTCTCCCAGAATCCGCCAGCACTAACATTCATACCTATGTCTGCATTGGACAGGGAATTAATATATCATGCTGTGGCCTTGGATGGGTTCTTTCCTATGTTTCATCTACAAGCCAGTTGCAATTAAGGCCGTATGAACGTATTTGGACTCTGTGCCCAGAAATAACCAAAGAAATCAGTATGCATTCCTGCCCTTACAACCACAGGCTTTCTCCAAACAGTGCTGAAAACATGAGATTCCAAAGATGCTACAAATTGAGGTGGAATAAAATGCACTTTTGACTTTATGCAGTATTTCCAGTTCAAAGTATATCACCTCAATTTAAATGTTTTTGAAATTACGCCTCCCACCTAATCCCATTGACTCGTGAAGATGAACCCTTTCTAGGGTTATACTCCGCAATGCATTTTTTTCAACCATAACTATTCTAACACAATATGTATTTGCAGCAAATGATCAGGCTATTCATAGCTTTTAAATTATGTTTGGCATTCGACTGCATATTGATTTTTGCATTCAAAGCTAGGGTTATGAATTTACCGTGGCCAGTACGCCCTCAACCCCTTGCTTCAATGTTGTGAAACATTCAGTGGCAGTGGCAGGTCTGTTGTAAATCCCAGAGTGCAAAAGCTGGACTTGTGTGTTCTAAAATCATTAAGGTATGCTTTTAAAGCCTTTCAAAAGTCCTTCCCGTCTGGAGGCTATTCCATTAAAATAAAAATAGAATAAACAAACAGCAGGATTTGGATTGCAGGAACACTGATGCACTGCTACCCTTTATACCTTGGCTGTCTCTCCACGTTCCATTTGAGGGTTCTGCTCCAAAGGCAGTAAAAGAACAGGAACGTGAACGTTCTGCAATGTTCCTTAAATACACATTGTTAACAGAAGTTGCAAAGGTGAAAAACCCTTCTGCTGTGGCCAGTTGCCACATGCTGTGACCAATACTGAGGCCCGGGCCAAAGACAGCTCCACAAATAGCCCCTCTAGTTATTCCAGGCAGTGACAAGGTAAGACTTCAGCGCTGAGGGAAGCTGTCAGCGTTTGACAGCTGGGTGTCAGACAGGCGGATGAGCTGTGGTGAACTCCTCCGGGACCTTACTTTAAATGGTACTACAGCAGAAGCACCGTAGCAAAAGCACAGATATGTTCTCAAAGTCAGCGCTATATTAAAGTAACCTGTCCCGCCACTAAAACGAGGCACATACCCAAAAGCTTAGATGCTTAGAAAGCAACTCTTTGACTGTAGCTAATGACTGCACCGTTTGACATTATCTAGCATAGCCAAGGGCCCTTTAAAATGAGGCCATACAAAAGGTTAAACACTAATTACTACAGAATGAGTAAGTATACGATGATTCATCGTAAAAGACTGAGGCTTTAAACATGGAACACTAAGCTTTGAGACATGTCACCTTATTAAAGGTAATGATCTACCTGGAGGAATGTCAGTTAAAAAAACAAAACTGTGATCCGTCTAATCAGCCATAATTGCAGCAAGTGTTCTTTAACTCAATTGCATTAAGACGGCTTATGGCTTAACAGGCTATCAATGACACCAAAGGATGCAACTAGATATAGCTATGACAAAAACTGCTTCCCAGTCCTCCACTAATGTCAGTCTGAGAGCCACTTTCCACCTTTAGAATGTGCAATGCAGCATTAAGTGACAACTAATGCCTTTACCCTCCTGGACATCATCTCCAAATGTAGGAGGATCCTATATCCGCAGGCTTGTTTGGAGCCCCTGGAAGAGCCCCAGCCCAGCCGGATAATGCACACCCCTGACACCTAAATCCCAGCAGGCCTTGCCACTGCTGCTTGGGGTCGCTGACCAGGCCTCAGGTTCTGCTGACATATGGGCTAGGCAGCAGCTATTCCAAAGCACTACCGCTAACTTAAAGACTCAAATACCATTAACTATCACTGGTAACTGTATAAGCATAATCTGGTTAAGTCCTTTTGTGTAACCTTTGGCAGTCGTATTTGATTTTGTGATTCTTTTATAGAGCAAAGACAACACGAAGCAATGTACGGAAACGGTGGCTATACTTACCTCCTATGAATGTGCATTAAATGTATGACAGCATTTATCAAAATGTCACGCATGTAATGCAGTGCATGTAAGTAACCTTCAGTAAGGTTGAAGGGATTTACGATAATGGTGCTGTCTTCCAATCCCATTATTTTAGGGATTACTGGCACACACTTGGCTCGGCTGTATACACGTCTTTAAGTTATCCTGAGACTAACTGGTTAACGAGCTAGTGTGTTTTGCATCCTTGCACTCAGTCCAAGGGACTTCTCACCATGCCATCTGCTCAAAGCTAACAGGAAGACATAGCGCTGCTGTATTCCAACAGCAGTTAGGCCCACAACAAGAATACAGCCAAAACTCACCAAGCCAAGACTTACACCCAGACTAAGATTTAATATCAGAGGGCCTTTTTATTCATTTATCAGAAAAACATGAAACATGTATATGAAATTATCTTGGAACATGTATACCAATGCTACTGCAGTGAGGTCAAACAGGTACCCTATGCGGTTCTTAACAGCATACAGAAATATAGGTATAAAACACCAGACCCAGCAAGTTATCATCTTTTAGGGGAGGACTTATGGTCTCACAAATGACCCTAAAGGGAGGATATCATAGTAGCCAAATGTAAAACAATTAGCCTAGCTGGTCTTTTATGTGACATAGCTCAGTTAGTTTAGTGCTTTCAATAGATTGGTATATCCCGAGCCTGACACACTATAATACTGCTTGATTTAGGAATACCGTATATTATACAGTGTATTCCATTTTGTGCACCTCAGGTATCTAGGTGCAATCTGCTGGTTGCTTCAGATTGTTTTGAGAGAACAATTCAAGGTACATCAAATTAAATAAACATCAAGCTTCCTTCCTCAGAATAGAGGTGGTTTCTGAATGACTATTAAAAGATTACAAAAGTTTAAAGTGTGATGTAAACAGTAGGGGTGGAGGTGAAACAGCTACAATGTACAGTATGATTGCAATATTTAGTGTGGCAAACCTATATCAACATATTTTATTACAAAAACTGCTCATGGTGGGGTCTTTTGTGATTCCTACCTGTAGTATGAAGAGAGTCTATATGGTTAGAGAGCTGGTGTTTTGACAGTACCAGGCAGTACACAGGATGCATAGGGTATTTAACATAATTAATGCAAACTATAATACAGTCTGATAACATGGTATGTTTGGAAAATGTAGTCATACCAAAACGTATCAATATGGCTCAGCACTGAGCAAGCACTGTCTCTGGTTAAAAAGAGGCCAAATAAATCACCATAATGAGTAACGACTCAAAACGAATAGACGTTATGTATTGAATTCTGGGGAAAGCCATGTGCTACTTGGAAATCTGTGCTGATAGGGACTGCGGAGGTGATGACACTGTGCTACCAGGTAATTGGGTTTACGTCATCATGTAGGCTAATAGCTTCACATGTTGTTTTTACTCCCTTAGAAGCAGAGAGGTTTCAGTTTGTCACTTTGTGCCAAATATGATACCATCCCAAACGCAGAAAGTGTAGGCAGCTCAGCTGCCCCCTCACTAATAAAAAACCAGGCGAGGCAATAAAATGACACATAATGATCATAGAGGCGTGAATGCATGCCACATGGAGTGAAAGCACAGCACAGTTTGGGAAATAAGTGATAAAATATATACCCTATCACAGATCTCATTTCATCTCAGTAATCAAACTATATAGTATGTGCCTTATAAAAAACGATGCCATGCTTTGACTGGATGTGAATGCTCTTGTTCCCTGCAGGTAGGTAGGTAGGCAGGTAAGCCTACAGCTACTAGTATGCAGCTCACTTACATCAACATAACAGGAGACGTTACACTGAACGTTTCCAATACTGCTACCATTGGAATACACAAGAGAGCACTATCATGATCCACTGACAAACCGTCTTTCTTATGTATTGTTAATGCCAAAAAAGTGAACATCAAACACAGATCCAGTGTAAACATCCAAAAACAGCCAAATTAGTATAATTCACGTTCATTACTGCATACATCACCTACTGCAAACATGATATCTGAAATGACAAGATGATATCTGAATCTACAGAAGGGTCTATGAATTACTATCGTTGTCACTGTGGAATAATACCGGGTTTACTGGGAATGTGTTTGGATCGTGCTGTTCTGTCAAGTTTACTGCGAAGTAGCTAAAGACCAGCATAACTGTCAGATACGGACCTCGCCTCTGTTAGAGTCGGCTCTTAGCTGTAATCAAGATACCATTCAGATGAACAGGTTTCGAAACTTCCAGTGAAACCATATGATGATTCTAGCTAACTCACCCACTTCGTCGACAGAGTACGTGGTACAAAGCGGAACAGGACGATCCCTGCGGGACACCTCGACGGTATAATCCACAAAACCCGGAGCAAAATCCACTCAAACAAAGAAGAAGGGATTCTGGACGTTTTTCTCTAGTTCTTTTACAGCTAGAACTGATCCAGCACACAGAATCGGGAACAGTTCAAGGATAGAAGAGACTCCCAGCTGCTGCCACTGCGCTGTGCCACTACGGCTATCCAACTGCACCTCACTCGAGTGACTGAAGAAAACTGTCCTTTTTTAATCACCGTCGTTTATCGGAAGGAGAATTCGTATCCATTAAAATCCCTCGAGTGAAGTAATGCCGGCGAGCTGGGTATCTCTTAAGGCGGAGCAGATGAAATCCCGGATTTACTGAAAGTTAGTTAGCGATGAACTGTCACTCTGCCCGACTGTCGACCAGAGAGCCTCGTCTGCACGCGGACGTTCTGCATTCCACCTCTCAGTCTCCACCCTCTCTTTCTTGCGCGCGCTATTTTTCTTTTCCCGCCCGTATTATGACAAGACCCGCCTCTAGATTGCTACTATTGGCTGGCTGAGTCCCTGGTTCTACGCTGGGATTGGTTGAAAGGATTTGCTTTACGTGTTCAGCGTTCTCCTGCGTGTGGTTTGGCTAAATTTACCTAGCCCCGCCTCCTCCTGAGCTAGGATTGGATAATAGTTTACAGCCCCGGTGAACTGCGCTGGGACACAAAGCGAACTACTAGCCAATTCTAGCGCTGGAGGAGGCGGGTTTTGCCACAATACGGGTGGGAAATGAAAGAAAACAACGCACTTGCGGTGTACTCCATCGTGAACAACAGTCACCTGCTCGAAGTCTTCGTCCTTTTTCTTTCATGAACAGAATGCTGATGAGATGCTTCCGAATCAGTCTAAAATGAGAAGTTCAGTCTCTGCCAAGTAAGACGGCATGAAGTCAAGGTAATAGTGGTCGGCAGGTGTGGCTCAAGGGCTCTGTTGACTTTTGATGTACATCATACGGCTAACAGTATGCGGACGCCACTCCTAATGACTAAGTTCTGGGGTTTAGCCACATTAATTGCTAACAGGTCTATAAAATCAATCATAAAGCCTTTGAGTCTCTATAAACAAACACTGGCGGTAGAAGGAGTCATACCAAAGAGCCCAGTCACTTAAAACAAGCCTACCTTTGCCACAGTCTGGAGTTTCAGATGTCTGGAGAATGCTACCAACCAGAATGCACAATGCCAACAATAAAGTTTGGTAGAGGAGGGATAATGGGTCTAGGGTTTTTCAGAGTTTGGGCTTGGCCTTCTTAGTTCTGCTAAAAGCTAATGTTAATGTTACAGAATACAAAGACACTGTAGACAATTATATTCTTGCAACGTTATAGCAACAGTTTGAGCATGGTCTTTTCCTGTTCCAGGACGACTGTGCCCTGTGCATAACACAAATACCACAAAGACATAGCTTAATGAGTTTTGTGTGGAGAAACTACAGTGGCCTGCACAGAGCTCTGACATCAACCCCACTAAACTCCAGTGGGATGAATTGGAAGGTGGATTGTGAGCCAGGTCTTCTCATCTTTAAGGTGGGGCACTGATGTAGGATGTTGGACAAGAATGTCTGGCTCTTTTGGAAATGCTTAAGGGAAGGTTGTTCTTGCCACTAAGAGGGACCAACTCTGCCTTAATTTGGACTGAGATGTCCAACTAGCTCACATAGGTGTGAAGGTTATGTGTTCACATATTTTGGCCATATAGTGTATTTTATCCTAGATATGTCCTATACTTCTCTATATAGAAACACCTGCACCCAAGTATATATAGCACTATGGAATAATCTTGCTGGACTTACAATAAAAATGGTGCTTGTACAGTTCTCCCCACCAGACTGACCATGGCTTTGGAATGGAATGTTCACGTTGCTCATACAGTTGTGATGGTCAGGTGTCCACATACTTCTGGCCATATAGTGTATATAAGCCTAGCTGTGTCTTATGCTCCTCTATCTATCAACACCTACACCATAGTATATATAGCACCATGGAAAAATCTTGCTGGACTATGAAAAAGATGTTTGTACAGTTCTCCCCACCAGACTGACCATTAGCACTTAAAAGGTCACCTGACCCCAACTGCACAGAGAGCTGAAAAAATGACAAAGCTGGCCACATCACATGAAATCCTTTCTGAAACATTTTCTCCTTTGGGAAATAGCCCTGTGGTCAATAACATCTAACCCGAAAAAAGGCCCGTAGGTGAAGATTAAGGCAAGCTGTGTGCGCAGCAGCTTGCCTGCGGCTTCCCGCCCCCACCAACGCTCCTCTCCGAAACGCTCCCCAAAGGGCAGGGCCCGGTGGAGGAGAGACGGCGAAGGACTTCAAAGCCCGCAGGCTAGCCAGGCCAGCAGGGAGGTCTGTGCCTCTCCCTTTCCAGCCCGCCGGCCCCGCCAGCCCTGTGGGGGTGTCTAATTGCATCTCACAGAGCTCGAACAGAACAAGGCCTTGTTGGAGGCGCGGCGAGCCGTCCCGCTGGGACGGGGCTGTTATTTGCGACTCCTCAGCGGGATGCAGAGCCTCGGCGAGTCAGCAGGCCGAGGAGAAATGGGCTCCACTTCCTTCGGCTGATGACACACACTGGGAGACTGATCAAGAAGGGGGGGGTGGAAGTATATAGAACAGCAGGCGCCTGCCTTTTCCCTTCTTTTCCTTCCACCCTCAAGAAAATGGTCCAGATATATTTGCTTGATGCTTGACTGATGCTTCAGTTGGTTTCCTGTTCAGCTTTCTGAATGAAAACAATTAGAATTTGAAACTGGCATAACAAACCACATGTGCCGTGTTCTTGGTTATTTGTATTTATGGATTAACAACAAATTATCATACTTGCATTGCTTGGTTTCATGACAAGGATACCACAATGCATTTAAACTCTTATTGTTTAGTTAATGTACTCATTGGAGATGCACCAATATGGACAGGTGCCCGACAGCTGATATATTTATGTGCAGATGCATTAACATTTACAAAATTCAGAAACTGCAACCACATTAGCAATACATGGAAATGTAATGTGTTTGTAGAGGTTTATAAATACAGAATAGCAAGTTTAGTAAGGTGCATCTACAAACACATTACTCAATTAAATAAGATAATTCACCAAAAAGCACATTCTATTCTGTTGTGCTTTAGCATATAAGATACAATACGCTGAATTAAATTCATACTCCTATTTCTTTGTGCACTCTGTGATTTGAATGATAAGTGGATAATGCTTAACATCCAAATACTTTGATTCGGAGCTGGAGAGTGCTTGTGAAAGAACACTTGAAAATGAATGTTAAAGTCACTGAATATTCAAAAGCAGACAGTTTTTAATCAGTCGTCGGGCTTGGTTGGGGATTGTATGCAAAAGATATGCAAATGCTCAATAAACCAAAGACCACTCGACCTTGCATCGAATACATGCAGCTTGTGTAGTTGGCGACTGCAACAATAGTCCTTTCTGTTTTAGCATTACATCTTAACTCTGGCTTGGTCAGGAGCAATTTAAAGTTATGGGCTCAGGAGTGCATGAAACTGACTTTTAATTCGTCATAGCTGGATGGTGAGCAGAGAAATGGCAGCAAACAATCCCCCAAACTGCACTCAGTTCACAAAAAAAAACATTTTTCCATCTCTTTATCAAGTAACATCTTAGGCCGTTAGGCCATTAATCTGTTCAGATTTGTTCATTGTTCACTGACGCTTATCGACAGAAACATCTCCAATAGCCTTGTTTCCTCATCGCTTGTTTTTAAAGCTTCTAGAAGATGATTACACTTCTCAAAACTGTGAGTTTCTAATAAACGTATAATTATTCTCAAAGGCTACAATCCTGAGGCAGACATAATCATGGAAAATGAGCTGCAGAGAGAGCGAGGGGGTCTCTTGATGAGGCGAGTGCCCATTTGCATGAATCCTTTCTAAATCATGTTTTTATGATAATGAACCAGAATGGTCTCATAACAATGTCGTATGGCAGTTCAGTACGCCTTCAAACTCACCAAAGACATGAAGCCAAGGAAGACCACAACATAGTCATATTAATGGAAAAAAAAGCAAAATGAAGCAAATCTTGTAGACCTGCCTCAAAGGCAAAGTCATTAGTGTTGCTTGGCCTGATTGTTTTCACCGATTTTCTGTCTGGAGGAGGACTAAATTGATGTCTTAGCCCTTCAGCTTGAGTCTGGCTATTAATTTCAGCGAGCAGGTCCAGCCTGATGGCCCAAAGAGAAGGAGAGCTGATTAAACGAGATATCTGTTAATGGGGATAGATTCCACCATAGTGGCTCTCTGGAGCAGCACATGTCCTCCATAACCATCGGCCTGTAATGGCCTGTGACTCTTATTGACTATTATTAATGGGCAATCGGCCTTGGAAAGAAGTATATCACCTCTGTGTATTGTGAGATGTGGGCTAAACTAGGGTCAAAACTCAAACGACTCGCCTTTCCAGCCTCCTGCAAGTAAAAACTCCTGCCTCTATCCATCATTAAGAGTGAACATATGCTAAGATCCTGGTCAGCTAAGGTTATATCATGAATTGTGGATGGCCCATAGAAAAACACATCGATTGTCAACGTCAGACTAAGGAAATCAAAGGATCTGGGACTTCTTTGGGAGCATAGCGAAACGCCAGTCCTCTTGGATTTCAAAGCCCATCTATCCACTGAAAAGGCTTCCCAAATGCCCTTTGGATGGGATGATACAATGTTGCGTCTGCTCCGCGCGGGATAAATTAAGCATGTGAAAGTTTTAGCAAAATCCCCATTTTCCAGCTAATCAAATCTCGCCTAATCAAATTAGGAGCCATAATTCCCGAGGATGCGTGGCACAAAAGTGCATTATTCCTGCCTTGGGAGCTGAAAGAGGAAAATCAGCGTGATGCCATTCCCCTCTGCTTCAGTGGCCCTGAATTGAATCGCTCTTCCGACTGACCCGGGACTAAGAGGCAGGGTCGGGGTAAACTTTGGCAGTGTTTAGGTTCCCAGCTCATTAAAGAGCTGCCTCAGTGGCCTCCTCCCGAGACCGCTCAGCCGTTCATTAACGAGCCACTTGTGTAATTTTCCCTGGACATCTGTGACAAACAGGCTCCTTTCCAATGCCACACACAAAAAAGCACCTCTCACAATGAAGCACACCCCCCCATCCCCCGCCTGTCAGGCTGATGAATAACGTGAACAAGATTATTCGAGACAAAGTTGAAAAATCAGAATCTTCTCATTAACTTGTGCAGTCCTGGGAGAGCGTGTTTAATACCGAGTGGGTTATTGGCAAGCTATAACGCATTTTCTCTGTGCATCTTGGAGTGACAACAGCAATATTTGTGACCATTTGTGAGTCCAATTGTATATTCAGCATGGAATCTGCTAACATATTGGCAAATGGTGTGGAGCAGCAGGCCCATGTGACGATCTTGGCACCACAGCATGAGTGCGGTATGAATGTAAGAACTGCCCTGATGTTTCACTCGCTGCTTCGCACATCACCCTTCTTCTTGGCTCCAATACATGTGACAGCTAATGAATATGGCCCTTTAGATGTCTTGAATTGTTCCTTTCCATTCATTGCCCCCAGTGTTAACAGCCCTTTATACAGATTCTTAACACCTATTGCATAGTCTCTCAAGGTCACTCTGCTGGCTCGGAGAGATGGAGAAGGAAAAGAAGAAAAAAAAAAACCTGAGAGCCTCAATCCCTATTCATTTGTCACATTTGCATGCATGCCTCTATACTCCATCAGACAAAGAGCATGGTAGCTTAGTCATTGCCCCCTACCAATTACAAATGAGTCCATTAAGCTGTCTGCATCGGGCCCAGCCTCTTCATGGTAATAGCTTGTGAGATTTCCATCATAATCACGCGGCTCCCATTGCAGCCATGAGTGCGGATGGAAGAGGAGAGGAGAGCCAAGCCAAGCAAAGAGGTGGTGCTTTTTTCCAGGTTTTAGATTTTCAGAAAAAGACTTCAGGCTTAGAAAGGAAGCGGAAGTAGTCGTAGATCATTTTTATCTGTGACATCCCTGTTGGATCTTTGCCATGCAAGTAAGGGTTTGATCATCATTCAGTGACCTGAACAGAAGTTTCCAACAACTGTTGCTGCTAAGGGCAAGCTGTGACAAGGTTTTGTTTGCTTAACCCTCACCTTTGCCTCCAAAGTCTACTGCCTGGTACCTGGCACTGCAACCTAACCCCGGACTTGCAGGGATGGCCCGTGTTTCCTTTCCCCATAGCAGGAGTTAAAGTGCTATTGCTTGATCTCTCTATATTTCACATCCCAGCACACTCCCCAAGCAGTAGCCCTATATGCTGAGAATGATTGCAGCGATCACCTTGAGGACATCTAGACCAGCGCTAATGCAGTGCCCTAGCCCGCGGAGAGCATGAAGAAAGATGATGGGACTTGGGAGGTATTAATCACTAGGACAGTGAGAGGCTCAGCCTCGAGCCACCGAGGGCTCTGGATAAGCTCATGAAATTGCACTGCCCTCCGCAGGGTCCTCATGTCTCACCGTTTTATGGCAGCCGAATCCCGGAGGAGGCCGCTAGCCTCTAAACCCGTGCCGTCAGAAATGATCTATGACCGTCATTAACAGAAAATATCACTTCAGTCGACCCATGATCTTGCTCCGCTAAGGGTCATATTATCTGCGAAGAACAAATTACGCTCCCTCCAAGTACATTCAAATAGCCCTCGAAAAAAAAGGAAAAACAGTAGCACAGAGACGGTGATATGTCATTTTTGACAATGGCCTCTAGTGCAATGGCGATGAAAACACACGGGAGGAATCACAAGCTGACAGGGTGGTAAGGTTCTCTTGTACCCTCTGTCAACCGCCAGCAAACACATTCGCTGAACTGAGGCCTGCAGACTCCCACTCACACAACACACACACCACAGAAAGATAATTGGTTTGAACAGAAGGAGCTAATTGATGATATTTCTTAATTTAAATCTCAGTGGGGTCATCAAACTAAGCACTGTCTATCAAATGTTTAAACAGAAGGATTAAATGAGTCTAGTCTACACAGTAGCACATGCTGCTTTGATATGTTTCATTGATAATACACACTGCTGTGCAAAAGTCAGAGACCACATTCACTTAAAGCAACCAGTAACTACAAGATTAACATTTTTCATAAGATATTTCTAAGCGGAGTAGATATATGATAACCCACTTGCAGAATTCAGAAGTGTAGAACAGGGCTTTCCAAAAGAGAGACACTTGCTCAAATTCTTTCTGAAAAACATCACAGGTGTTTCTGGCCCTTCTTCCACTATTAGAACACAGCTTGCTGCCATGGGTCTGAAAGGATGTGTAGCTGTAAAGAAATCATTACCGTGAAAAGGAAATTGACAAAAAGATTATTGACAGATCAAAGAATCTGCTGAAGTTCCCAGAACAATTAACTGACAACATCATTATAAATGTCAGAGGCAGAAAATGCAACCAACATGTAAGACTGAACTTTGTGGGGGGTGGATAAATCTTCTGCAGATTTCATGGTAGTTTATCCTTCTATGTGTCTCTGTTAAATGTATATTCTGTAACCTGATACGGCAAAATATATTATCAGTATAACAATTGGGGTCAATATACAGCAGCCATCAATATATCAACTGAAAATGCATCATCCCTCCTTTAAGAAGAATCACTGCAAGCTTAACATCAAACTTCACCCTTTAACTCGCCAAGAGCGTCTCCAGCGATGGAAAGCAATTTCAGTGTAACTTATGTTTGGCTTATCTTTATATCTATCCTTGGGTTTGCTGCTGAACATGGATTCTTGACATGAGTGGGTGGCGGCTGTTATTGGTCATTTTTCAAGAGTGTGTTCTTCCTTTCATTGGCTACCGGTCCTTTAAATGATCTATCCCAGAGCAAGACCTTCGACATGTTTGACAATAGGTTAAAATATGTCATCCTTTCATGTTGGATTGACTTTACTTGACACTGTAGTGACTCACTGTCATCTCTTGAGCTACTGGTACTGATATTATGAGAGAAATTAGGCAGGAAGTGGAAAGGCTCCTTCAACCTTGGAAAGCTACTCCAAGGTTGCAATTTGTCTGTTGGACAGGCAGTTAGCTGGCTTATTTTATATATGGGAATTTGTTATTTTCCTGAATTATCTAGCCAAAGTTGCTAGCTAATTACAAAGCTACATTATGTATTATGCTGCATTCAGGTGTGTTGCTTGTTAATGGAAACGCCAACCACATGGGGAAAAAATGCATGGAGGTCCGGAAAATAATCCTGCTTCTTATTTGCTGTATTAAAAAGCACATATGTTTAAAAGAGGTGCATCAGATATCTATTTTTCTGCATTCACTGCAGGTTTTGCCTTTTTGTTTACTCTTGTTAAAGTGGTATCTTAGTCTGTATTGCCTTTAAACGGGACGTTTTACAAATGTGCAACGACATTCCTCTATCAGCCGGGTAGTCTTCTATTCTAAAGTCTCAGCGTTGCTGCTTGGTGTCCTTGTGGAGTCGTGCAGGCTCTTGGCATTTTGCAAGTATAAACCAGGAATGTATTCAAAATGGTATACTGTTTAGTACTTGTGTACTAAATCTACCTAAAAGTACCATGTACTATGTGTCTAAATAAAATATGTGGTGCACTGAATATACCCAGATGGTGTACTACTCCAGTCAGGTTTTTCAGTATACAGAGGGAACTATCTTCATGGTGTACTGCATCCCATCATGCACTGGAGTCTCACCAGCTCTAAGCCTGCTTCAGCCCAAGAAAAGGGTGGCGAGTAACACTGGGGAGCAAAAAGAATAGTTTTTATCCGAATGAGCCTCAGAAAGTTCAAATGTACAGGTGTGAAGTTTAATAAAAGGCTCAGTTTTAACAAAATAGCCGAGGGTAGCAAACAGCTTGGCTAAACGTAGTTCAAGTGAACTTAGCAGCGTTAGTAGCAGCTAGCTTAAACAGTGGATACAGTAGTAACAGCTCTAAGGTAATTGTGAAGTAATTAGTCATGTGACTATATTAGTATACTACATTGTATGTCAGAACTTGTTACTGTACTGCATACTACACAGGGGGGCAGTATGTAGTATGCAGTACATACTACTGTAGTACGCAGTATGCTGTATAGTAGTGTTCCATTTTAAATGCAGACCAGGCATAACATGCTCTGTCTTGACTAGTCAGGCCAAGCGCAGTAATATGTTTTGGGGGCGTGGCTTTGTAAGTAGGGGGTGGTATTTTTTCCTGGCTTCTACAAAATCATCTACTGCGGCTTTAACTTCCGTTTTGACTCGTAATAAAACAAATGAAGTGTGGCCTCTGAATTTTGCATGGCACTGTGTGTCTTGATCTGTGGGTGAACATGGTTAATAGCCTATATGACTAATGAACTCTGGGTAACCTCAATGCCTGTCAGGGGTTTCGTTTCAGTGTTCAATTGAATGTGCAATTAAAAAGCGTCGTCCTTTGGTTAACGCTTCTCGGCGACGCATCCGAGGTGATCTATAACCATAAAAACCTGCCAGGGAACGGCATCTATTATCATGCGCCATTTACCGTAATAACAGGCTGAGATTTCCATACATGAGACAGCACAACCCCTTCATAAATTGGTTCTGCACTTCGCCTGTGGATTTGATTCTTTTTAGGGTGGAGGGTGCACAGAGAAGCTCGTGTGCTCTCCCGCCCAATATCAATTTCAAGGTCCATTTACTGCCTCATCCCCGCATCCCCGCCGCGGCGAACAGACGGCGGCGCCCTGACTGCGCGCATATGGCACAGGCCTGCGAGTCCGCTGGAGCTGGTAATGACGGCGGCGGCCCGTGCGCGTGCCAGAACCGGGGCCTCCACCGGAGCGCCGTAATTGACAGGCGCGCGCGCCCCCGTCGAGCTCAAACGCCGCTCTACGGCGCGCGCTCTCTCGTTCGCGCGCACAGACTTGGCCGCTCAGCGGGGCAGGGCCATCCAATTTACAGTTCTGTCCAGCGCCGCCCCCGGGAGCCGTCTCCAGCCTGCCTAATGATGAGCCTCTCCAGCAGCTCATGCATTATGGAGGGGGTGAGAGACAGGCGGGAAATCGCTGCCAACGCCCCTCCCGATTTTCATGGCCGGAGAGGATCGAGCCGCAAATACGGAGCAGCTAACCATAACACGCAAACACCTAACGTGCACGATTATGTGAGAACTGGCCCATGTGCTCTTAAAACTCTAGAAACGTTATTGTGTTGTAAATTTGCATATAAAGACGTGGTTTCAGATAAATAGCTTAATTAATACATACATGAAAATCCATTCTGATGTATTATGAAACACTTCCGGTCCTGAAATCTGATTGGCTGAGACGTTGTAAAGAGCAGTCAGTTGCACCAGTAAGTTAGGGTATTAAGTCCATCCTATTATGTTGAGAACAGAGGCAGCAATCTCTTCTTCCATCACAGACACTTACAGTACATCTTAACTAGGGCTGTATTTAAAATGGTACACTACTATTCTGCATACTGCGTACTACAGTAGTATGTGCTGCATACTGTATACTTCCCTCTGTGTGTAGTATGCAGTACAGTAACAATTTCTGACATACATTGTAGTATACTAATACAGTCACATGACCAGTTACCTCACATTTACCTGCTGTTATTACTGTATCCACTATCTAGAGCTAGGTGCTGCCAACGCTGCTCTTTTCTCGACAGCGTATGCAGCAGCAGATCAGTTTTGTTCTTCTTGTAATGGACCTGATTTTATAGACTGCGTCATAATTAATTTGTGTAAAGTTGAGAAAATCAAGTCATTTGTTACTCAATTGCAGCTACATAGGAAAAGACTGGTCACTCGACGCTCTCTGGCCTGCTAGTGTGAACTAGGGTAAGGGTTTTAGGCAATCATGCCAAGGCCTTAAGTGGCTTTTGCTAAAACATGGACGGGTTTAAGTTACCTTACATTTGTTTTACAGAATAAAAAGTGAAAATGAATTTACTGTATAAAAAAAGTAAAAAAAAAAATAAACAAGACCACAGGCCAAACTTTGAACTCTTAATAAAATCATTTCTGAGCACGAGTGTGGCAGCAGTAGAAAGTTTATGCTTGTTGTAATGTGCTACTAGTGAGAAATGATCCATATCGAATTGCAGCATGGTTTTGTCATCGTCGGCGATAACTACGACTTCTAAGAAAGCGCAGGAAAAGAAAAACAACTTGCGTTGGCCTTGTTTCGTTTTGGTTGGAGCCTATAAGGACATTAAACTCTCTCAGCCAAAATACTTTCCCGTCAATCTGTGAAGGCAGACGCTTCACAATCAGGAATGCATTAGAAATTCTGTCAATATGTGTGTTGGCGTAGGCCTTGATTGCTACCCTGGAGCTTCTCTTCGAAGAGGGTCTCTGCCTGGTGAGATTGCGCCTCTCCGCTCGGCTCCGGCATGCTTATGAGGGAGCGGACCGCTGCTGGCCCACCGCTGAGGATGCCTTGGCACGCAGTTGCGGTGAAACAAATTGTGTGCTGTGATAGCTCTGCGTGAGGCTTGGCTTCGCCAGCGTCCTTGGGATGCTAACCATCTGTCAGTTCTATAGCTGCGCTCGGATACATTGCATCAGAAGAAAGGCGCTCTGCACTCAGCATTGCACGTCACTGTGGAAGGAAAAAAGAAACATTGGCATTTACAGTTAACAGGGGATTTCAGAGAGAATGCAACTCTTTGTAATAGCACTAAAGAACATAAAGAGTACAAAAATGTAATGCAGACGGTAGCTTTGCTAGTACATTGCTACCTCAAATGTTTAGCTAGGCAACAAACAGAATTCTCCTAAGCCATCTTGCCGTAGCGATGATGTGCCTAGGCAAATTTGTCTGTTGTGACAAGCTTCAATTTGAGAATAGGGAAACGTGTATTTAACCCCTGGCACAACATCCAACACATAATTAACCCCTTCCCCTGAACTCATGTAATCAATTCTGAATGGGAAGGGAGACGATTCAATTCATTCTGGCTGAGAGAAAAAGGACAGTGTTCATTTTTCATGCCCTGGGAATTAAACTTCAACTCCGATGGTCAGCTGGTCCAGCAGGGACGTGCCTACAACCCCTTTGACGATTCTGCCTCTCAATACGCAATTAACCCTGATCTCTCTCTATTTGGCCCCCAGAGGCCGGCAGTCCCACAGCGGCCGGGGCAAGAAACACCGAAGGGTCGTCCGTCAGCTCTGTGGCAGATGGCACAGGCTGCTTATACCCAGTGGAGTGGAAAGGAAGGGTTTAGAAACACACGCTGTTCGCCAACCAAGCAGGCGATGAGGTCAGCTAAAAACGTCAGTGAAAGAATAAGGGAAATAGCAACGATAGGCGTAGATATAGCAGTAGATACTGTGGCTCTGAATTCTTTACATACAGACTCCTAATGTTACACTTACAATGGCACATGCTACATCTGAAGGTACCACAGTAACGGAAAAGCTAATGGTCTAAACTAGGTCTAAACTAAACAGAAACCTATTCAGTACATGCCAAACCAAATCACAGCAGTTACTGATGCTCATGGAGGTAATGCATGCTATTTCAGTTCCCAATGACTAATATTTCAGCCGGTGAGCTTTACAGTGCTAACAGTGTTAGCTTCTCAACTTGTGTCATCTTACGGGACATTTTTATATAGTAATAAGAATCTCACTTGACGTATCAACATGTCCTCCTAGTTTAACACCCTGGTGCACCTAATGTCTGTTATGTTATTGTGTAAAATTGTCATCAGCGGATTCCACTAGGAAAACAGACATCGTCCTTGAATATGATTAGGTCCTACTGGTAGTGATCTTTCAGTACTGGACTGGGCCAGTGCAAAACAACATAAAGTACTTATTGCTTTAAATGAGTTAATATCTGATAGTGTGGTCTCTTTTATGCTTTGTATGTGGTCTATGCTAGGACTCAATGCTAAAACTACTTTACATGGTGGAACAAGTTTTAATATAGCAATGTGTAAACATGATTTAGTAAACTAGAAAAATATAGACTACATTTATATTACATACAGTGAGGAACGTAAGTATTTGAACACCCTGCGACTTTGCAAGTTCTCCCAATTAGAAATCATAGAGGGGTCTGAGATTTTCATCTTAGGTGCATGTCCACTGTGAGAGAAAAAATCCAGAAATCACAATGTATGATTTTTTAATAATTTATTTGTGGGTTACTGCTGCAAATAAGTATTTGAACACCTGCCAATCAGCAAAAATTCTGACCCTCAAAGACCTGTTAGTCTGCCTCTAAAAACTCCACCTCCACTCCACCTATTATTCTAAATTAGAAGCACCTGTTTGAGGTCGTTAGCTGCATAAAGACACCTGTCCACCCCACACAATCAGTAAGACTCCAACTACTAACATGGCTAAGACCAAAGAGCTGTCCAAAGACACCAGAGACAAAATTGTTGACCTCCACAAGGCTGGAAAGGGCTACGGGGCAATTGCCAAGCAGCTTGGTGAAAAAAGATCAACTGTTGGAGCAATTATTAGAAAATGGAAGAAGCTGAACATGCCTGTCCATCTCCCTCGGACTGGGGCTCCACGCGAGGTCTCACCTCGTGGCGTATCAGTGATCCTAAGAAAGGTGAGGAATCAGCCCATGCACCTAAGATGAAAATTTCAGACCCCTCCATGATTTCTAAGTGGGAGAACTTGCAAAGTCGCAGGTGTTCAAATACTTATTTTCCTCACTGTATGGCTGGGGTAAACAGTGTATAAACAGCCACTGTGTCCGACTCTACACTATTAAACAACAGCACATTTGCGAGTGTAATCAGTAAGTATGAGGTGATGAATAAATATAATCTTAATTAGGTTTTATGCTGCGCACATGAATGGAAGTTCAGAATTAAAGCTGTTGATGAAGAATGTAAAATGAATCTAAACATAGTTCATAATTACATTAACATAACAAAGACATAAATACATTTACCCATTACAGTTAAAGAAAACTAACAACAGTGCTGCAGATGGGAAATACTTGGCTAGTTTCTTTTGTGATCTACATTTTAATAACAAGTTAACAAAGGTCACAAGAACTATACACACAAAACCCAAAATGTGCTCAGAGAGTTTCACATTATTTATAATATACAGTTATTAGTTAATAACGAATAATATTAGTAGTAACATAAATGATGATATTATTCATGGTTGAGTCAGGACACCAGTCCTAAATGTAGATAAAGAGAACCTAAAAGGAATCAAAGAGACTAAAATATTACACCTTGTTATTGATTTATTTAAAAACAAGAGCAAGTATTGCACATTGTACGAGAACCTCTCAGATTAGCAGTTCATCAGGAGGTGAAATTAGCGTCTGGTGCTTTCAATCAATGGAGACACCGTCTGACAGATTGTGTACAAGTGAAGGAAATTCAAGACCATCAATAGCCTCTCCAGGAGCGATTGACCAATGAAGACCACTCCAAGAGCAAGGCGTGTAATAGTCTGCAAAGACACAAAGAAACTCTGAACAACAGTCGTGTGCATAGCGGGGTTAGAGGATAAAGCCACTGCTCTCAGAAAAGAACATGATGACCATCTGCAGTTTGCTAAAGATCATATGGACAAGACAGAAGTCTGCATGGAAAAGGTTTTGTGGACAGATGAGACTAAAAGGGCGTTATGTCTGGAGAATAATAAACACTGCATTCCAGCATTAGAACCTTATGTCCTCTGTGAAACAATCTCATCGGTAGTACAGCTTGCCATCATAAAAATGATACCAGTGAACACTAAAGAGAGGGAACACGATGATCATTTGTTGGTTGTTGGGTGAGTGTGGCTAATTAGCTGTCCAGGTAACTGAGCTATGATAGCTAACATTAGTGATGAGTGACTGATTAACACCTACAAGTCGTCCCATTTTCACCAGAATTTTTTTTTCCACTTTATAAAATTACTGACAAATAATATAACTTTATATCAGTATAATGGGAAAACATTTTAAGCATATCTGAATACCGGACAGGGACGTGTCTTGCTCAGTATATATTGGTTTTGGATTACTGCCTTGTGCCCAGATGAATAGATGATGAATAGATGAAGAACCATTTGCCAATTGTGTTTCCACACAGAGGAATTTGTCTACTGCATTTATTCCATCCATGAAGTGAAACACCCACATACACATTGGAGCAGTGAGTATACGTAGCCGGAATGGTGGGTAGCCCGATTCATGACATCTAGGAAGAAGTTGGGGTGCCTTGCTTAAAGGGACTTTAGTAGTATCCTGTCGGTTCAGGGAATCAAATCAGTGACCATCGGTTATAAGGCTGATTCCCTAAACTCCAGCCCATGACTGCCCCAGCCCAGGCCACAACTGCCCCAGCCCAGTAAAATACAAATGGACTTATTTTGGGCTTCTTTATGCTGGCCCTTGGACTTTTCAGGAGGGCAAAGGTCAAAGTCTTTTAAAATAGGCTTTTTGGTTGTGTGTTGTGTGTCTTGGCTAGTCTCTTTAGAACCATCTATCATGTAAACTGTTGTTCATCTTACGGCTGTTGTGTTTTCTTATGTCACTATACGTGTGAGGTCATTGGGTTTTCACACTGCAAGTGCTCCCACACAGGCCTAGAGGTGCTGAGGGCCTGAAGGATGGGCCCATAACAAGCCATTATCTCCCTCTTCTCCTGCTTTTAGTAACACCCTGAGATGGAATTGAGCAAATGGCTTGTGACAGGTGAGATTCGCCACGGTGTTTACCACACTGAACATGTCAGTCTCTAACACAGTCTTCTGGCGTTCCCTTATCGCGATGATATCCACCGATGACAGCTTACTTGACATTTACGCACTCCGGTTCCCGTCGGCTAATGGCTGCGCCTCGTCTCCGCGGGGCTCGGCAAGCAGGCCGGCCGATAACAAACCTGTCAGGCCGGCTTCAGCGCGGAGATCAATTCCACGCCGCGTGAGAAATTAGGCGTTGGATGGGAGAATATGGAGTCTGACACGAGCGGCGCACCAGCTCGGTGACAGATGATTTTGTTTAGACGGCGCGCACTAAATGGAAGTCGCCGCGGCAGCTGATTAGGTCTTACCGGGGCGGTTTCGAGCGAGCGCCTTTTTTCATTTCACGTCTCTCCAAGGAGCCCACATCAAAGGAGATCACGGAGGTTTGCTCTGGTTAGCCTGTCAGCTGAGCTTGAAGGAACGTGGTGGGAGGAAGCCGGCAGGGGGGTGGTGGGGGCGCTGGAAAGTGGCTGCGATAACACAGATGCTCGAGCTGCACGGAGATGAGAGAGGACAAATTAGGCCCACACGAGCTCGAGCGAAGGCGCAGGCTGCTAATACATTCAGTCAGATTACAGACAAGCAGCCAGCCAGCCGGTTGTCAGCAGCAAATGCTTTTTCTTCTCCTTCCTACTCCATGCAAAAGCAGAACGTGATTGTTCTCAGGTTCCAGACATCTCAATGTCACATGTGATTACAGGGTCGCAAGGATTACATTCAGAGTCTAATCTTACAGATTAAGGATTACCCAATTAAAACTGTAATCGCTAATCGGAAGGGTTGAGCCTCCGTGATGTGTTCTGACTCAGATCTGAAATTCTGTCTGAACTGTTCAAATGTGATGCCCTGAAACTACCACTGGTGATACTTCTGTCATTTACCATGAGATCCTTCCTAATGACTCTTGTTTACGCAGTGCCTCCTGGGAAGGGGAGGTGTGTTTCTCTTATAATCCTACAAGTGCTTAATTTGCACCTATAATCTCATTACCAAATGTCTGTTGTAGCAATTACATATTTAAAACAAGAGTTCTGTTGCGAATCAACCCCTGAGCTGTCTGTGCCCTGCCCACAAATGTGTTGTTTCACAGCAACTGTTGCCAGGTCGGACAAGCATTACAGAACATTAACAAGGAAGTTCTGTCAGGAAGACTCCGAAGCTACGTTACTCATTCATTCATTCCTTTGGCAAATCTCAGTGTGCCACCTGTCCTTCAGATGCCCATTCGTCTTACCCTCCTGTTATGCTGCTTTTGGTGCCGACGCTTTGACATTCTCCTCCTTCCTCCCCTCCCCACCAGTTTGGTCCAGGGCCTGTTTTCCAGGGAGTAGGCTCCACTCCTGGCGTCCACATCCAGTAGGATCTGCAAAGGTTCCAAATGCTTTAAGATCTGGGCCCAGGATGGGGCCCACACAAGACTCTTTATTTCTAAACAATTGTCATTCTTCAAAATGTAAAACTTACAGAGCATTAAAATATTGTTTCCATTATTTTTGCCTCTCAAGTCTTTCTGGCAGAACCCTGCACTGCTCAGCCTTCTTTAAAACATCTACATTTATGGTGTTTTTTCTGAGGTAAGTGCATATGGTCACAATTCACAATTCAGTCATTTCCACTGCTCGGTACCTGCCAAGAACATGTACTGGAAGCTGGATAACCTCCTCGCAGGGGTACCAAGCATAGCGAGCCAAAGGCACGAGAGGAGCTATAAGTGTTCCAGACCACTGACTGGTCACATGCATATTGTCATGTGTTAGATGACAGCAGTCTCTAAAAAAATGCTAACTGGGTCAAAATGCCTTTATTGCTGCTTCTGGTGTTCGTCTTGACTGGTAACACTAGCATAGCATGAGAATCATGATGGCCACACAGTGTCTACTTTCATTGTTCTATAGTGTGATGGTAAATGGACACAAGAACTTGACCAGGTTGCAGATTGGAATATTGAAATATTGCACACACTAACATGGACATGGTGTTGTAAGCCCTACACTGACTCAACCTAATTTCTTTCTGCAGGCCTCTGGTCCTTTCACCCGCAGAATGGAAATCAGTTGTAGTTTTAACTAGTATAGTCATACTGAATATTTTCTGCTTTGTTATGAGATTAACAGTGTTGGGTCTTTTTGTGAAATGTGCATTGAGCTGCTAGCAAGCAATTAGAGGTAAAAGGGGATGGGGGAGAACCCTTGCTGAGAATGAATTCACATCTCTCCACAGGGATGAAGCACTGAAGGTCAGATTTTGGTACTGCAAAAATAATAATAAGGATAAAAGTTCTGCAAAGTACAGTAATTTTAGCATAGTGAGCCATATAGGGTGAAGTGTATCACATATACCACATATTACATACTATGTATTTTTTTCTAGACCACCAGTAGACGTGCACTGTTTCTACATTAACACATTAACACTTTTATTGCAGCAAGCTGAATCACTTCCCCTGTCAACTTTAGGTGCACGTTATTGAAGCACATGCAAGTTGATGTGCAGAGAGGGAAAGTATATGCAAAGCGATTGGGCCCAATCTGAGCTCCAAACCGGCCTAAAATTGTTTTTAAACTTAACTTGTGTGACTTTGAGCATGGCACAATTGGTTACCTCACCACATTATAGACAATCGGATTAGTGGCCACTCAGGTCATTCAATAAAACTCGCCCAGGAAGAGAGAACACAGAGAGGATGTGCATCAGTGGTTTAATTGTCATATCTCATCTCATTATATCCTGTGCCATTATGAAACATTCTGTTTTATATAAATTATCAAAGAATTTAAATGGGAAAAAGACATTTTACAAAGAACATTTTGCGTGGCTTCATCAATAACGTCACTGGTGGCACAAGGCAAAAGCAGGCAGCCACCTCGGGTGCCCATGAGCCAAAAGCCCCATGAAAATACAAGTTACATATACGTACGTGATGATGTTCAATGGCATATGCGCATGCTTCCACGTGCAGTCAGCTGCACATGTCTCCTACTCATTACAGTAAAGCATTTTACACTGCAGTCTCATTCTGTAGCAGCTAATAATCATGTTAAATATGACTAATACTTGTGATCAGTACCGATTGATTCAATTTCTCTCCAAATTAAATGGGAATTTCGCTGATGTTCTGTCTAAGCTTGCAACAGTTGCTCTGAAAGAACTCATATATAGACAGAAACACTGGTTTTATGTTAAACACTTAACATACTGCTAGCAATAAATTATGTACAGTATAATCGCTAGAACATAAAGAACACTGATGAACTGCTTGTTTCATTACAATGAGAGCTGAACTGGTTCTGTTTAATTGGTTATAGCACAGTTTGTGAAATAAGCTTACATTTCTAGGAATTCCTGGTTCCTCAGAAAAACTATGCATTGTGGTAATTGTGGTGCAAATTGTTTGTTGTGAAAGTGTCTTGATGTATCATCATAGTATATTCATGACATATCACCCACAGTGGGCATGCTGAAAGGCAACAACAGAGCATGCAATGGAAAAAAAAATCTGATTAATCCAATCTGACAATATCCCTGATCAACTTATAACCTACCGGGCCTTAAAGGCTCACAACAGATTAGGTATTTCTGAATCAATTGTGCCTTCCAGTTCCTAGTCACTAAATCATTAGTATGGACAATAGGGAACCAGATCTGGGGTCAACACTTCTTTCCCACTCAATTGAAGCCCAGATGGTGCTCATTAAACATGTCATATCCATCTATTTACTGGCTGAGTGACCATTCAAATCAGACGAGCCCGTTAGAGGATAAAAATCAGCATTAAAAAAAAGATGCCCCTGTAAATGATAGCCTGTGTGATGAGCTCGAGACAAATCAATAGTAATCATAATTACAGTTCATAGGCATAGTATTGATCAACTATGCCTGTCTCTGTAGCTCCTTCAGACTTCTGCACATGGTCTATCATCGCCTAAGCAGCATCTTGACAACCTGAAAACCAAAACGGCATACATTATTCATTTTTAATTAGCTATTCATTATTAATAATTGTTCATTTGAAATTCTGAAGGCCCAGCCCTCACCCACCGGTTCCTGTTTTGGCTGTGTGGAACACCTTGGCTGACAGTTCTTCGTCTATTGGTGTCCATTTACTCACAGATCCCATTTGCTGGGACATAAGTCTGTTATTGGATGAGGCTTTGTGATCAGATGTTCTTCTGGAGAAGCTGATTCCACTCTTTCTGACCTCCCTAATCTGCTAAGCTGAACTCAGGTCAAGCCGGGTTAATGGGCTCCTCTCCCCACCCGCCGCTCTCGGGTCAGCAAACAGCCGGCATATGGTCCACATACAACTGCAGACACACATTTGAGCTGCCCTCGCAATGACGCAGATCACGCTTTACAGTATATACTACAAACATGACCTATTGATAAACCAATTATGCCTTGTGTACTTAACCGCAAGTGAATATGAGAGACATTTTTTCAGAGGCTCTGTTGATGTAAATGGATATCAAGTAACACTGCTGATAAAAATCGTTACTCTGACTGTAATCGCTCCAATTTACTGGAAGGTTGATTTTCTTTTCCTCTTTTGGGAATTGGCTAATAAAACATGATCTTTCAGCACAAGGTCTCTGTCAACATTATCACCGATGTTGCCTATTCAGGGCCAGATAAGTTTCTGATCCTTTTCGAACAGCCCCTTTCACTATGGCCTTATTCCAGTACACTTATACTAATGTGTTTTTAGATGCTGCAGCATCACAGACACAACACACACAACCATATCTAATACACTACAGTGGCATGATCAGGAGAAATTCCAATGTATACTGCTTATTATACTGCTAGATACTGCAGTTGCCTTAGTACAGTGGAAAATCCAGAGATAAAAATTTGCATACATGGCCTTAACTAGCTATTAGAACACAGAGGTCCAGATCTTGGTAGTAGCTGTCAAGAAGCTCTTACTGGGAAAAGACAAACAAGAAGAGCATTAGTACTGATACAACAAAACTGGAAAAGTGGAATGAGGTTATAACAACAATTAAATCAAAATTTGCCATAGGTTGGATTGTGAAAGGCAAAAAACACTTCTAACAACCTCTAGGCCTGAACTTTGTAGGTGCAGTAAATTTCCCTACAGACATCTTTGAAAAACTGAAGGCAAGTAATGAAGGATGGAGTAGTAGAATCAGTGTTAGATTGGTTAGCTGTGAAAAATTACAAAGTTTCCTGTGTAAATTTCTGTTAAATAGATGCTGAAAATTGAATAACACAAGTCCTTAAAGCCACATGCCACAATTCTAACTTAAAATAACAGCTTCATCATTTTAATGGTACCCTGATTTGTAATAGAGAGAAGGTCTGGAATGCCTGTATCTTTCAAAGAGCAGACATGAGACTATGTGAGAACTGCGTTGACACTTTACAGCACCAAGTCACAAACCAACAACTATCTTGAGTCTTGAGTTAGCTATAAGACGAATCCATCTCAGTATTCCCAGCATGGACATCATGAAGGCTGGAAACAGACTGAACACGATGTTCTTTAGAGAAGTGAAGAAGAGAAAGAGAGCCTGTAGCTAAGTAAGAAACCAGATTCAATTCCAGACTGCTGTAACAGAATGTGTCAGAATGTTTATCGGTCATTTTCTATCTCACACAATATAAGTCATGATTTTTGCAACTTACGTCAAAGAATGTGCAACTTCCTGTGAATAATCCTGTAAAATATATACACTCATCATCAAAAAAAGAAAAAAACAGAAGTAGTGAACTGACGAAATCAAACATGGTGGGTAGGCTTGACATTTTGAGACATGCAAATGATTTTCATTAATGGTGATGAGTTTCACACTTGCACACGTGGCATAAGTAAGGATGGGCCTTATCGCTGTTCTTGACTGGCTATATAAGGTTGTTGTGTTGCGCTTGCTTTTCTTCCTGACTCATGCTGTTATGTTGGTAGCTTCTTGGCAGGTGAAGTATGCCTCAGAGAAGAGTTCGTAAGCAATTGGAAGAGTTTGATAGTTTGATAGGGGTCTCATCGTAAGGCTCCGGGAAGTGAGATGGTCTTATTGACGTATTGTCGCGTGGATACTACCAAAGCAGGCTGTTGGTGGGAGTGAATAGAAGAAGGCACGCACCAGCGACGTAAAGGCGAACATTGAGTCATCCTCCATGAGTCATCCTGTTAGTGCCAGCACCACTGGCAGACAGGGGACTACACCACTTAGGACTACATGCATGCAGACACTTACAGTGACTGCTCCTACAATGGTGTCATTCCAGGTTGTCGTGGTATGACTCAGAATGGCAACGGGTCATCTTCAGTGGTTCTTCTTTACTTTTGTTTTGGTGTTCCTGGTATTTATTGTTCCTACATCACAAACAGCCAACATATTGGGTGTATTTTGTAATGTTCATTTGGCTGCATAACATGAGTCTTCAGCTCATCAATAAATGCCCATGAGGGAGCACAAAGTGCACTTTGTATTTACAACAGTGGTGTTCAGGTGACTTACCCAGTTACACAATTGTAGGGTGACCCCAAGAGCAAACATACAAGTTCTTGCGTGATGCTGCTTTAAAGGCCAGTTTGGAATGGAAATGAAGTCACTGAATTAAAGGTGAATCTGTGCTAAAAAAAAAAAAACTCAATGTGACAAGATTAAAGATCAGACTGTGCTATTTTCACATGCATTCTTGTGTTAGATCACATAAATGCAGTGAATTATGAGGAAATCAAAAAGTGACATTTATTAGAGGGCTCATTTGCATATTGCCGCTTCCTATGACATCAGTGCGACAAAGGCCAATGCTACGATAAGGATTAACAAAAGATATATTGTGTCGTCCCAATACATAAAGCAAAGAGTTAGTTTTAAAAAATCCATGTGCATTTTGCTGCAAGTGCTGACAGCTTTGCAATCAATATACTTCTGCCAGCAGTGTACTATCCATTTCATACAAACCACTTGCTTCTACCTGAATTGTTAATCTATTTGACAGACAGCTACATTATAATGGTATGAAGCAAAGATGATTACTTTCCTGCCCCATCCAACATGATGCTAACGACTTCCTGACACGCACAGATTAATGCCACACATACACTGCTGCTGTGACATTCTTGCATAGTCTAACACTTCCTTTTTCCTCAAAACCGTCTAGCCCTCATTTTTCTTAAATAATTTGGGTGTTTTCTGTGAATGCTTTTAAAGTACGACACACAGAAAACAGGCTTTCCTCTCATAGACTTCTATGGGGCACGTAATTGCACTAAGTTCAAATTGGTCTTGTACAAGTGCATAAAAATGTCCTTGGGTTATTGTGATATCTTTATAGCCAGTATTCTGGATGAGCTAGCATCAGTTACCTCTGTTAATGTGCCTGAGAGGAAGGATGTGGTATTGATATGCATCATAGCCCACGAGCATGGAGCAGTAAAATAATCCCAGATGAACTGTAACACTACATGCATTCTGTTCTCTATCAACTTTTAGCATAAGATGGAAATAATATCACAAGAGCTGGAGAGCACTGTGTTAAAGTATCAGTGGTATATTACATTTTCTGAACGCAATTTAGTGGACCACACATTCAAAATGCTTTACCAGCTCTGAAAACCTGAAGGAAGATGTGTTTTGAGGAAGTACCTTTTTGAAGGAGAACTCAGAATGTTCCAGTAGGCAACGCGTTACTTGTGTTATGTGCAGATCCGAAGCAGATCAGATTAGGCCCATATTCAGATCCAATGGAAGTCTATGGAGAATGATTTTTGCACCATATCTTACACTTTCCGACAAAACAGTTGGTTTAAAAGCGTGAAAAGTATTTATTAGTATTAATATTTTAGGAATAACATGTGACCCAGCGTTGGCCCATAAATACATCTGACTGGCTCGATTAGAAAGTTACCACTCCATAACCTCAACCCAATAAGAGAACATATTGTATACTGCATAACTCTTATTTTGCCTGTCTTATAGTCTTTGTGTTGTTATGATATTCCAAGCAAAGACACAAACCCACATGAAACCAATCAACTTTAGCCAACCTAAGGTTTTTCTAAGATTTTCCATTTTATTTACTATTCCAAATCACTAGTCACCTTTACATGTCTTCTATGTTATATTAGTAAATGTATGTACGTATTTATGTAAATATGTATGTTGATGCTGGTTAAATAGTCAAAATAGTCAGGTTTTTTTGTGGGGGACTATTCCCATGAGTCCATTAACATTAACACATTTGGCCAGACATTGGGCAATTCAAATATAACCATTTCATGTAATAACTTCCTGTGCCATTAGCTCTGATATGGTGAATAATGCTGTCTTCCAAAGGCTGGGTTTTAATTAGAGGTGTCACGAAAGGTGTATGGGTGCACTTAGCTAAAATGGCAGCACACACTCAGACACGCCCCTGCGCAAAAGCTTGATCGCCACATCATGTGCAAATAATTTTTTTCTAGCTTCGTGACTCTGTGTCCTCACAGATGCCAGACAGGAACAGATTTTTAAAGGAATGGCCACCTAGCTGTCGTCATTTGCGCAGCAAGTATAAGCAGTCCAGCCTTGGGAAGACAGCCCAGGTAGCAAGGCATTGAGACAGCTGCCTTGTGGCAGGTAAGGGGAATGCTTATCGTTCCCCATGATTAGGGCTGCCCAGTTTACATCAAGAAGAGATAAATATGAAGTACTGGCCATCATCATTCAAAGGACATATTTTCCTCCATGCAGGATCATCAGCAAAACCAACACGTTGTGTGCTGGAGTGACCAGCTACCACAGGACCAGACCAGCATAAACCAGCTCAGACCAGCATGCAATCTTCACAGGCCCTGGGGCCGAGGACTGAGCGCAGCCAAGACAAACTTCCAGGACAGGCCTTTGAAAGTAATTGTGATTAAAAACGTAGCTAATCCCCCCTAAGCAGCCTGCCCGGCTCGTGTCTCCCTCCGTGCTCATCCGCGAAGGAAATTTGTAGGCGATTAATTACATTCCCCCACGTCTCAGCCCGCCAGCCATTAGCCTGAGAGCAGCCCGCCAGGCCGCAGCAGCAGCGAAGCAGGAGGAGGAGAGCAGGGAGTAGAGCCGGCCTCCACAAAGCCCCTGCTTCCCTCTCCGCCCTCCACAGCTATCATATCCCCTTTTTATCGCCATTCATTTTCCCGCCGGCAATACGATGCCGCCATTATGCCTGACTGATGTGGGGAGTCAGAGCAATTTCCTGAGACACTTAAACGCCAGGTCGCATGGGGCTTGTAACATGAGAGAGAGAGAGAGAGAGAGAGAGAGAGAGAGAGAGAGAGAGAGAGAGAGAGAGAGAGAGAGAGAGAGAGAGAGAGAGAGAGAGAGAGAGCGCCACGGCCATTCAGAGGTCGCTATTCTTACATGAATGCCAGCCCAGATGTGAAGTCAATGGCTCAGGCTAAAAGAGAAAACACTCTTTTCTTTCTCCTCAAAAGGTTATGAGTATTTTTGAAGGGCAGTGTTTCGAAATGGCTCCTCTCCCCCTCTGAATGCAGACACTGAGAGCTCCATATACATTAGCTTAACACCGAACCCCCCAATCAGATACATTCACGGCAGTCATAACCGCCTCGTCAAAACACAGAGAGAGAACAGGCTGAACATGCAGATGAACTCAACCCGGGCCGCCAGATGCTCCGTCTATGCGCTGGAAGCCATTACCAGCACATTTCCCCCCTCTTTCTCTTTTTTCCGACTCCCGCTACGTTATGAGCCTTTATTCGCCCCCTTTTTGCGCAGATAATGATGACTTTGTTATCCCTGCGGTCCTGTGAGGCCCCTTTCTCCCCATTCTCTCTCCCCCTCAACCAGAAATGTCAGGCCAGACAGGCAATTACAGGAGTCAGATTACTCCTTCTCCTCTATCGCTCGGATCTCCGAGGCCTCGGCACGGCGAGAAGCCAAAGGTAATATCCCCCTGGGTCAGAGCCAAGGCCGCGAACCAGCTATTAAAGGCCTGACCAGTTTTGTCCGGCTGGACGTTTGAGTGACACGCGGTCGATAGGCTTCGCTCTCCCGGGCTCGTCTCAGCTGTCAGCGGGGCTGATGTTTGAAAATGCTGCGCTCCACAGCTAATGCCTTCTGAGCATTACAGATATAAGACACCTAGACACGAGGACGATGAACAGCAGCTCGGCTCAAACTGGCGATATAAATATGGACTTGGCTTTATTTAATTGGGGGTGGTGTGGTAGTAAAAGGTAGGAGAAAATGAATCAGTAGGACAGGGAGAAAAGAGTCGAGCACAAAAAGAGTCGATTCTCCGACTCCATGTATTAGACATTGAGAGAGTCGAATCCAGTTAAAGCGTTGGACAGGTACAAAGACACACATCATTTACATTTTACGGCATACAGCAGACGCTCTTATCCTGAGCGACTTGCAACCTTGTTCTGTTGGACATTTCCAGCTAGTAGAGGAAGGTTAGAGCCTAAACTTGCCATGAGCTCAGACACTGCCCGAACAGGGGCCAGTGCTGATACCTAGAGAGATCAATACACAGACATATATAAAGCAGAAGTGCACTACCTGTCAACCCCAGCCCAGTGCCCATATCTAGAGAGATGAAAGGTCATAATAAATGTTATATCATAAACTGGCTGTAATCGGGGTTGGGTGTTGGAGAAAGAAGAAATCAAAGCAAATGATGAAATTGTGATCAAGCAATGATCAAGCAAATGATAAAGAAAGAGTGTCTTACTAGACCTGTGTATTTGCAATAAACTGGTGATACAATAATTATCATGATACAGGATTATGATTCAGTGTGTTGTTATATATTGGGAGACTATAATTGCCCCCAACATTGTTACCTTGTTGAAATGTAATTCTTCAGAAACTGTGACTATTAGTTTATTATTAGCTATTAGTAGCTGAGTATTAGTGTTTTTGACAGTGTTTTTGTCCCAAGTTGGGACAGCGTAGTGGTAATGTTGTCTGTGTGTAGTCACAATCTCCTAGAATCCTTTAAATGTCCCCTTATTTCTGCATGGATCTCCATTACACTGTCTGCATCAGGCCGCCATAAGACCATATGACAAAGTTACCTACCAATGTAAACCGCACCACCTTGTGACCAAATTATAGCAATGTAAAAAGGTAGACAACATTGTGACAACTGTATGTGTTTGCTAGGCTGGCTGGCTGCTAACTTACTCACTATAGCAGCATTATTACAACTTCAGTAGCAAGATGTCTGGCTTAACAGTTTTTCTTCTGGAGATGCTGCTTCCCTGTCTGGTAACGCACTCACATTAACGGATCCTACACGCCTCCTCTTTTGTCTTTGTTAAAGAAATGAGTAACAGCTACCTCCTCCCACTGATCACTTGGGAAACTGGGTACGTTTTCAGCTTCACATGTACATTATGTGGTTTTTCAGAGGTATCTTGGGCACAGTTACTGTTACTAGGCTATGAAGGGCCATTTGGGGAACCAGTTTAAAACAGCACCACCCTGAGGCAGACCAGCATGCAGCACTGGTTAGTTAAGAGAATCAAAAACAGAAGCTTATAGATTATGGGTGAAACAGGGTACCGCTGTGCCTGAAAGTGTATGTTCATGTATGCTCATGTATGTTAAGTGTACCATGTTCTCTCACATCCCTACGATTACCACAAAGATGCCTGTGCTGGGACATTTAACCCTCCTGAGTAACGAGGTGGCAGAGGGGACTCAGAAAGCATTACTGGTTAGCACAAGCTGCTGTTTAACGAATGCAGATCTTGCCAAGATCTAACAGATCACAAAGTTATACCATCTCATGTGTCTTTGAGGAACCAAGGAGGTAGCAGAAGAAGCTGTCAGTGCAACTTGTCGTTCACCACATGAATAATGATGGTATATTGTGATCTACATTAACTCACATTTTATTTTAATGGATCTCCTTCTATCAGTCTTTGGAATCACGTGGGATTCCCATCACTTGGCATCGGAATGTCTGATATCAAACAGCTCTGTGGAACAGATCGGACATCATCGGCAGGACCCTCAGCACAAAGCTCGAGAGCGCCATCTGCTGCACAAATCGAATAATTCAGACAAACCACGGGGACAATATTAAGCTTCATCGTGAAGCAGATGGCTGCAGGTCTTATATAGCAAGATCTAGATTAGCACAGACTATGTAGCAGCAGCAATATCGTAAGGGTTTCAGAGCATACTCGCATGCATCACCAGAGCTCCAGCTCTGTTCTTGTTTATTGTCGTTCATTCATGGTGCGAGGTGCTGTTTTGGAATTTGTGATGTCAGTACAAAGAGGGAGCTTGTTATTGTGTCTCTACTTTAACGGCACTTTCCCAAGGTGATCTGCGAGTCACGCAGAGCCAGGCTCGGCAGAGCAGTGCCGATGAACCCACTCAAAGGGACATAAGCTGCATATCAGTAACAGAAATGATGACAAGAAGAGATTCAGTGACTCGGGAATCATAATGGAGAGCAATAACAGAGCTCTGGACACGGTCACATTTCTTCAGTTATGATCCCGCAGCAGCTCTTACCACATCTCCATCAGAGAATGACTTACTGCATACCAGCGATCACATTAAAGCAGGGCCGTAACAGCCGGCGTATCATTTCACAGGGCTTTGAACAAGAAAGTGCGGGGCGCTCACTTCCAAACGTCGTTACTCTCGTAGAGATATGATGACAGGTCCTGCAATAGGCTGCAAACGCGCACTCCCACAGAGCGCCTGGGGAAGCTGCAGGATCTTCCATAATCACTGAACAGGTGTCCAGCTTTCATCACTTCAGGAGTGAATGGAAAAAACGACATGTGCATGGCACGCGACATGAGCTCTCACCATGATTTGTGCCTGGGGGGTGTTGGGGCCTCGCCCGACGGACTAACGTATCCAGTGTGTGGGGGGTGTACTTCACAAAGCAGGTTCAGTTAGTCGGATAACTCTGACCCTAAGATGAGGACTGTCCAGTGGGGATGTCCCCCAGCTCCTGGATTTAGGGTTAAGTTCTCTGACTAAACTGAGAAACATATGAAATGAAATAAGTAATAGTAGATCCACATCTCAGTAATGTAGTAAAACCGGGGAGCAGGAGACGGCGAGGCTGAAGGTAAGACTAATGTCTTGTTCGAATCTCCTCATTCCACTTTACATTGTGGCAGCACTATTCAAAGTGTACTGTGGAGCTGTTTTGTTTACTAGCAACACAAATTGGTACTTAGCTTGTTAATAGTGGTATTTCTGCCCTTACGCTACAAAATTGGTCTTATTTTCATGTTGCCATTAAAATAAATGCTAATGAGAGTCCTCTGCCCTTAAGGCAGTTTCAGTGAGGACCAGAGCCCTGTAGACATGCACCCAAAATCCATGCGAAAAGTGAAGACCAAATCACAGTGGAGGGGGGTGTTGCCAGCTGAAGGAGAATATTCGGATGCAAGTTAAATGTCTTTGTTTATTAGTTGATATTAAGCCGCATTATGCCCAAAATTCATACTAAAGTCAGGGCCTGCAAGTTTAAAAACAAACAAAAAAAAGAAAACACCAGAAGGTCACAATATGGTCAGGTTGACGCACTTTATTCCTAAAACATTGGCTGCACCATCCATAGCGGCACAAGATTGTTATGTACACATTTATTAGTATATACATACACAAAGCTCTAAATCTGATAGAAAATATATAATCCGACAATGTACTTCTTGTCCTCTTATTTGAACACATTAAATCGCTGTATCCACACGTCCCCACCACACAAAGGTAAGAACAGCTTCAGCATACTTCATCTGTAAATCATAGCAATAAAATCTCTTTCCACTAGGAGAAAATATTTCTCTAAAAGCAAGCTACAGCAAATTCACTTGTGTCAGTCCTTGTCTTGCAATTAAGACAAATCAGATACATCACAAACCATTTTCATTTCAGCAGGAAGGCAGCATGTACCTTCAGGTATTTATAATATATAAAAGATTAAGAAATGACACATTTAAAAACGTACAATAAATAAGATATATATGCAGGCATTTAATGTGGACAAGATCTTACCCAGACCAAAATTCAGGTCAAATTAATAGAGTTTAGGACAAGTCCCTTTTGCGCCAGTTGTTTGAGATGGACACTTTGTAACGACAGGTTGACCCAGCATTACTGAGTGTCTAGACTGGTTGGTGGTGTGCTATAGCTAGATGCAGCACTCCGGCCTGCAGCAGCAGTGCAGCACAGAATCGTTTGGTGATTCGCTGCTGCCCGACACTCTTACAGCATGTTCATGATGAAGTTGTACATCTGATTGAGCACCACAAAGTGCACGGGCAGACAGGAGCGGCGGTCCTGTGTGGCAGGGTCACAGGTCAGCCAGGAAAGGGCGTTGTACTGCTCCAGTACAAACCTGCATAACAAACAAATGAGATGCAATCAAATCAGACTAGTCTTTTTCTTGTGAACTTGCATCCTGGCATATTACACTTAACGTCAAACCTCAACCCTGAGAATGGATAGATGTACTGGACATCTTGGCAAAAAAAAAAAAAAATTATAATCAACAAATGGTTCAGCCCTAGTACAGGGTGTCCCAAGGAGCACATCTTTACATGGTAAGAAGTTTTGACTGACATAATTCAAGCGCGTAAGCCAACAGTGTTACTGGCCGAAAACATGGGACCTGCTATAGCACAAATATGTTCTAGGTTCTCAGGTTTGTATCAGCAGCAAGAGAGCCCTAAAAGTTAATGTTTAGGGCTCTTAAATCTTTGTAAATTTAGGCCTTTACTTTTCAAAAATGAACTCCAGAAAGTTTAGCTTAATCCGTATAAAACAGTTCCTTACTGACTAACCTGGGTGCACTAGTACTAACAGTTTAACAATGTTTTCTTGCTTTGCTTGAAATGACATGAAAGCTAATAAAAAACAGGTGATGGTAACAGCATGTACAACAAGCATATCATTGCTGTTTACAGAAAACCATGCACCCTAACTTTTGTTGTTTTTAACTTTTATGCATCATGTGAACACAGCTGCTACTGTTTACACTGTGTGAAAATTTGGACTTGGAAAAAAATCTGGTTCCATTGACTTGAGATGAAAATGAAATTATTTGCCCTCTTCTGTAAAGTTGCCGTTTTGAAGATACTTGTTTTTCTCTGGACAGTGACGATATTTAGGTGTCAAAAAGACAACCATTGACGTAACCCAAGAGCGAAGGTGCGTATTACGGTACCTGAGCACATCTGAGGTGTGGTTGGAGTCCAAAGGGTGGGAGTGTTTACTGTGTAGCAGCTCATCTGACTGCACAGAAGAGACATGCACGTGTAGCGAGGCCTGAAGGAGAGAGAGAGACACCATATTAAATATCAAAGAAAAAAAAGAAAACATTGTTGTGTACACAATGTACCAGGTCCCTTAATGCTGTCAAATTGTTCAAAATTCAAGCCAGGAAAAAATTGTGTCTCATGTTGCACAACATGATACCCCCTAAAAGCTGTGTGCTTGATGCCAAGTAGATTTTAGTATCTAAAAGGTATACATAGTGTATAAACGTTATTTACAACGCATATCATTGTGCTTTCAGACTGCATGTTATTTAAAATAAAAAAAAATAAAAAAAGCTGTCAACAACAACATTGAGTAGAAATACTTGGGAAGTATGGGTTAATTGACTTTCTGAGCACCAACCTAATCTGAAATCATACATTACCATGGTAATGTGAGTTTTATTAATACTTCCCAGTACTAATCCTACTGCACTTTATGGCACAAAAAAACCCTTTCATGAAAAGTTGGGACAGCAGATGAAATGCAAATAAAAACAGAAAGCATGGCCTGTATGTAAGGTGAAATAAGATAACAGACAAGATACATAATGTTTTAGCCATTTCACATCATTGTTTTCTATTTCCACATTTTCAGATCAGAAACATTGTAAAAGGTTTTGATGAAATCTCACAGATGGTTATCTATCTATGAGTTTTAAATGAGCATTAATAATGGTCAAGTCCTTTGTAAGCCAGGATGGGTTGATGCTCACCACTTTGCCAAAATGCATCACCAGTTTAAAAATAACACCCTCAGCTAAAGACGGCAAAAATCATTTCACGCAACAGCGCATATCATCACTGAAATACTTAAAAATTCCAGAGAAATCTCAGTAAGTAAAAAACACAACTGAAAACCAAAACAAATGCCAATGACTTTTTTTTTAGCAGCATTAAAAGCACTAAAGCACTGCTGATTCTGGGTTCATCTAAAATGGATTGCTACACAGTGTAAAAGCCTCTTACAGTACACAGCTAAAGAGTGCAAACCTTGCTTTCAAAACAGGACCAAACAGCATCTTCAGTTTTCAAACGATTAGTGTAACACAAAAGGTGAACATGTTCATCACCAACTTTTTGAAAAGGTTTTTCAGGCTTTAAATTTGGATTGAGGACTATTAAAAAAAACTGCTCAAGTTCATAGAATAAAATTAGCTTAATATTAACTGTAACAGCTATGTAGCTAGCCTCGCCTCAATAGGCTGAAGAGGATAGAAAAGAAGCTGTCCTCACCTTAAGAAAGAGGGGACATTGGTTCTGAGCCTGAGGGCAAGAGGACCAGAACCAGTCAGGCAATGGGCCGGCTCTAGCTGTGGACACAAAGTATCCCAGCGCCATGGGCTGCTGCAGGATGTTAGGAGTTTCATCGTGAGACTCCATGCGGTCTGTGCTCTGGCCCTGAGGAACACAACAAAACTCATGAGTCATAAGGTTCTTCCTGATTATTCCTTTCAACGCCACACTTGTCTATGTTACACTTCATCTTACAGTGGACTTTATGATGCTTCTCTATGAAAACCACCAGGATCTACCGAACTAAGGCTGGCATTTTACATGTTTACAAATGAGTACTCAAACACTTAACACTAACCTTAAAGACAAATTTCATAATTAACCATTCATGCATGTTGATGCATTTTATACAGTTTGGTTTAAAAGAAACAAAAAAAAAAAACAAGCAAAATGACATAAATCCCATGCCAGACACAGGGAGATAAGTCCTTGTTTAGTGATGTGTTGTGTTTTTTAGTTGGTTTAGCTGTCAAGCACATAGTGTGCATAATACATGGGTCCAAGTTCAATTCAAGAAATTATTTCACAGGCAAATCTCTGTCAATACAACTCAGCATTTCATTCTAGATCAGTAGATTTGAAAATATTTATCTTAAAGAAATCAGCTAAACCAATGAGCTAAAATCATATATAAAATGAACAATAAAATAAATGCATATTTAAGTATTCAGATTATTCAGACAATTCTACACGTCACACCACAGCCATTTCATCAAACAAAGTCCAAGTAAACTACTGTACTTTGCTGCCGTCGCCTCCATGATGGTAGTGTGAGCCTGGTGAGTGCACTGGGGAGGTGGTGGGAGAATTGGGTATTATGTTCATTAGGTCAGGGTCCACATCATTCTCATACAGCAGGTCCAGGATTCCATCCATTCCTCCCATAGCATCCGAGGCATCTGAGAGGATAGAAATTAATATGTTTCAGTTCAGGGGAAATTACCATCAAGGCTTGCTTTACCTGCAGTGATAAAGCTGATTAATAGGAGGCATTGAAGTGTACAAGGCTGACCGTGGATGGGGTTGAATGGTGTGTCGATAACCTGGACCACAGCAGAGGTGGGGAAGACCAGGATGTGGGTGCAAGAGGTGTCCTGAGGGGTGTTAAGCTGAGATGTCTGCATGTTCAGAGTAGTGCTGCGGCCAAACACAGAGCCAGTGGATACCGAGTCTATAAATGGTGAGAGAGAAAACAGAACAGAGACGTCCACTGAGAATATGTAGCAGAAGTTGTAGTCTTACATTTTTATCAGGATTAGCTTAATATTCTGACACTTGCTCAAACCAGTGGACTTCCTTTTGAATTTTAACAGTTGGTGTTCATGGCTCCAGAAAACAGAAAAACCACAGTGATTCCCTACCTGATGGTAACAAGGTGGTTGTAAAAGGCACATAAAATAAGATGATGTGACGTTTAACCAGGTATTATTCGAGTGGTGGGTCATTCTCAGCACTACAGTGACCCTGACATATTGTTAATGTGTGTGTTGCGCTGGTTCATGTGAACCAGACAACAGCAGTGCTTCTGGAGTTTATGCACACTGTATCCACTCACTGTCTACTTTAGTAGACATTCCAACCTAGTTGGTCCACATTGTAGCTGTAAAGTCAGAGACAATAGCTCATCTGTTGTCACAGATTGTTTTAGTCACCTCTAGTTCATTCTCTAGCCCTTCATCAGTGGCAAGATGATCCTCATAGGATGCTGTTAGCTGGATAGCTTGCGAGGTAATTATCAGTCCAGCAGTAACAATATGGTGTGTATAAACTCCAGCAGCACTGCTGTTTCTGATCTAGTCATAGTACCACAACACACCACCACTACATCATGAGAATGTGCTGAGAATGATCCACCACAAAAATTACCGACAGCGACACACAGGACACCGACACACAGACTCATTTGTCAGCAATTCCAGTCATGGATGGCCCGAGTTCTGCATAGTTGGTTGGTGAGTATCTGCTAATTACCAGTTTTACTTGGTGAATTTCATTATATCAAAATCACAAAACTGTACTAGATTCTGGCCATCCATGACAGACCTTATTGCCTGTTCTAGATTTTTTATTTGCTTTAGATTCAGTTTAAATTTCTTTTTAAAAGACAGATCCTACCTGGCATAATGACAAAAGATGCCTGAGGCTCTATGGCAACCAGACAGGCACTCAAGATACTGGGGCTGTCTGCAGCGGAGATGCCGCACATCCTGCACATCTCTTTCAGGCGGCGGCTCAGAGACTGCAGGTTTCGTCTGCTCAGCAGGATGCTCCAATCTGATTGGGGGAAAAAAATAGAAAAAATAAATTATGACTGTTGAGAAAATTGTCTTAGAACTTAGGTGTGCACCATGATTAAACTATACCTTGCAACTCTCCATGACCTATCCTTCCCAGACGTCCAATCACGACTCTCCAAGGCAGTGAGGTCATCTGCACCAGTCCCAGACACCAATCCCATAGCTTCTGAAGGCCCAGTCGACGGGCTGACCCCTTTCTCCTACGTGCTCTGTTAGGTTAAACAAAGCCCTCTCAGTCACATACCTCCCATGCAGTCATCTACATCTAGCCATAACATGTCTTTGGGCGCTCACCGGTTGGGCACATCCATGTTGATAATACAGGTCTCCAGCAGCTCTCCATACTGATCTGTGCAGGTGGCTAGCAGCCACTGTTGGTCGTGTGACAGGCAGTAGGCAACAAAAAGCACGTTATACTTCTGTGAAGCTTCGCCAAAAGTCTCACCCAGCTCCGTCTGCTTGTCCTTAACTGGGGCCAAGATGAATGGCGGTGTGTAGAGTCGTAGACACTCGGGTCTCTGGGGGAAAAAGGTAAATAAAAAAGCGCGGTCAATCATCAGAGGCATCATCAGTTTGAAGGTGATGATGCAAATACATCTTTGGATAGTTTGAACTGAGGAGAATGAATTATAACAGTATATGTTCTATATTCTCCTGTTCTAGGCCAAAATAAACACTCGAAGACTGGACTATTACATGTTAATTGCTATATGAAGTTTTGTATTTAAATATTTTATTTAATAAATATTAAAATATTACATTTTGTAAAGTTTGTTTTGCTTCATCGCTAAAAATTTTACAATGCCCTAAAACAGATTAAACCGAAGCAAGGAGTTCTACTTTTCAAAGGTGTATCATAGCGATGAATAATGCTGTGATTCGGAGAAATCCAGAGATATCAGTGTACCTCGGAGCTCTGTAATGCGGTGTCCATAGCTAGACCAGGGCCGAAACCTGTTAGTGTTTTGACATTTGTAGAGGTAGGGAGAGGCCGCCTGCACTGCGTGTAGACAGAAAATGCCAGAGACTTCAAATGCTGGCTGTACATGTGTCGCTCCTCACTACGTACTGGCTGTAACAGGTACTGGCAGGGAATTATCTGCAAGAGCAAAAAATAAATAAATAAAAATAAACCCCACAACATTAAACAATGCATCATGCACACATTAAGCATTACAACAACAACAACAACAACAACAACAACAACAACAACAACAACCTCACCTGCACAGATACAGCATCTCTGATATGGGAAGGAAGAAACTGCAGCATCTCTGCATAGCAGCGAAGAAGGCCCAGAGTCCAGACACTGGAGTTACAGCCTCCATTTTTCTCCTCGTAGCTAAAGGGATCCACTACGTAGACTACAATTGCAGGTGGGTAGGTGACCGCATGAGAGTCTCCATCTGTCGGCACTCCCACCTTTTCCCTCTCCATAGTACTGTAAAATGACAATATTTGGGTCAGAGCAAGCGGCAGATACATCTATAATCAAACACTGAGCAGAACCTGTAATTAGGCCTGGTCAATATGTCAAAAGTCCAAACCAGTCTATTTTTGCCTTAAAAAGATGGTAACTAAAATGGGCAACATTTAATTGCACATTAGAACCCTTCAATTAATCACTCTGAATAAATCACCCACTGGAGAGGCTTTAAAAGTAGCAGGCACAAAAACACAAGAGTTTAAGACAGAAGGAAATCCCAAATACAATCATGGGATTCAATGCAAAAGTAAAGTGCTAATTTCCCCAATTTTAGTTATACAGAACTGTAAATGTCTTCTTAAGGCTGGTGAACACAAAAGTTGTATATTCGATGCCTCGTTCTAAAAAAAGTTCATCACTGAAATACTCCATAATTGCAGCCAGACTTGGCAGAATTTAGTTGCTGTATGTGAAAGTGACAAAAAGTGACACAAAAAAAATAATAAAATTTTTTTTTTTTTTAAAAGCTGTATGATCTTTAGACATACAACATCAATGTGAAAAATGTATACGAAAACACCCCCGCCGCGTCCCCCCACAAAAAACAAACAAAAAAAACCTACCTTTCAGGAGGCTCAGGAGGAGCCTGGGGCTGGCAGTTGGTTGATGTGCTGTCCCCCATGGGGCCTGGACCCTGGGCACCAGCCTGCTGAGTGCCCTGCAGATTCGGAGCCCCAAACGAAGGAAGAGAGCCAGGCTTGGCAGATGATAAGCCACCAATACATTGAGAGTTAGAAGAGGTGGTAGTGGGTACTGGGGTATTATTGGTAGTGCTGGATGTGGAAGGGTTGGTGGTAGTGGGGGTGCTGCTGGAGTTGGTTGGCTGTGAGGTAGGATTTCGCTGGGAGAGTAAAGAGCTGTCTAAAGGCAGGGCTGCCAGGTATGGACCTGGTGACAAAGAAAACATTCAAATCAGGCTATATTCGGACACAGGGGGGAGAAAAAAAAAAAAAAAGACAGAGAGAGAACCGTACCCAGATCGTGTCGGCACACTTGAGCATAGAGTTTGAGTTTGGTGAAGGAATCACTGCTGCTGGTATTGCACATTTTGAGGAACCAGTCACTGAGAGGCTGCTCCGTCAAAGGCTTTGAGCCAGCACTGCTCACTGTCACTATGCCATCTGCGTGGGACTTGCAGATGGGCCTGTGCTGACCAAGCCGACATGACTGCAAAAGACCACAGTAGATATTAAGTTTTACAGGACAGAAATGACATGCATTTAATCTAAACTCATACAAATTAAAGCAATAGTACAGACAAAAATCAAATGTACACATTGCATGTCTAAACTATCCCACACTTGTGTCAAGTATTCAGTAATCACAAAAAGACTTTTTGTAGTTTCTGCCACAAGATAACATATAACATGACTTGACAAAAGTATAATCTTTATGTTCTCAGAATTGTTCTACGGTCTTGTCTTTTTACACACTGTGAAGAATATCCAAGCTAATAATACATTTAATAATACATACATAATATACGTGTACATGTGGCCATGTCTGCATGAATAAATTTGACTGGCACAGAATCAGATATATGACACTGATATCAATATTTAATGAACTATTGCTTCTGAATTTTAAAAATATATAAAAGGTTAGTCTGTGGTTACCTCATACACTGCAGTCAGGTCCTTGAAAAAAGTCTTGGCTCCACTAAGCAAAGTCTCGCTTTCAGGACAAACCACCATATAGCCAATATCCCTCTGGGAGCCAAAAGGGTCTAGCAGCAGCTTCTCCCAGTAAGGCAGGCCAAAAGGCGACAGCACCACAAAGTCATAGTCATAACCCACAAGGAAGGTAGGAATGGGTAAAGGCTCAGGAGATTCATCAGTGCCTGCCAAAAGAGATGATGAGTTAAAATTAAAGGACATACATGCTTAAAAGAACTTCTAGGCATATTAAAAAAAGGACATCATACCATAGGTTCCCCTGCCAGCCATCTTGTGAAACTGTTGCCAGGTAAGTGGGCCCTGGACTCCCCAGGAGCGAACCGACCTCTTCTTCTGAATGGCATCCTGCAGAACTGGCTGCAGAGATAGCAGCATCCTCAGCACATCCTGAGAGAATAGGGAACTCACATCCACAGCTGAAAGGGGATAAAGTAACAGACTGAATGATTAAACTACTTTCATCACTCCAAACAGAATTATCACAAGCTATTCAAACAAACAGCAGGGTGGGCAGTGCACAAATCAAAAACTGTCAAGTTATGCCATTATATTGTTTTTTTGATTTAAAATTTGTTTAGCATATTTTCCTTAAATAATATGTTTTGCCATAGGTCTAACAAAAAAAATAACTGGTAGCATGTTGACATTATATATAGCCATGGATTCCATATATGGATTTTATAGCACATATTGTTTTTATTTTTATTTAAACTTTCTTAGAATTGTTGACTAGATTTTGGCCCAAAAATTCCTAAAGTCTGGATCCAAAGTTTGAATTTTGATAAATATCACTAGCAAATATTGACCTGTGGAGTATATTGTAGAAATGGTAAAATACACACTTAATAAATATAGCAACTGTTTTTCTTCATGTTACCAGGAAGTAGCCTCACCATTGCGCTTGGCCCAGGGATGAAGAGATGAGCTCTTGACCAGTGTCTCGTCCACCTTCCCACCAGACATGTTGTCCATGAATTGACGGCCATGCTCCAGGGCCAGGTAGCAGTCGCTGTAACAGTCTCTCTCCTCTAGGCGCAATGGCGGCCGGAGGTCTGAACCGATGGGCTCTAGCCCAGCCAGAGAAGAGAAGGGGTTGCTGCACTGCTCCTGCAGTAGCAAAATGAGCTCATCTGAAAAGCATTCTCTCAGAGAGCCCTTTTTATGCAGGGAGGCAGCCCGAAGAGCCTCCAAGTGCTTCTCTGTGTCCCGGCCAGCATCAGAGCCCCTGCCCACAATCTCGAGCTCATCTTCCAAGAAAAGACCAGCTCCATTGCCGTAGCGCCGGTTGATGACAGCGCTGAAGCCACAGGTACATGGGTCCATGCTCGAGCATTCAGAGTCCAGACCAGGGTCGCTGATGTAAACACCCACATCGGCACCCTTGATGTTCATGTTGCACACACAAATACAGCAGCTGTCAAAGTTGCAGTCCTTAAACAGGTTCATTACAGAGTCTGAGAGAATGAGGGTGACATAGAGGCTGTGGGCTTCCGGGATGGAGGGCACAGTAGCTGGTTCCACAGAGTTCAGTGGCCTGCAGGTGGAAGGGGTGGAGGCGGGAGAGTAGAGGTCCGAATTCTCATACTTCAGAGAACCCTGGGCACTAGTTGAGCCTCGAGGCGTGCGGGGTGTGCGTGGAGTTCGTGGGGTGGGGGCAGAGAAGCGAGGGGTGGCGGGAGATGGCAGAATGCCTGTACCACTGTTGCTGGGAGGAGCACTGTTCAACAGAAGGTGATTATGAGTCTGAGGAGTGTATGTATGGTTGTAGTCTTGGTCCACAGCACTACCCACACTGGGAATGTTACTGTCAAAAGAAACACGGGGGTGGGGGGGGAGAGGGAATCACATTAGACATTTTGTGAGTAGTTTGTCTATGTTGGAAGTATGTGGCCAGACCAAGGCTTCCAAAAAGCTTACCAATAAGAAATAGCTACTTTAGGTCAGACAGGTTAGGTTATGTAAAACAGATGATTAATCTGTGCAAAGAACTGTCCTCTAACATGCTCACAATCATCAATTTAACCTGCTCAAAGAAAGGGGGCCAAAGTACAACATGTCTTTCTACACATTACATGCAATCATATACTCCTAAAATATGAGGCCTCCAAATCCTCAACCTCATGTACTGTAGCTTTGAGAGCTATGTGATGCAAGTGTACCTTCACTGATCAGGTTGCACTTACAGTAAACAAAGACAATCATAGCAATAAAGAACTCCTTGACAAACCATTCTCTCTCAACTCGTAGGGCAACAAGACTTTTCAGTTCACTGTAATGTACCTGTCCTTGTTAAGGAAGGTCATGGCAGTCACTGGTTGGAGCATCTCCAGTTTGCCCACAGACCAGCTAGGCCTGTATGTGCACTCTCCCGAGAGCTTGATGGGCATCAGGCACTGGCTAGGAAGCGTCTTCAGAGGAGCAAATAGAGAGCAGCCCACAAATGCCTGGCAGGACTCCGGCTTGAACACAAAAGAGAAGTCCTGTAAAACACAGAAAACATCAGTACAGGGTGCGAACAAGTATTATTTACTGATATTAGCCATTAGCTTTTAAATTGCATGTTCGCGTTTGAGCTACTTTGTGATTAGAACAAAATTTATGTTAATAAGCTTTACTGGATTTGCAATATATTTAATGATTCTGTTATTCATCAGGTTTTACAGGTACTCGCATATGCCTTATATGGGTAAATGTAAATGTAAGTAAATGTATAAAATATATTTTTAAATCTTGTTCTCCTCTAAAATATTTACTTATTAAATTCAGACAAATTAAACACATCTGGCATGTTTAGCATATTGCATTCTATCATGAAACTGCACAACATTCTAATCCTCACCTTGATCTCTGAGGGCTTGGGGCTACAGAAGCCTTCCTCCACCTCCATTTTGAAAGTGCCGCTGAGAGCAGGTCCGTCAGTCAAAGTGAAGCCTAATCCAACTTCCATAGAGCTGCACTCCTTGCCACCCATGTTCATGGGAGAGAAGCCAATGATGTGCTGCTCCAGAGACGGAGGTGTAGGGAATGATGACTGAAGGTCTGCAGAATCTGGGCACATACAAAAAAGTCCATTACTTATATACACTATGGAAAACAGTCCTCATATGTCCTGATATAACAGTTTGATATAGTGTGTATAAAGTTCATACAGTCTGTGTATGGAAAATAAGCTGAAGCCATACATCTGCCTACTTAACCAACAGCTGTTTGGTCCACCTGTTCCATGCTGAGTGTTAAATCCAGAAAAAGGAGGAATACAAAACAGTTTTTCAGAACAGAGGTCATATACATATACAGTATTCAGTTGGCCACTTACTTATACAGGACAGGCTGTCAGGTGCTGCTGATTTGGGCTCCTTGCCATTAATTTTCTCTTCTGTTCCAACCCCTGCTCTCTTAGCACCAGGCTGTGTGGGAAAATAAAACCAAACTGTTCAACTGTGTGGAACTGTCATGTTTCTATGACACAAGCATGACTTGTACAACATCTAGAAGTGTCTGAGTGTGCGCAGGGTTGAGATCCCCCCCCCATTTATCTTAGTCTGGCTGGAAAACTGGCCCTGTTCACACTGTATACGGAAAATGTGAAGAATAAAAGAATCTTGCTGGTTTAAGTTGAATGTCTCAGAAAGCCAATCAATCAATCAAATGCCATTACTGCTAAAAATGAGATGACATTGGTATAGCCAATCTTCAAGTTAAGAAGGTAACACTGTGCACTCCTTACCGTAAGCTCATCTTCATCAGAATTGAAAAGATTGTCCAGGTCGTTAATAGAGACGGCCAAGTCAGTTACATGCATTAGGCTGGTGGAAGGTAGGGGTTTATTGCTGGCTGAGCCATGGCCATCTGTTGGGACAACAAACAATTTCCTTAAAACGTAGGAGGAAAAACATTTTTTTTTTTTTTCCCCCAACAAAGTATGGCATACTCACCTTCAGTTGAAGAAACACTGCCATCATCCCTCTGAGAAAATACAACAAACTATGATTACAACAAAGTATTACCCCAAAATAACAGTAACCTTTGGTTAATAAACATTGCGTATGGCAAAATGAAATTAAAGTGTCTGCATAGTAACTGAGACTACGACATGACAGCGTCACTATTTAGAAGTCACAGACTTACTGACTATACTCTGTCTCTCCAATGTTACTTCCACTTGGAATTATTTTTAGTGTTTGGACTGTAGTGCCCCCCCCAATGGCCAACCTAGATCAAATTTGGCATGCATCCTTAGAATGCCAGCTTTGTGTAAAATTGGTTTTGATAAAGTTCTTAAATCAGAGACACACATTTTACACTATTGCTGACACACAGCAAATTACAACAGTTGTAGTGAACTCAGGCAGACATTGATCATTTCTATACTGCTATTATAGCTGGTAACAGAATCCTCTTCAGCTAACCGTGTGGATAATAACTAGGGTAAAAATATATATGACTGAGATGGTACCCCACACTGAAGCAGACAAAGCAGCAAAACAGTGATTTTTTTTTGTTCATGATTCATACTTAATGTTAACAGAATACAGCCTCAGGCTCTCTCAGTAGCCCTACCCGGAAATGTAGCGCAAGATGCCCAGCTTAAACTGCATGTGTGAAAGGGGACACCGAGGATTTGCATTATTAAAAGAAAACTAGCAACTACCAAGAAATTCCAACGCTTCTAAATGACTCACCTTGCTTCGCTTGCCAGGCTCGGCTCCAGGTTTCTTCTCTTTATCAACAAAGGTAAACTCATCACCTCCCTCGACAAAGGCGTAAGGGTCTGTGTCCAGATCTTGGTCTGCATCACACACAGCTGCTGAAAGATACTGGTTCTTCTTCTGAATGTAAATCTTTACACGTTCCTCTGACACTTTTAGTGGCACAGATGATGATGACGAGGACATCATCCTGAGAAACAAATGCATGTGCAGTTTAGGAAATGATGACATTATTAATCTTCCACCACAACGCAACAGAAAGATAAAGCAACGTTAAGCTTCAAAAAGATCACGCAACATTTGAAGCCCAACCTTACCAATATGCAGGCTAAAGATTTTTTTTTTTTTTAATAGCCCCCCCCCCCAAAAAAAACAAGGAAAAAAAACCCACACACTATTAGAACCAGTTAGCCTGCTCAAATCAAATCTCACTTTAGTAAATGCAGTATCACTGTGAAAATACTGGGCAAATTTGACCTACTCAGTGATCGAAATAATGCTGTCCAGGCTTCCACATCCACTGCTGTCCTGCCTAAGTTTGTCCACTGGAAGTGAGGGTGGTGGCAGGTTTGCATTCTTTTTGCCAGGTAGTTTGAAGTACCTCCAGGGGTTATGAGTCATGTCCTCGTTGGGGTTGATGGCTGAGCCCACATACACAGTTGGCTCCAAGGAGTCTGGGTAAGTGGTTGGGCAGTCTGAGGGCACAGGGTTTAGGGAAGACTCATCTAGGCTTTTCTGAGGCAACAAGCAGGGCTCAGTAGAAGGAGGGTAAAACTGTTGGTGAAGGGGTGTGGAAGAACGCTTTAGCTCCCCTGTTGTAACTTCCTCACGTTCACAGGGGTGTGGGCTGAGTGGCGGAGGCTGAGGCGACCCAACAATGTCTCCAGATGTGTGCAGTGTTTGGGTTTTGACAATAGTAACATCCACATGGTGGAGACTGGGGTAGTGGCTGTCCTCTTGGCCATGCAAGCTAAGCATCTGGTTGCCAACTTCAGATTCCAGGCTCAGCTCCTCAGGGCTTCGGTGGTGGAAGGGAGTCTGAGGTCTCTTCTGCTGCTTTTCTGCCTTCTCCAACTTGTCCACCCCCTTGGGTTTGGAGGGGGGCTGAGGGGGTTGGCCAGTAGAGGGGGGGAGGCCTGGTGTGCTACTTGTACGCTGCCTTAGGTTCTTGTGCCTGAGGGGAGAAAAATAGAATAGAATAATTTACAGAAATGTAACTAATCATGAAAAAGTTCTATGATGTTTCAAGTAGGCATTTGGGGCATACCTTGAGCAATTGCACTGAGTCCTTTGAGAAGGTTCAACAAAATTCCAAACACCAACTTTGTCCAAATCCTCTTCGCATACACCATTGCTCATAGCTGATAACTTTCTCCTACAATAAACAAACCAGCATACAGCTCAAATAACGAACCAGCTCAGCATCATGTAAAGACAAAAAGGAAAGTAAAGTTTAAAAAAATAAAAATAAAAAAAAATAAATTCATACTTGTTCTGAGCTCGGTTAATGTTGCACTCCTGCCACACTGTCTCCATTATTTGACCGGCCAGCTTGCGGGGAACCTTGCCTCCATGATGACTGGTGCTGTCTACGTTAAAGCCATCTGACACAGCAGACACTTTCATCCACCTCGGAGCAGGCTGACAGACTACAGAACGGGATTGAAACAGTGAAATTAAATCACTTTACATACATTTAGATCAGGTCCTGTAACATCCCCAGCCTGAACAATTTGATGTTTTCCTACTCTAAGGACTCAAAACATGAAAGAAAAAAAATCTCAGGCTTTGTTACGATGCTTTCTGAGAGTGCCGTTTGATGGCTTGGCTCTCACCACTTACATCAACTCAAGTTCAAATGGCCAAAATAAAACTGAGGAGAACCAACAAGAGTCAATGCTGTGGGAAACAATTGCATAAACTACTGACATACACAGACAGTTGACAGGTTGTTTGGTCTAAGGCCCTTATATTAGAATGTGCTTGTTAATTAGACAATTAGCTGGATAAGTGTTAAGGGTAGTAGATTTCCTGGACCAGAATAGAGCATCACGATCTGAAATACAAGCCTCTGTTTTTTTACATTGTACATGCAAAATCCCCAGTACACAGATATGTAATCTCAGGCTGAATACTAATAGTACCTTTGTGGGCCTCCTCTGGTGAGGTTGGAGGAGTAAGTGTCACCGAGGAGATGGCTGGTTCTCTGTGGGTTGTGTGACAGTGCTGGCTTCCAGATCCAACTGCAGCAGTGCCTGAGGAACTTATTGCAGCTGGAGCTGGGATATCAGACTGGGCCACCAGCACCAAGCAGGAAGGGTACACCATCCTCACCCCCGCTAAGCCAGCAAAAACACACATTACAATTTTAGGGTCAGTTTGTAAATTCTTATTAGTCAGACAATATTACAGATTTTCATATCTGCTCAAATATAATCTTTCATACCAACAAGAACCTCAACAGCTGCCAAGGAGTCATCTTCCCAGTCTAGATCATCCAACTTGTCCTCTGAAGTTTCCTTGGTGTTGGGGCTGATGGGGTAAAACTGCTTCCATTCTTCTATCAGCTTCTGAGTCGGAGGATCAGAGAGCTTGAAGGACTGTCCTGTTAGAGTCCCACTCAAACCATACGGACTGAGAATCACTAGAAAGAAATAACAGTAATTTTTAGACCCTTCTATAGTGTGTTCTCTCTCAGCAACAGGTTCAGTTTAAAGTGGCTATTTAACATTAACTAAAAGTGTTTTTTGATGCTTTTTGGACATTCAATATTATAACAGAAATGGACAAAAACAGCTACGCTTTAACAAAACGAATGTGACATTGAACTACATCAATCTACATTTTAGGAGCACTTATTTTCCTGGTTCATGGGTTTTAGGAGAATCAGCTCAATCTTGAATTAAAATTTTCATTTTGGTTAACATTCAACAAACTAATGTCTGACAGCAAATAAAAATCATAGAAAAAATAAATAAAAACAAAAACATAACTTACACAGCCTCCTAAAATGCCCTGAGGGAGGCTAATAATAAGTGAGGGCATGCCTGACTACTAAGAAAAGCCATCACCAAAGTCAACTCCCAGTCATTATTGAACAACAGAACATCGCCTCTTTACTAGCACAGACACATTAACAGGAAACATTAAGAGAAAAGGAGGCAAGGACAAATGTAAAAATAAATCAATATGAATGCCACAAAAGGCAGCGGTGATGTAATTTTGCTGTAAGTGTGTAGCTGGAGTACACCTCATCAGTGCCCGAGTGGGTCTGTACTGAGTTAATGACTAGCAGCAGAGCAGGCAGGAGAGTCCCAGAAGGATCAGCATGATGCTGTAACTCTGCCATTATTATGCCCTTGAGCACAGGGAGAAAAAAATAAGCCTTTCGCAAAAGAGCCGGGAAATGCAAAGCAACCCTTTTGCTTTGATTTACACTACATAGCACTAAACTGTACTAATCTTTTGACAACCGAATATAGCCTAATACAATTTTCAATAAGGTTACATGTTTTTTGGCATTCATCCGCAAAGAACACCATGTACACAAAGTGACATTTTAAAGCAATCACAGCTAAAGCACTGTTTGGTTTGTGGGGGGGGTACTAATTATCTTACCTATGTAATAAGTTCAGTTGTTCACAAATCTGTAACATGTCCAGACACTGAATAATAAGGGTCGCTCGATAATCAGAGCTGATAATCAGCATTTTTTTTCGATTATCGAAATAAGCTTTTTATGGACAGAGAAAAGGGAGAGGAGAAATTTTCTTTTACATATGATGCTGTATTCACTGACATTTTTGGCTATAGTTTGTTCATAGTAACAAGCTAGTGCCAGGATCTACACAGATGCTGCAGTACCCAAAAAATACTATTGGTGAATTCAGATGGGATTAATATACCCTGGCAGTAATTATTTTACCCCCTGTCCACAGGCACGTTAGACAGATTTCAATTATATACATATTATGGATAATATGGAAAATTAATGCACAACTGCATTTGCACATTCCTTCCATGTGTTTAAAACTGTACGGGTAATTACAATGGCTTTGTTATTCACATGTTATATGTACAACTACTAAGATAGCAGGAAAATTATAAATTGCTGTGACACTACCCACAACGTGTCAGTTTTAGGTTCATCAATAACTAGTATTCACTATCAGCAAATTCTGACATCAAAAACACCAGCCAAGAATCCAGTATTCTAAGCAAAGGCCAGGTTTAGCTGAAAAAAGCGTAAGCGTTACACTACAGTTCTTTCTTGCTCCAAAAACTGCAAAGTAGCACAATCAGTGCTCTAACCGCTTTGAGTTCCCATTAACACAACTACAAAGATGTAGTGAGAATCTGCTACTGAGGACCAACCTGAGGAGTTTTAACAAAGCTAACAAAGCCGTAACTTACTCAACAGAACGTTAAATGACATGAGCTCTGGCTGTAGTATAACTTCCATTTCACAAACTTATTTTCACCTTGAGTCTTTCTAAGAACTTGACATCATGCACTATTCAGCCAACATGAAAGAAACCGTCTACCTTGCATTGGCCTGCTGCTCTGCTGGGCCAGGGTCAGGTGCTCCTCACTCAGCAGGTAGACAGGCTGGTGTTGATTGATCTCCACACTGGTACACACGTTGCTGTCTCCATGCAGGAAGAAGTTGAAGGCGCAAGAAAGATGTTCACTTTAAAAAAGAAAAGAAAAAAAAAAAAACAGAAGATAAAGGGAGTTAGAATTTTGAATTATTTAAGGTCACCAGTCTTAACCACAAAGATGTGTGGGAACGCTGTGGTGCAGAACACGATTTAAGTGTTGTTGACATAGTACGAAGTGCATGTTATTGAGTTCCACCCTCAGACCACGTTTGTCTCCAGAGAATAGTGAAACGAAAGTTTTCTGTACTGTGAACTCTAAACGTAACTGAAAACTGAACAGTCTGAGATCTCTCCATGGCAGAGATTTCTGAAAACAGTTCAATGTTCTCATGTGAGAAGTGCATAATGAAACCCTAAATTTGGTATCTCAAAACTATCCAAATGTACTAGGAGTGGCTCCACAAAAAGACCCGAATTAAGGCTTTATTTTCTGGCAGAAATTGGAGATAAAATCGGACACATTAAATTATAAAAGGTCAGTCGGCATATCTGTGGTTCAACATCATGTTTCATGTGGTATTATCACACTCTACCAGATTAGCATGCTCATATGTGCATTTTTGAGTCACTTTTACATTTCTTGTGTGAACTGACATTTCAGACTAAATGTCTCTGTGGACAAAATTTGATGGGGGAAGGGTGACACTTAAAAAATATCTGGACATGGATGGATGAGATCTCAGTTCTTAGCACGTGGTCACATGCAGACTGCTGTGTGTTCTATTAGGCTAAAAGGTCGAAGAGCTAACATTTAGTAGGCTAATGGGACCGACCACCATTTGCCACCACAAAAACTATATTGCACATCAGAGGGGCTGTTATTAGATGAGAACTCAAATACAGAAAGCGCCATTTAACCCTCAAAGGTGCAGAGTCACATGGTACAGAACACATCATAAGGAGCACATGAGACGGCGAGAGACACCAAGTGTGTGGATGGTGGGGGTGGCATCGGGGGGCGGTCTGCATTCCTCATATGTCGGCAGAGCACTGCGTGGAGTGTCGTTAAGGCACGCTACCAACTCAGCACCACAAACTCAGCATAAACAGATGGCACTTCAAAGCCTGCGTGTAGCCCTGCAGTGTTCAACACAGGCTGAGATCAGGCTACGCCATCCTCGGTTTGTTGCTTTGCTTAAGGAAATCAAAGCACTTCAAATTACCAGCCTGCAATAAGACTTCCAGCACAGCAAATGATTAAGAACCTCAGGATTGACGCTGGCCCTGTAAAATAAGGTAGTTACATGACAGACTGAAATTCTTGTTAACCTTGTGGGTGTAGAAACCACAGCACAAACTTGGGGTTTTCTTAACAAACATAATGATAAAACAAAAGCTAATCCTTAAAGTAGAGACAGAGGATGCAGTCACATTTTCCAGCACATGCATCCTTAGCAGTTACTGCAGCCTAGAGAGCACGCCCAAAGCAGGAAGCCAAGGGGCTATTTCTGACACATTCTCATAACCATAAACACACCACAACACCTTAGTCCTGCGGGAGCAAATTAGTTCTCATCAAGTTAGAATAACGAATCCTGTTGCTCCACTTTATCTGACCAGGGTTAAACTTCAATTGCAAAACACACCTGACAACTATGAAGCATTCTACTGAAAGCAAAGTGAAGCAGTCTTTACGGAAATAATGACATAGCATAAACAAAGCAAGCGGTCAGAAGGGTCAAGAGTGAAAGAGCAGGGTTTTCCTCTCTAAGGACCTGACTTAGATCTTCCCTCATTGGGCTTGTCTATCAACTATTATGGTAAATCCCCTTTAATAAAACTGTTAATAAAAAAGTGAGAATCTTTCCACGTGCTTTTAATAAATTTTCACACACTTGATTCATACATGCTGCTGCTGCATGACATGAGTGACTCTGCAGTGTGACTGCTACAGCTGGCATGTGCTGGCCTTTCACACATACAGCATTCGCACGGAGATGCAGTAAGACTTTCAAACAGTCATACTTTATTCAAATTGATAAACAGTCAAATTAGCATCTCTGTTTGCTCACAAAAATATAATTTTTAAAACAGCACAGTATATTTGTATATCCAAGCCTGGTAGTCTGCCAGGAAAACTGCAGCATGAAATGTCTTTGTATTAGATCATTTAGCAATATTCACAAATTAAATTAAATGGAGAAAAATAATTGTCTAACCGGGTTTATCAGTGCTTTAGTCTGGTTCAGAAAAAATGGGAACCAATGTAACAAATAAAAACACAGATCTATGGGGGGAAATAACATGACAATCCGTCGATAATAGGCAACACTTGACAAATGGGATTTGACTATGTAAACTCTTTTAATACAGTCACACGCAAATGCTGAACACTCGTACTTGACTCTGTAAAGTAGAACTTCAGTGCACAACTTCTATTTATCTGCTAAACAAGCATAGATTATAGATGTAGCTAATTTCAGCAACATTAACAAGAATCCTGCAATAAACTGAGCAGACATTATTTTCTCTGACTTTCTCTCTCTCTTTTGATAACTTGTGTGCAAACCTATGATTGCATGATTGAATACTCAGTCAACCATTCCAGGTTCAAGTGTTTACACAATAAAATCAGTATTTGGTTATTCACTGCGTTACATCATGGAAAGTCAAGGAGAAAATACTAAAAGTGTCTAGCCAATATTTTAATAATAATAATAATAACAATAATAAAAATAAGTTTTAACCATTTTAAACAGGATTGCCATTGGTGCTGTCAACTTATGCAAATATCTGATCATTATCCATGTCTACACATTTTCAAAAAAGTGTAGAACCTGGCATTAGATCTATTTGGATTAGCACTACAAAGAAATACAAATTTAAATATCTGTGATTCAGCTTTATATAAACTATCTGTGAATCCCATTATAATTGATCTCACTCTTCAACCCTAATTGTAACATTAAAATAATAAGCAATAGCGTTTCCCGTGGTTGTATATTCTATGTACGGATCATGCGTACTGCAGTCTGTGACATGGATGTGTTAACATTCAATAGAGCTTTGGCCGTACAGTCAATACAACAATTCATTCGGAGCGCTCTATTGCATGTCTGAGACTGGTTTGGAGTCTATGCATGCACATTTATGATGCTTATGAGCACACACATGAAATAAGTTCTATATTAATGAACCAAAATATTAGAGTTTTTTTTTAATGGACTGTGGTCCAGTAGTACTGATAAGCATGTATACGAGTCTAAACAGTCTGAAACCATATTAAACATACATATAAACACAGTTATGTTAAATATGAGAGGCTGATAAGTACATGATCATATGACCAAAGACTAAAATATTTAATAAAATGGCTGGAATATATAACGATGGGCTACAGAATGTGCTGCCTTGAAGTTCAAAAGTTACATGTACCACTAGTTATTAGTCCTATTAGTTAAATGGCAGGAACGACACTACCTTTGGCTCTGGTGTGGCTGAGTATCACTTAAAAGAAGTCATCGTCCACTACGTCCTTCTCTACTTTTGCATACTTGTGCATATCGCTATGCATCCCACACAAACACACACGCTCAGAACATTTCTCACTTGCAGATGTTTGCTTTAGGTATTTGATTCATCGTTGTACTTTTGTTCTCTTGAAAAACCTTCCTGAACTCCACCATTTTTAGCTATGCGCTGTGTTTTTTGGTAGGCCCATCTAGCACAACGAATTGCATTAGATCCCTAAAAATGAACAACTGTGTATTCGTTGATGGCTACTCTGCAAATCATTTCTATATGAAAAACCAGCATTCTTAATTTAACTGTAATGTGACAATTTCATTTTTCTTTTGTGATCAGAATCACTTTAAACACAGTAGCTTAAACGTTTAGTCACATGATTCGGGGAAAAGGCAACCACAAAACCACAACAGTTTTTTCCACTTCTCAAGCAGACAGACTGATAGTTGTTTACCTCTTGTTGATGGGTTTTTCATCCTTCTCATATGGCTTCACGAACCACTTGCCGATGCGCACAAAGCACCGGTTCATGAGGCACCGCTCCAGCAGGTTGTGGATGGCTTTGAAGAGCAGCGTGCGGCACTCATAGGTAAGACCGCTCTCCCACACCCCATCTTCGTTACCTGATAAAAGAACCAAGTCATCAGTATTAATACGTCTTTAAAGCACTACACACCACACACCCACACTCAACCATTTCAGTGCTTCCTTCACCACAGCAGATGATTATAGTACCAGACAGTTAATGGAAACCACAGACTAGGTGAAGAGCTCTAGTGCGAAGTCAGTGCAAGTATCTACTCTATTTCTAAGCTACATTTCCTCTATTTTCTTCCTCTCTTCCCTGCTGCAGTGTATTACTGTCTTTGTAATCATACAGAGCTAGCCTGTGACACGCAGCCATGTTTTTAACAGCACTACAAGACCAAAATGCAATACTAGGCTCTGCAAGTTTCTGCAGAGGAAAAATATGAGTCTTGTGAAGCCATTAAAGAGAACATTTCTGGTGTTATTTATAGTGTTTTAATAAGAAATGTCCTGTTTTAACTTGCATTTAATTGTTCAGAATAGCAGTAATATGAAGCAAACATCTGAAAAGATTTATGTCCCTAAAAGCTACACTACAGGTCACTGGAAAGGCAAAAACATCTGCAAATAGAATGTTTTTGTATTATTTTTCAATCGTTAATTGTTATGGATAGTAAATAAAATGGCTTTACTTTGTTCAAAAGACTGCAAAAACTTTACATGAATGCTAGGAATTAAAAAAATCAGACATTTTGAATTAATTCAATTGAATACATCTCAGGAAGTGTGTTCAAAACACTGAACAATAATCAAGAAAGTTGCATTTAAGTTTTTATGGTTAAAATACATTTATACACAGTGCCTTATATTTAAAAGTGGTGAGCCACATTATGCATCAAGAAAATACTGCAAATATGTTTTTGCACCACTTTAAAAGGGTTTTCAGTCAAATGTGAAACTAAGAGTTAAACTTTTCTCCAAGTTTATAAAAAAAAAAAAAAGCAGAATGCAAAAAACTGAACACATATCTATTCTACTTCAAAAATAATTCCCAAATGGGGGAGCTCATAGATTCAGTCAGGCCTGAAAGCATTATCCACAGCTTTCAGGCCTCTGCAACCAACCACTGTGTATAATGAGTACAGAGATCAGGAGTTCTCTGAATAACAGGTAAAGGTCAGCCTCGTCTGGATTATAAGCAGAGCTTCCGTGTCCCAAACAGCAAGACAGAACTCTTCCCTGCATCTGTATGTTCTTCATTCCTCAAATGAAGACTGTGGTGCGCTTAGTACAGCTGCACTCGGAAACATGATCCCACTAGCAAGTGAGAGCAAACACCCACGAGCTATTTACAAAAGCTAAACTTCATGAGGAGGAACTTGGGGAGAGTTCTGACTACTGAATGTGGAAATTTAGCAGTTGATTTACAACTTCTGACTTGCAGCTGTCTGTCTGTATACACAAATGCCTCTCTAAAGCCAGCAACAGCTATGCTGACTGCCCTTGCATGTTTTTTTTATTATTTTTTTTTACTTAAAGTTTTTTTAACGCATTACTAGTGGTCTTTGCCCTACTATTCTGGCCATGTGACCTGGTGATAGGTGATTTCTTGTGACAGCAAGGATCTGTGGGGAGGACAAGGACAAGAACGTACTTGAGAGTTCATGGTGAATGAGCTCTGCGAAGTTAGGGTCATCGCCCCACCAGAAGACCCAAAGCTCGCGTCGTCCAGCCGTCTGATGCCGACGCCACACGCTTAGCACGTCTGCCTTCAGGCATCGGCTGAAGCTGCACAGGATGGGGTCCTCTTCGGTCACTGGAAAGAGGATGGGGGACGAAGTGGGGCCCTGCCATACAAAGCACTTCCATTTGATGCCTGTGAGGTCAGCCTGAGGTCAAAGAGAGGGAAATGGAGAGAGACAGGTATGTTTTTTCAAATGGTAATTTATCAAGCCAAAAATAAATCAATTAATAAATACAAGCACGTTAGGCAAAACCCTGACAATCATCAATTGCATGCGTCAGTAAGAGGTTTGTAGACTGTATGCCTGCGATTAGAGGCAAACGTCAGCGCTCAAATGTAAGATGAGGCCTTTTAGCACATGCATATCTTAAGCAAACATACACAATCAATTGGGCAGGAATTGTCGCTGTCTATGCTAATAATAATAATAATAATAATAATAAATAATAATAATAAATAACAATAATAATAATAATAATAATAATAATAGTAATCTGTAAGTTACTTGTGGGAACATAAAACTCTCAGTATCACTACTCAATAGAATTGGGCCTATTTCCAATAAGACAAGACAATCTGACTGGACATGCTTTCAATCACCTGCAGGAAATACTTGGTATCTATTCAAAGCAGGGAATGTATTTTCCTCTTTAGAAGAAGATAAACGTCAGCATAGCAGTCTTAAAGGTTAGTTGTTATGGGATAACATGACACTAGGACAAAATCTTTGGACAAGAAACTGGGAATCTGATCACGAAGTAAACACCAAAGTGCACAAACACCAAAAGCAAAGATAGAAGCAATCGAGTCAACACAGCAGGAAAAATATGTGGGCCTCGCTTTACATACAAACACTAGAACAGAAACTGAGAGGAAATGGCTAGTCATGCTAACAAACTTAGTCTAGCGATAAAATACTTAACTCAACTTCTCATATTTAACTTTCGGCCATTTTTAGTAAAGTCCTTCGTCATGTCCTTTTATAAAAGGGCCGTGAATAAAACATTAATGGCGGGTACAGCTAAATTTAAACATGTATACGACAACAAAACGCAAGTTAGCTAGCTATACAAGTTACGTTAAAAGGCACTACGCAAATGTTTTATATTATATCTGAACTTTTGCAGTTTAAAGATAGATAAGGCTTTTTATAAACGACGTATAAGGGCTGTTTTGTTAGCTGTAGGCACCTAGCCAGCTACTTCTAAGCACCAACTTGTAACTTGTTAAAGCCAGGTAGATGACATTGTTTACTAGCGAGATTAGCTAATTAAGCTACTCACAACATACATAACTAGGGGAAAAATGCAACGTCGCCTGACGAACATGATATGTAACTAACTGTTCGTTGTTTGCTTTCTCTCATGGAGCTACTCTGTCTTATGTTTGCTGCCTTAGCTCAACAGGCCTCGTCCGCCACTGTGAGTGAGCTGGATAGCCAGGCAGCTAAAAAATCAGGCTCTGTCCCTTCGGCGGTAGCTTTAGCTTCGGCTGCGGGTTAAATCTCTTACCAGACAAAATAGGTTAGAATGGCAGTCCTCCAGGCTGGCCCCGTTGGGTACGAAACAAGAACTCATCCTCAGGGCGAAGACAGTCTGTCCATCATTTCATAAGCACGGGAACGTAGCTGAGGGGCGAGTATTGTCCGGTAGCTTTTCCGGGCAAAGGCAGAATAAGCCCACTCAGCCCGGCTCTTTGAACACAATCACCCGTCAAGACGTCTCCGGCAAGTTAGCTAGCCGCTGAGCTAACTCCTCAAATCCTCTTGTTCAACTCGCTAACATTCACTCAGCTGTAGTGGAAAAAGGAAACCAGTCGTGCCGAAAAGCTGGCTATAATACAAAGACAAAACACTTTCTGTTATAAAAAAAATGAAACGCATCCGATAAAAAAGAAGCTTAAATCGTCAGAGGAACATTCACCCCTCCCCCTTTACTTAGCACCAGAGTCGTTAGCATCTGACGGCCACTAGCCTTAGCTAACAGGCTAGCTAACGTTAGCCAGCTTGCTAACTGATTGGCAACCCAGCCAGCCAAGTCGAGTAAAAGTGTTCAGTTATTTAAAAATAAACAAATCACGATAACGCTCCCCTTTTCACGCTCTTCAAATAACGTGGGTTCAGATTATAAACGGTTCATTAAATATCTGTTAAAAGCCAAACTGCCCACTGAGCTAAAAGACGAAACATTAGTCCACTTCTCGGCAGAGTCTCACTGGGTTTCTGGTTTGAATACATGGGTCGTATCCTTTAATGGCGGCCGGAGGGACAAAACTCTTTAGCTGCGATTGGCAGCGCTGCGAGTCGAGTGAGAAAAAAACCGAGTCGACTCTCTGGATCTGCTGGATCTGTAAAGTCAGGAATCGATAAGATGAGTCGGATCCGTAATGGGATCATTCTCTCTGAAAATTGGTTCTTTCCTTATAACAGCGTTCACATCAAAAATCGCCTTTCTACATGTAGAGCTCTGATATGTTCACTGGTCGGATTAGTTATGTTTAAAGTTGGATTAATCGAACAACATTTCAGCCAGGCTCCTTTCAAACTACACCAGAAAAAAAGATGTTCAAACATATATGTAGCACGTATACAAGTTTCTGACTTCTAATCTTCTTTTTAATGAAAAGTCTAACTTAAGCCTAAATTAAAACTGATAATAATAAACAATGTGAATTTGCCTTTTTTATAAAAGACACCAGTTGATATTACTTTCAAAATAAAAGCCTGAATCCAGTAAATCCATGTATTGTTGGGTTCAGAAAACTGAAGGCAGTATGAAGACAGTGTTCTAAAAAAAACATTGTTTATTTTACACCATGACTAAAGACAGGTGGTCATGAGTCGATTTACAGCTATCTGATCATGGGATAGGCGATACTACTGATTTTCCATATGATCTGATACCAAATAATACTAAAGCTAATATCCCAATACCAATACTGATACTAGAAAGTACTGAAACTAGAAATCTGTACCTCTTTATTATCAACCAATTTAAATTCCGTAGTAACAAATATAAATTTAGTTTTTGGTGCGAATGATTTCACACACCCAGCTGTGCATGCAACATAAGCTGCCTGACTATATAAGGTTGTCCTTTTGCGCATGCTTTTCATTTAGACTTGTGCTGTTGTGTTAATAGCATCCTTTGTAAGTGAAGTATGTCCCAAATAATAGTTCTACAGCTGGAAGTTGGAAGAATTGGAGAGGGGTCCATCAAAGGGTTACGGAAAATTGAATGGTCTTATCAATATATTGTGCGCTAAACCGACATGTAGATACTCCCTATGAGCTCATGTTGGACCTCACATCATGCTGTTTGTGGTAGAGGATAGAAAAAGGCATGCACCAGTGACTTGAAGGATCTGGAAAAGCTACACTAACCACGGAGTGAGAGAATGAACAAATTGTCCAACATTCGCAGAGTGACCCACAACTGAGGACGCTCAGCAAGCAGTGATGCCCTCCATGAGCCATCCTATTACTGCCAGCACCATTGGGACCATAGAACTACATGTTACGACAACTGTCCTTAACAACACCAACACACCCAAATACTGCAGTGGTTTGATGCCACTTTTGTCTTGGTGGAGACAACCAATGAATCTGTGTGTGGGGGCATAATGGTCAGAACCAAGATGAACAGTTGTTGTCACACATCATGCATGCCCAGAAGGCCTGGTGTTACTCCACCTCCACCCCTACCGCAAAATCTGCAGGAACTGTGTATAAATATTCAAGCTGCATGGAGTGGATTATCACAGTACTCCACGCCAAGACATGGCTGGCCAACACCATACTGAGAGACACCACTTCTGTATGTGCAGCTCAATAAATATTGCCCATATAAATCTAAATTTAACATCATTAATTGATCCTAACCTTTATCTCCCTTCTGAATAGCATTGCCATCCGACACCTCCTTCTGGGTGCAGCTATTTTTCTGATGTGTGTATTGGTTTTTTAGCCTTTGTGCTCCCTGGTTACTTTCACCATCACTGTAAACAAATCAGTACGTTTCCCTTTAGTTAACTATTTTAAACCACACTAAATAAATGACTATGCAGAAAGTTTGATAAATTGGTGGAACATGGCATGTAAGTAAACAAATGTTGTGTAATTGTTCGTAACTGTGCTTTAAATGTTTATGTTTAATGTGTTTTAGTCTTTTATAAACACAAATATTGTATATCACTATATAAAGTGGGACTGCGATTCTGTGGGTATTAGTATTTTGGGGGGATTTTAACTCACAATGCCAGTTCAGTATTAAAACACCGATTTTCAAAACAGGTTTGTTAAAACAGTTTTGTTTTAAAGAACACAGTATCATATGTACATGTAGTAAACTCGTCAAACACTGGCACTCTTGCTAAAGATGGGCAAAAAGATCATGTTAAATGTCTATGTGGTTAATTAGCTCAAGTTCACGAAACCATGACTCCTTTAATAAAAGTAGTTCAGTCTATAAAAGCAACAAAACCTGCTTTTATTACATTCTGGAACTTCCATTTTCAACATAATATCAGTGATGTTCTTCCATAACGTGCTTTATAGAAGTATAAAATAAAGAGCAAGGAATCTGAGACCGCTCGTCAACGCAGACTCTCTCCAAATCCTTTAGGGTATCAGGTCCTTTAGGGTCTTCTTTAGCTCAATACAACAATTTCCTATAGGGTTGAGGTCACTAGGCTGGGACGACTACCTGAAAATCTTGATTTTAAAGTCATTGAATAATTTTTGTGTTGATGTGGGCTTGTGTTTTGAATCATTTTCCCAGCTAAAAGATCATAACATGACCCAGCCTTTAGGCAGAGACGGGACAGAGGTTTACGTCACCAGATAATTCATGCCTTTAAAAACCAGGAACAAACAGTGCCAATACAGATCACAGATAATTAACACTAGGGATGAGTTATTTTCTGAAAAAACATGCTTTATTTTACTCCATGACTATAGACAGGTGGTCACGGGTTGGTTTATCTGACCAGCATGGTGTAGAGAAAGATATTCAGATGTGAGTAAAATGCATTTGTTTAATAATTGAATTTGTCAATAAGAAGCTTTTAATCTGAATACAGATACTGTAAATAAACAAATTAGCTCACTAAATAAAGGACTAGGATAGGGGAAGGGAGGGAAGGAAGGCTGGATGTGCAGAGCAGCTGAAAGTGAGCCAGCACTAAAAGTGGAGCTCAGGGGGCCCAGCAAAGGAGGTGCACAGGTAATCAGGTAGGTTGGGGGCTCTCCACCAATACAAGACAAAGAGCAGACACAGGAGTTGCACAAGGAACTGGCACTGAAGGAGAAGCTTGGGAAGCCAGCATAGGAGCTGCTTGGAGAACCAGTTAAAGACTAGCGTTACAGCCCAGCATCAAGGCAACACTAAAGCAGGGCCTTCAGTCACAAGCAGGAGGACAGGATGAAGAGTCTGCTTACTTTGAAGCATTCTTGGATTACCTGGAGCCTGGCCTACCTTAGATGGCCCTGGGGGACCCAAAACTAACTCTCTGGTTCTCTCTGGAGGGTGGTTTTGTGGAGTGCTATGTTCCATCCCAAAAACATCCTTTAAAAGTATTTTCCTCCTCGGGCTTAGGGTTAAACGCAAACTGGAAAAGGTCCCAGATTTTGGCAAATATGTTGGTGGCTTTGCTCCGAAAAGCCTATGTATAAGCTGCCCAGTCTGAGGCAGATCACCATAGCAGAGACACTACAAAAGCCACTTTAGCTTCCTCTAAAAGGAATGACTTAAAATAATGGGCGACATAGAGCCGGCACTATTCCACATACTCCAGACACCTCTATGGTACTCCTTTAAATATCCTTGGGAATTCAGGTGGTGTTGTGGCCTTGTTCCTGTGACACAGGAAAACACCACACAAGGAACATGGCTCAGAACTCAAGTTAAACAAATGAGTATACACTTTCACTCAAGTCTGTCCCACTTGTAAACCAAAATCCTGTGCTATGAATGAAACAATATGACAGTGTAATGCATGACTGCTTAAAGGGGAATTCAGTTCAATTAAAGGGTTTCAAAATGTATATTGTCGCTGTCCAGAGAAAAACATGTATCTCCAAAATGGCAACTTTACAGGAGAGGCCAAAAACTTCATTTAATTTCAATAGAAGTCAAAAGAACCAGACGTTTTTCCAAGCAGCTTTGGGCCATTTCTGTTGGTCCATTCATCATGAAACTACCACATATTGTAGACAGCAGCTCATGTGACCAAATGAGGCATAAAAGTAAAAATCACCAAAAATGGAGATACATGTTTTTCTTTGGACTGCGACGATGTAATGATTCAATGATTGTAATCATAAATGATGTTTACATTGTAAACGAATATAGCCGTTGTATTTATTATCCAAAACCACTAGTGAACCCACATGTCTCGTTTAATGTATGTAAGGCTGGTAATTCTAAAATAAACCAGAATAAATAAATGGTGGAGGGAATATTAAAATGCCTTGTAACAGCCTATAGGTGGGTATACATGTATCTCCACAACGTTAATGGATTATTGGAAGTACACTGTAACCCACATATGAGCTCAGAACAAACACAGGGAAATGTCTTTGGCATCACCATGTAACAACTTTCTGCAAGGTAGCTTTTTGAGGCTTTAAACTCTTAGGTTCCTATCACTACCAATGCAAAAATCCTGACTTGGTAAGTTTCTCTAGAACTAAGCATTTCACATCAAACCACTCAGAATAAATTTTCCTAGCAGCTGAATAATAAAGGATTATGTAGAAAAACTGGTTGAATTCTTTGTAAGTGGTTCACTGATAATAATAATAAAGGTTCCAGTAATTGTGACACTTGGTTAAGTCTAAAAGCTATTTCTTGATGTGGGTTCCTGTTTTCATAGACTAAATTTACCTCAGTTAAAG